>OZ038318.1:1133367-1268367 GCA_964035775.1 Osedax frankpressi
TGAAAGCTTTTCGTGTTTGCTTCCATCCTCGCGACTTCGTTTAGCTTGCGATATTTAACCTCTGCATTATTTCAGGGCCTTCTTTCACTTTCAACAATCACTCGGTAATTTCTGCTGCAGGCAAACAAACTGAAGGTTATTACCAAGGTTCCATCCGTTAATAATCTTAGTTTATTTCAATAACTCAACTAAGATTTCAGATCTCACTAATCTCATATTAGATAATACAGAATATGCACTACGCAGCTCGGGTAGATAACTTTTCTTAGATCTAAAGTAAAATATTTTAAATTTCAACTTAATTCAAGCATAAAAATCTCATTAACATGTTTTATATTTGATTAACGATTATATTAAATATAATTATTTAAATAATAAAATTTCTATATTGGTAAATTAAATATAAGTAAATAAAAATGCTTATACATCAACACGTTTAGAAACCATAAATAAAATAACTAATAGATTTATTTACATATTAGTCTCACCCACAATTGAAGTGTACTGAAAATATCTTATGTTAGATTTAAGGTTTTGTAATACATTGCAACAACAAAAATTTGCCTAATTTTGTTTTGTTTAATATAAAAATATATGTTACCTTTAGATTGATATAATAAACTTATTTTTACGTAAATTATTGAATATAAATGTTTTAAAAGCTCATTTAATAGTAAATTAATAAAGTGTGTTATTTTATTTTAATTTATAATTACAATAATTTAATAAATATTTATAATAATATTCATTTAACAAAAATTCTATAACAAATAAAGTTTGTTTATTTATTTAAAATCATTGCACTTGATGCTGTTCCTTTGTTTATATTATGACAATGTAATAACTAATGTAATAGTTTGATTTTTTATTTATTCATGCAATTTTATTAGTTACTACTTCATCTTACATAACACATTACATAACACATTACATCGACACATTACATCGACACATTACATCGACACATTACATCGACACATTACATAACACAATACATTAACACATTACATTAACACATTACATAATACATTACATTAACACATTTCATTAACACATTACATCAACACATTACATCAACACATTACATAACACAATATACATCAACACATTTAAAAAAGATATAATAGCAAAATAAAATATTACTTTATATAAATTGGTTAATGATTATTTGTATATATAAATAATACAAAAGTCGTGAAATTTTCAAAACAATCGGTCGATAAACAAAGAAGTTTTAACATATTTTGTACAAAATTTAACAATAACAAAGAAATTGCTCTCAAAGTTTATATATAATAATTTGTCAATATATTTCAGTTATAAATATTTTTTAAAGATTTAAATGAAATAATGAATAAATATAATGAAATAGTTTATTATGCTGTACATATATAATTTAATAATGAGTTATAAATGAGATAATAACAATATGACGTTAATAATAATAACGTAACAATAATAATTATATTAAAATGTTCCCGACCCATATTCCGTCTACTCAAATATCCTCCTCTTTCTACTCGTATGACTAGACCTTTCCCTACCTCTTATAATGATATGATAATATATATAATATTATATAATGTATTTTCTTATTGATTCTCAGCATTTTATTAATTATAAAATAAAAAATTTAAATAAATAGTAAATAGTTTTGGAAAACACTTTTTAGGCGTTTTTTATTATGTTTTTGAATTTTGAAATTTTAACAGATATTATATAAAACATATAATTATTTTATATAATATAAAAATAAAAATTTTGTAATAATTTTATTTTTGCAAGGCAAAAAAAATCCCTTTAAGAAATAATTATTGTATAATTCTATTTTCACAATTATAATATAATTTCTATTCTGTTATATATTTATAATTATATATGTTAATATTATTTTACTAGTATAATAAATATTAATTATATTATTAAATATATATATATGAATAAAGTTTTTTAATTGTATATTTAATAAATCACAATTTAACTTAATGTAATAAACACTAAAAATATTTTAATAAACATCAAATTTTTACATTTTACACAAAATAAATTTTTAAAAAGAATTTCGTCAATTAAATTTCTATATTTCATTCAATAATGCATTGAATTACATATTTCAGATATAACTAATATATTGATACAAAATATTATTAATTTTTTATATTATGTCCAATATTATCCGAAACATTTTTTATAAATCATGTTATAATTGTTCCTTTGTCATAATTATAATAATATAGAACAATAGTGTATCTTTCATAATATTAAATAGTATATAGATTCAATTAATATTAGTAGAGTTATGGGTAGAGTGATATTTTCTTTATTACATGTGAAAATCTATTTATAGTATATCCTTAATGAGTAATAATCTATTTATTGCGCACAAAAATTATTTTGTAATTTTTAAAATAAATCTGTTTAAAATTAAAGTTAACAAAAGTATATAAGTTATAAGTTATATAAGCTAAGTTATAAGTTATATAAGCTAAGTTATAAGTTATATAAGTTATATAAGCTAAGTTATATAAGTTAAAAGTTATATAAGTTAAGTTATATAAGTTATAAGTTATATAAGTTATAAGTTATATAAGTTAAGTTATATAAGTTATAAGTTATATAAGCTAAGTTATATAAGTTAAAAGTTATATAAGTTAAGTTATATAAGTTATAAGTTATAAGTTATATAAGCTAAGTTATATAAGTTATAAGTTATATAAGCTAAGTTATATAAGTTATAAGTTATATAAGCTAAGTTATATTATAGTTTAATATATTCTTGGTATTTATTTAACATTATATTAAAATAATAGTTCATTTAATAAGAATGCAATTTGAATTTATTGTATTTTTTAAAAACAATAGTTTTTATCTAACCTCGTTGGTTATTTATTAAAACATTGAATTGTTACAGAAGATCTAAATGAATACGTATAAATACCCAGAGATATATAATAATGCATTCTCTCATTACACAGGACCCGAAGGTGCAAACCTATTTATCTACCACCTGCCCCAGGAGTTCCAAGATCAGGATCTGATGAACATGTTCCTTCCTTTTGGTAATGTGATCTCCGCAAAGGTGTTCATTGATAAACAGACGAATCTCAGCAAATGCTTTGGATTTGTCAGCTTTGATAATGCCGCATCTTCAAAGGGGGCCATACAATCTATGAATGGTCTTCCCGTTGGTATGAAACGTCTGAAGGTACAACTGAAGCGTGGAAAAGCCGATGGCAAGCCTTATTAGCTTCTCCACGCGGCCAAATGCTCCTACACGATTGTTATTGTTTGTTAATCATCTTTTGAATGCCATTTTAGAGTTTTTATTTATTATATATGTGTTTATATAATAACAGTTGTTTTGTTATGAACTCAGTTAATCAGTCTACATTCATATACTTTATAGATTCTACACTACGTAGTAGTTGTACAAATGAATTATAATTATTTTGGTGTTTGAAGATGATTTGTTATTGTAATCCTGCTTCCTAATATAATTATTATGTTTACCCACATATTTACCGTGTATACTTATATATATATATATCATAGAGACATTTGTTATTACTTCTAATGGTGTGGGGCAGTCTGTGTACATGAGGTGATCCCCGACCCTATGGGTCTACCTCTCCGTCGTAGATTGTTGTCATCGTACACGAACACTGGACCGTTACTTGTTAATTGTAACTAGTCACTATCTGTTGTATGTACGCGGATGTTTATTGAGAAATACATTACAAATAAACCACACAAAATCATATTTCTCTGTTTATTTTATTAGCGCATAGAAATGAACAAGAATCTTTAAAGTCGCATTATTTCCTTCGTTCAAATTCGAGTTGTAGCCATTCCGAAGAATGATAAAATCTCGCATCGGCTAGTTTCAATGCAGTTCTTTTATACTCGAAATAGTATATCAAGGCACCTAATGGAATTCAACATATATTGGAACCGATAAGTGCTAGGCAACGAAGGTTAACATGGTCTAATTTTACTAACACATCTTTTGAAATCCGTTCAGTAACCAGAATAATTGTTTGTCTATGTGAAGTTTAGGATCTGACCATTTGAGTGTCTAAATTAAATGTAATCGTTAACCAACTTCATTATTTGATTAATTTTTTATATATTTATCTACTAACCATTGTCCATATGTGAAGTCCTATGCATAATCCAAAGTAAGTAAACGTTATTAGCATTGTTAACTTAAATTTGCGAACCAGTATGGATACTAAGCCAGCCTGTGTATATATAATAATTATATTATATATCTGTTATGGATAATATAATACTATACGTATTTGTACTTACCTGGAATATGTAGGTATTGAAGAATAATAAAAATACAATTATAGCTGCAAATATAATGCAAAAATCTTGAAATCTGGGTATATATAATTAAGATGTTAATTTACATTAAAAAGTTATTATCGATGTTTCTTATAAAGTAGTTTTAATTAAAATATGAATTTTAATACCAACACATATAGAAGGAGAAGAATGATGTTTTTGAAATTCAAAATACTTATAAAAGAATTCATAAATAAATCTATAAATAATAAAGAATACTGGAGAATTAAAATCCATCTATATCTGCTAACTAACATATCTATGTAAATTGTTATAATAATAAAATTTAAAATAAAAACTATAGCGATTTTGTATTGGAAATATTAAGTTAATTATTATTTAGAAAATATAAAAAGATTTTTAAAATAATAAGATAATACCATACGAATTAATTAAACATATTTGTAATACTAAATAATGTATATATATTTAAAACAAATTATATAAAAGAAAATAAAATATATTGATTTATAATGTTATTGTTGTCAGGGAAAATGAATATTACAAAGACATAGAAGAGGAAGCCAAAAATAGCAATATCTTTGAAATATTATTTCAAAATTCGAATATAGTCTGTGTAAAAAGTTATTTCGAAAAATATTAATGAATTATTATTTTAAATTGTTAGTTTAAAATAAATATACTCATTCATATATTTAAAGGTACAATAATATAATCGCACACTATTAATACAATACTAATACTAATTTTATTTACTACATTTTTATACTGCATTATTAACTACATTTGTATTTATATTCATTATTTATAATAATATTTATTGATATAGCGAGTACAATTCACTTAAGTCAATCTTAGCTGACAATAATATTGGTCTGCGTTAAGTGTTATTGTGGATAGGCGGAGCTATACGCAACGTAGATTTACTTTATTAGCGATCATATATATATACAGTTTAATAAATAATAAAATAAATAATTAATTAATAATGCTGTATATAATATACATTATATATATATTATGTATATATATATATATAAATATCTACAGAGATGTTATTATAGATATAATATATAGAATTGCTAATTCTATATATCGAGTATACCATTCTGAGTTATTCATATTATTTAATAATGTTATGTAATTTTGTAAAACAATTAATGTGCAGGGCACACTGACCAGCAACTTTCAGGAATATATAACTATTAAATATTAGAAACATTATGTGTCATCAAAATCTAATATATGATTATAATGAATTATATGTTCTATTACTTCTAAAGAATATGAACAAAATTCAATTAATATTATTAAATTAAATAAAAATCATAATTGCATTTATAATATGATATTTATAATTGCTTTTGGGCAATAATAAGAAATATTGGAATATACAGGATAGTTGTGTATGTTTTATATATATAATATAATTTATAGTTATATATATGTTATATAACTTAAATACATATGTATAATAATATAGCAAAGTACTTTGACTATGTATGCATATGTTATATGTATAATATAATACACAATACACAAGTTAATATAACTATATGCAAGATTTAAATTAGCTTATGTAATCATTTGATTCATAAAATAAGTGTGGTTTATTTCACTGAATTAGATTCGTACACCGGACTTCCTAAGATATAATATGTATATATATGTTCAACTAAAAATAATAGTTTTTGTTTGGCAATTATATAAATATTAAATATACTATATGTGAATAGTTATTGGAAATAATCCAGGCACATTTAAATAATATCTTAGATGGTTAGTATGTTAATTATTAACTGTTTATAGTTGATTTAGAATAAGTTCATAATGCATTCAATAACAATAACAACTAACTCATCTGACACAAGATTGCTATTAATCCAATTCGTCCAGTGGGGGGACATTAGAGTGGGCCTGGTATATTTTCACATTTAGAATATTAGGGGTTGGTCAAGTTTGTTAGGCAGCTGTGGCTGCATATGGGACCCCGTTCGTTTACGATTATGTGTGCAACTCAATCCCCTCGATGTAGTGATATCTAGTAATTTCAATACCTGCGATGATACTATATTCAAAGTATCTTGTTAACAATGATTAACTTCTGCGAATTCATTAGACTATGATATATGTCACTGCGATATCTCGTTTATAAAACATACAATATGGTATGTATTCATATTGTGCAATGGGTATTGATTACTGAAGACTTAATGATATGTAAATACACCTATTGTCAATATTTCTTTACTCATTAGTTTTAATCCAGTTGTAATTAATCAATCATGTAATTTAAATTTTAAAAAAATAATTGCTTGCCGCAAAATACCCAATTTAAATTTTATGAAATACTTTGACTATTTTCGACCAGTTAAAGCAATTCTCTGATTTCGCCAGCCCAATTATATATCCTCTCTAAAATCACAGGCGTTCATATGGTTTTGGATCACAGACTGTCGAATCCGTTACAGTGATAATTTAAAATAAGTGGTTAATTTTACTTGATCATTCAGTTTTGAATATCGATTAGGAATGAATATAAATTTATACATTTATAAATATAGGAATTATATGGCAGGCAAGGTTTAAATGAAATCATATTGCTGTGAATAATGTATTCTATATTTAAAATATATAAATATATTAATTAATATAATTGTATTAATTAATATAAGAATATTACTTTAGATGAGTTATTGGTATAATTATTAATTTAATTTTTTAACTTTCTTTGGCAACCTTTGGGATTTATTATTTTTATCTTTTTTATTAAGCCAATAAATAAATAATATTACTTAAATCGTATTATTGGTGAGAAAATTATCCATTTCACTTCTAAAACACAATAGTTTTATATATGTTTTACACAATGGTTTAAATTATATTATTTATATATATATATATATATATAAGTAAGCAATATATTCAATGTATACTCGAAGGATGCATTCTAAATCTCTTTCACTGAAATAAGTAGTCTTCTGGTCTAGACAAAGTTAACCTCGACTTTGATCAATATAATTAATTGATGACATGGCAGCAAATTGAATACATTTTGTCTAATTTACCGTAATGCCATCTCGTTTAATTATAACTATCGACTTTATCTCGCAATTTCCATAGAAAATATGAACAGCGACTAATATACATATAGACTTCCAAACAGAGACCTCAGTGAAAATAGACCCTTCTTTGTTTTGCAATTATGTCAAGAATCATTATAATATCAATAAGTTCATAATAATCTTGTCTGTTTTAATTTAGATAATCTGTGTGTCTATTTCACTTTAGATAATCTGTAGGTCTATTTCACTTTAGATAACCTAGTCTGTCTATTTCACCTTAGATAACCTATCCTGTCTATTTAATTCCATTTAGATGAATTCTGTGACTTCTGAGAAACTAGACGATATGTTCTTTCATGAACTAGATTTATATGCTAGCGCTGCACCGACCACTGAACCCTACGACACTACAAGAACAACACCGACTCACAACTCCACCCGACCTGGATATCATCAAACGAAGGTGAAATCGGACGACGTCACGCCCATCACGCCCCCTTCTAAAGTCGCTTCAAATCCTGACGAAATACCAATGGTCAATGTCACGCTGAAATGCCTTCGACTTAATCTTGCAGAGTCGCAAGAATACCAGGATGCTTTTATCTCGTTGGTTATCTTATATGACGCTACTAACCAAACCCTCAACCTCCCTCCCTCCCTCCCTCCCTTCCTCCCTCCCTCCCTCCCTCCCTCCCTCCCTCCCTCCCTCCCTCCCTCCCTCCCTCCCTCCGTCCCACTCTCCCTCCCTCCCTCTCTCTCTCTTAATCTCTCATTACCTCTACCACTAGTTCCAGGTGTTTCCGTGTTATTGTCAACATGCTGGGAGACACTAACATCCATCAGTCCACCTCGGACGAAGTTCTGCGAGTGCTCGGCAACGCGTGTGTGGACAATAAAAACAATACAACCATTGTGTGCACGCTGACCCTCGAGCCGATCATGTCAGTAGTACCACTACTAACTTGATTTAGTAACCACGGTAACCACGGTAACTCGGAGATCCCGCAATCCCCGTACAGTCTGCTGGTGCAGGCCTCCAGGGTTTGCATTCCGATTGTGGCGAGGCTGCTGTACATCTTCCAGCTGGACCGTCAGTTGGAATCCTATAACATGGACGTAGTGGTCATGGCGTGCCTGGATCAAATTGCAGAGTACGACGATAAACATTCGTTGGTGGGGAGATGGGGGTGTAGCAGTTGGAGTAAGATGGGGGTGTAGCAGTTGGGGTAAGATGGGAGTTAGCAGTTGGAGTAAGATGGGGGTGTAGCAGTTGGGATAAGATGGGGGTGTAGCAGTTGGGGTAAGATGGGGGTGTAGCAGTTGGGGTAAGATGGGGGTGTAGCAGTTGGGGTAAGATGTGGGTGTAGCAGTTGGGGTAAGATGGGGGTGTAGTAGTTGGGGTAAGATGGGGGTGTAGCAGTTGGGGTAAGATGGGGGTGTAGCAGTTGGGGTAAGATGGGGGTGTAGCAGTTGGGGTAAGATGGAGGTGTAGCAGTTGGGGTAAGATGGGGCTGTATCAGTTGGAGTAAGATGGGGGTGTAGCAGTTGGGATAAGATGGGGGTGTAGCAGTTGGGGTAAGATGGGATGTGTAGCAGTTTGGGTAAGATGGGGGTGTAGTAGTTGGGGTAAGATGGGGGTGTAGAAGTTGGGGTAAGATGTGGGTATAGCAGTTAGGGTAAGATGGGGGTGTAGCAGTTGGGGTAAGATGGGGTGTAGCATTTGGGGTAAGATGGGGCTGTAGGAGTGGAGAAGAGATGTGATGTAGGAGTGGGGGAAAGGAGGCGTAGGAGATGGTGATGGGAAAACGGCATTTGGAAATGAGAATGAGGCAGTAGAAATGTAGAAATGACGAAGAGATAGGAACGAGGGGATGTGAAAGGTAGGGAAAATTGGTTTTTACTTACTGATGATGGAAGAAGGTAGATAAGGAAGTATTATATCCTCTCATACACTCCAATACACTCCAATACACTCCAATACACTCCAATACACTCCAATACACTCCAATAAACTCCAATACACTCCAATACACTCCAATACACTCCAATACACTCCAATGCACTCTAATACACTCCAATGCACTCCCATGCACTCCAATACACTCCAATGCACTCCACTGCACTGCACTCCACTGCACTCCACTGCACTCCAATACACTCCAATGCACTCCAATGCACTCCAATGCAATCCCATACACTCCAATACACTCCAATACACTCCAATACACTCCAATACACTCCAATACACTTCAATACACTCCAATAGCTTCTATCTGGTAACACAATTAGTCATGGACATGGAAATTATATCTGGGATCATTAATGTTTGCACTCCAAAACAATGGTTAGTGAAAGTGTGTTGGTAAGTGAAAGTGTGTTGGTAAGTATGTTGGTAAGTGTAAGTATGTTGGTAAGTGTAAGTATGTTGGTAAGTGAAAGTGTGTTGGTAAGTGTAAGTATGTTGGTAAGTGAAAGTGTGTTGGTAAGTGAAAGTGTGTTGGTAAGTGAAAGTGTGTTGGTAAGTGTAAGTGTGTTGGTAAGTGAAAGTGTGTTGGTAAGTGTAAGTGTATTGGTAAGTGAAAGTGTGTTGGTAAGTGAAAGTATGTTGGTAAGTGAAAGTGTGTTGGTAAGTGAAAGTGTGTTGGTAAGTGAAAGTGTGTTGGTAAGTGTGTTGGTAAGTGAAAGTGTGTTGGTAAGTGAAAGTGTGTTGGTAAGTGTGTTGGTAAGTGTAAGTGTGTAGGTAAGTGAAAGTGTGTTGGTAAGTGAAAGTGTGTTGGTAAGTGTGTTGGTAAGTGAAAGTGTGTTGGTAAGTGTAAATATGTTGGTAAGTGTAAGTATGTTTGTAAGTGAAAGTGTGTTGGTAAGTGTGTTGGTAAGTGAAAGTGTGTTGGTAAGTGTGTTGGTAAGTGTAAGTGTGTTGGTAAGTGAAAGTGTGTTGGTAAGTGAAAGTGTGTTGGTAAGTGTGTTGGTAAGTGTAAGTGTGTTGGTAAGTGAAAGTGTGTTGGTAAGTGAAAGTGTGTTGGTAAGTGTGTTGGTAAGTGTAAGTGTGTAGGTAAGTGAAAGTGTGTTGGTAAGTGAAAGTGTGTTGGTAAGTGTGTTGGTAAGTGAAAGTGTGTTGGTAAGTGAAAGTGTGTTGGTAAGTGTAAATATTTTGGTAAGTGTAAGTATGTTTGTAAGTGAAAGTGTGTTGGTAAGTGTGTTGGTAAGTGAAAGTGTGTTGGTAAGTGAAAGTGTGTTGGTAAGTGTGTTGGTAAGTGTAAGTGTGTTGGTAAGTGAAAGTGTGTTGGTAAGTGAAAGTGTGTTGGTAAGTGTGTTGGTAAGTGTAAGTGTGTTGGTAAGTGAAAGTGTGTTGGTAAGTGAAAGTGTGTTGGTAAGTGTGTTGGTAAGTGTAAGTGTGTTGGTAAGTGAAAGTGTGTTGGTAAGTGAAAGTGTGTTGGTAAGTGTGTTGGTAAGTGTAAGTGTGTTGGTAAGTGAAAGTGTGTTGGTAAGTGTGTTGGTAAGTGTAAGTGTGTTGGTAAGTGAAAGTGTGTTGGTAAGTGTGTTGGTAAGTGTAAGTGTGTTGGTAAGTGAAAGTGTGTTGGTAAGTGAAAGTGTGTTGGTAAGTGTGTTGGTAAGTGAAAGTGTGTTGGTAAGTGTAAGTGTGTTGGTAAGTGTGTTGGTAAGTGAAAGTGTGTTGGTAAGTGAAAGTGTGTTGGTAAGTGTGTTGGTAAGTGAAAGTGTGTTGGTAAGTGTAAGTGTGTTGGTAAGTGAAAGTGTGTTGGTAAGTGTAAGTGTGTTGGTAAGTGTGTTGGTAAGTGAAAGTGTGTTGGTAAGTGAAAGTGTGTTGGTAAGTGTGTTGGTAAGTGAAAGTGTGTTGGTAAGTGAAAGTGTGTTGGTAAGTGAAAGTGTGTTGGTAAGTGTGTTGGTAAGTGTAAGTGTGTTGGTAAGTGTAAGTGTGTTGGTAAGTGAAAGTGTGTTGGTAAGTGAAAGTGTGTTGGTAAGTGTGTTGGTAAGTGAAAGTGTGTTGGTAAGTGAAAGTGTGTTGGTAAGTGAAAGTGTGTTGGTAAGTGTGTTGGTAAGTGTAAGTGTGTTGGTAAGTGAAAGTGTGTTGGTAAGTGAAAGTGTGTTGGTAAGTATGTTGGTAAGTGAAAGTGTGTTGGTAAGTGTAAGTGTGTTGGTAAGTGAAAGTGTGTTGGTAAGTGAAAGTGTGTTGGTAAGTGAAAGTGTGTTGGTAAGTGTGTTGGTAAGTGTAAGTGTGTTGGTAAGTGAAAGTGTATTGGTAAGTGAAAGTGTGTTGGTAAGTGTGTTGGTAAGTGAAAGTGTGTTGGTAAGTGAACATTATTTGCCTAATGCTACCATTATATATATATACCTTTATATAGAAGTACAAATTGTACTTCTATAAGATCACCATCTCATAGCCACGCCCCTCCCCTAATCACGCCCCTCCCCCCGCAGGGAAGTTCTCATACAGGTAATGGACCATTGCGTCGTGAACGTAGAGAACAGCCTGGCGCTGATGTCCCACTTCAAGACTGCAATGTTGATCTGCTTACGTAGGGGCAGTACTTGCCTCGAGTCCGTCAAGATGTTACTCGCAGTTGAACACATGTCTGATCAAAGCGATCGCTTCATCCCTCTAATGGCCGACGACAGCGAAATGCTCAGAGTGTCTATAGGTGAGTGTCTGTAATCTCTGTTCTTAGACACGCCTCCTCCTTAAGGTATACCCTCCTCGCTCCACACCCCTACTAGCCCCGTGCCTTCCGTTAGCCTTATGTCCGCACACCTTCACCTCGTCATACTTCCTATTATTTGAGCCCCTTTACTAGTCACTCCCGTTCCTAGTCCCGCCCCTACAGAAACCCTAGAGTACCTGGTTAAGGAATGCGAGACTCAAAGGCAATCCGAATGGAATAAAGTGACACCCGTTGGCATAGAATTTAAATTCAGTCCCTTCGATGGTCTCAAGTGCCACATGGTGCAGTTTATTGGAAATATTGTTTACAAAGATACTGAGAAACAGGACTTGGTTAGTTACTTGGTAACTTTAATATAACTACTTTATTAAATACTTTTAGTATAACTACTTTATTAAATACCTTTAATATAGCTATTATATTAAATACCTTTAATATAACTACTTTATTAAATACCTCTAATATAACTTACTTTATTAAATACATTAATATAACTACTTTATTAAATACATTAATATAACTACTTTATTAAATACCTTCAATATAACTTACTGCATTACATATTTTTAATATAACTACTTTATTAAATACCCTTAATATAACTACTTTATTAAATACTTTTAATATAACTACTTTATTAAATACCCTTAATATAACTTACTTTATTAAATACCTTTAATATAACTACTTTATTAAATACCTTTAATTTAACTTACTTTATTAAATAGATTAATATAACTACTTTATTAAATACCTTCAATATAACTACTTTATTAAATACTTTTAATATAACTACTTTATTAAATACCTTTAATATAGCTATTATATTAAATACCTTTAATATAACTACTTTATTAAATACATTAATATAACTACTTTATTAAATACCTTCAATATAACTTACTGTATTAAATATTTTTAATATAACTACTTTATTAAATACCCTTAATATAACTACTTTATTAAATACCTTTAATATACTTTAAATACTTTTAATATAACTACTTTATTAAATACCTTTAATATAACTACTTTATTAAATACCTTTAATATAACTTACTTTATTAAATACATTAATATATCTACTTTATTAAATACCTTCAATATAACTTAGTGTATTAAATATTTTTAATATAACTACTTTATTAAATACTCTTAATATAACTACTTTATTAAACACTTTTAATATAACTACTTTATTAAATACCCTTAATATAACTTACTTTATTAAATACCTTTAATATAACTACTTTATTAAATACCTTTCATATAACTACTTTATTAACTACCTTTAATATAACTACTTTATTAAATACCTTTAATATTACTACTTTATTAAATACCTTTAATATAACTACTTTATTAAATACCTTCAATATAACTTACTGTATTAAATATTTTTAATATAACTACTTTATTAAATACCCTTAATATAACTACTTTATTAAATATTTTTAATATAACTACTTTATTAAATACCTTTAATATACTTTAAATACTTTTAATATAACTACTTTATTAAATACCTTTAATATAACTACTTTATTAAATACCTTTAATATAACTTACTTTATTAAATACATTAATATAACTACTTTATTAAATACCTTCAATATAACTTACTGTATTAAATATTTTTAATATAACTACTTTATTAAATACCCTTAATATAACTACTTTATTAAATACCTTTAATATACTTTAAATACTTTTAATATAACTACTTTATTAAATACCTTTAATATAACTACTTTATTAAATACCTTTAATATAACTTACTTTATTAAATACATTAATATAACTACTTTATTAAATACCTTTAATATACTTTAAATACTTTTAATATAACTACTTTATTAAATACCTTTAATATAACTACTTTATTAAATACCTTTAATATTACTACTTTATTAAATACCTTTAATATAATTACTTTATTAAATACTTTTAATGTAACTACTTTATTAAATATCTTTAATATAACTACTTTATTAAATACATTAATATAGCTATTATATTAAATACCTTTAATATAACTACTTTATTAAATACATTTAATATAACTTACTTTATTAAATACATTAATATAACTACTTTATTAAATACCTTCAATATAACTTACTGTATTAAATATTTTTAATATAACTACTTTATTAAATACCCTTAATATAACTACTTTATTAAATACCTTTAATATACTTTAAATACTTTTAATATAACTACTTTATTAAATACCTTTAATATAACTACTTTATTAAATACCTTTAATATAACTTACTTTATTAAATACATTAATATAACTACTTTATTAAATACCTTCAATATAACTTACTGTATTAAATATTTTTAATATAACTACTTTATTAAATATTTTTAATATAACTACTTTATTAAATACCCTTAATATACTTTAAATACTTTTAATATAACTACTTTATTAAATACCTTTAATATACTTTAAATACTTTTAATATAACTACTTTATTAAATACCTTTAATATAATACTTTATTAAATACCTTTAATATAACTTACTTTATTAAATATATTAATATAACTACTTTATTAAATACCTTCAATATAACTTACTGTATTAAATATTTTTAATATAACTACTTTATTAAATACCTTTAATATACTTTTAATATAATTACTTTATTAAATACCTTTAATATAACTACTTTATTAAATACTTTTAATATAACTACTTTATTAAACACCCTTAATATAACTTACTTTATTAAATAACTTTAATATAACTACTTTATTAAATACCTTTAATATAACTACTTTATTAAATACCTTTAATATAACTACTTTATTAAATACCTTTAATATTACTACTTTATTAAATACCTTTAATATAACTTACTTTATTAAATACATTAATATAACTACTTTATTAAATACCTTCAATATAACTTACTGTATCTAATATTTTTAATATAACTACTTTATTAAATACCCTTAATATAACTACTTTATTAAATACTTTTAATATAACTACTTTATTAAATAACCTTAATATAACTACTTTATTAAATACCCTTAATATAGCTATTATATTAAATACCTTTAATATAACTACTTTATTAAATACCTTCAATATAACTTACTGTATTAAATATTTTTAATATAACTACTTTATTAAATACCCTTAATATAACTACTTTATTAAATACTTTTAATATAACTACTTTATTAAATACCTTTAATATAACTACTTTATTAAATATCTTTAATATAACTACTTTATTAAATACCTTCAATATAACTTACTGTATTAAATATTTTTAATATAACTACTTTATTAAATACCTTTAATATAACTTACTTTATTAAATACATTAATATATCTACTTTATTAAATACCTTCAATATAACTTAGTGTATTAAATATTTTTAATATAACTACTTTATTAAATACCCTTAATATAACTACTTTATTAAATACTTTTAATATAACTATTTTATTAAATACCCTTAATATAACTTACTTTATTAAATACCTTTAATATAACTACTTTATTAAATACCTTTCATATAACTACTTTATTAACTACCTTTAATATAACTACTTTATTAAATACCTTTAATATTACTACTTTATTAAATACCTTTAATATAACTACTTTATTAAATACCTTCAATATAACTTACTGTATTAAATATTTTTAATATAACTACTTTATTAAATACCCTTAATATAACTACTTTATTAAATACCTTTAATATACTTTAAATACTTTTAATATAACTACTTTATTAAATACCTTTAATATAACTACTTTATTAAATACCTTTAATATAACTTACTTTATTAAATACATTAATATATCTACTTTATTAAATACCTTCAATATAACTTAGTGTATTAAATATTTTTAATATAACTACTTTATTAAATACTCTTAATATAACTACTTTATTAAACACTTTTAATATAACTACTTTATTAAATACCCTTAATATAACTTACTTTATTAAATACCTTTAATATAACTACTTTATTAAATACCTTTCATATAACTACTTTATTAACTACCTTTAATATAACTACTTTATTAAATACCTTTAATATTACTACTTTATTAAATACCTTTAATATAACTACTTTATTAAATACCTTCAATATAACTTACTGTATTAAATATTTTTAATATAACTACTTTATTAAATACCTTTAATATACTTTAAATACTTTTAATATAACTACTTTATTAAATACCTTTAATATAACTACTTTATTAAATACCTTTAATATAACTTACTTTATTAAATACATTAATATAACTACTTTATTAAATACCTTCAATATAACTTACTGTATTAAATATTTTTAATATAACTACTTTATTAAATACCCTTAATATAACTACTTTATTAAATACCTTTAATATAACTACTTTATTAAATACCTTTAATATAACTTACTTTATTAAATACATTAATATAACTACTTTATTAAATACCTTTAATATACTTTAAATACTTTTAATATAACTACTTTATTAAATACCTTTAATATAACTACTTTATTAAATACCTTTAATATTACTACTTTATTAAATACCTTTAATATAATTACTTTATTAAATACTTTTAATGTAACTACTTTATTAAATATCTTTAATATAACTACTTTATTAAATACATTAATATAGCTATTATATTAAATACCTTTAATATAACTTACTTTATTAAATACATTAATATATCTACTTTATTAAATACCTTCAATATAACTTAGTGTATTAAATATTTTTAATATAACTACTTTATTAAATACTCTTAATATAACTACTTTATTAAACACTTTTAATATAACTACTTTATTAAATACCCTTAATATAACTTACTTTATTAAATACCTTTAATATAACTACTTTATTAAATACCTTTCATATAACTACTTTATTAACTACCTTTAATATAACTACTTTATTAAATACCTTTAATATTACTACTTTATTAAATACCTTTAATATAACTACTTTATTAAATACCTTCAATATAACTTACTGTATTAAATATTTTTAATATAACTACTTTATTAAATACCTTTAATATACTTTAAATACTTTTAATATAACTACTTTATTAAATACCTTTAATATAACTACTTTATTAAATACCTTTAATATAACTTACTTTATTAAATACATTAATATAACTACTTTATTAAATACCTTCAATATAACTTACTGTATTAAATATTTTTAATATAACTACTTTATTAAATACCCTTAATATAACTACTTTATTAAATACCTTTAATATACTTTAAATACTTTTAATATAACTACTTTATTAAATACCTTTAATATAACTACTTTATTAAATACCTTTAATATAACTTACTTTATTAAATACATTAATATAACTACTTTATTAAATACCTTTAATATACTTTAAATACTTTTAATATAACTACTTTATTAAATACCTTTAATATAACTACTTTATTAAATACCTTTAATATTACTACTTTATTAAATACCTTTAATATAATTACTTTATTAAATACTTTTAATGTAACTACTTTATTAAATATCTTTAATATAACTACTTTATTAAATACATTAATATAGCTATTATATTAAATACCTTTAATATAACTACTTTATTAAATACATTTAATATAACTTACTTTATTAAATACATTAATATAACTACTTTATTAAATACCTTCAATATAACTTACTGTATTAAATATTTTTAATATAACTACTTTATTAAATACCCTTAATATAACTACTTTATTAAATACCTTTAATATACTTTAAATACTTTTAATATAACTACTTTATTAAATACCTTTAATATAACTACTTTATTAAATACCTTTAATATAACTTACTTTATTAAATACATTAATATAACTACTTTATTAAATACCTTCAATATAACTTACTGTATTAAATATTTTTAATATAACTACTTTATTAAATATTTTTAATATAACTACTTTATTAAATACCCTTAATATACTTTAAATACTTTTAATATAACTACTTTATTAAATACCTTTAATATACTTTAAATACTTTTAATATAACTACTTTATTAAATACCTTTAATATAATACTTTATTAAATACCTTTAATATAACTTACTTTATTAAATATATTAATATAACTACTTTATTAAATACCTTCAATATAACTTACTGTATTAAATATTTTTAATATAACTACTTTATTAAATACCTTTAATATACTTTTAATATAATTACTTTATTAAATACCTTTAATATAACTACTTTATTAAATACTTTTAATATAACTACTTTATTAAACACCCTTAATATAACTTACTTTATTAAATAACTTTAATATAACTACTTTATTAAATACCTTTAATATAACTACTTTATTAAATACCTTTAATATAACTACTTTATTAAATACCTTTAATATTACTACTTTATTAAATACCTTTAATATAACTTACTTTATTAAATACATTAATATAACTACTTTATTAAATACCTTCAATATAACTTACTGTATCTAATATTTTTAATATAACTACTTTATTAAATACCCTTAATATAACTACTTTATTAAATACTTTTAATATAACTACTTTATTAAATAACCTTAATATAACTACTTTATTAAATACCCTTAATATAGCTATTATATTAAATACCTTTAATATAACTACTTTATTAAATACCTTCAATATAACTTACTGTATTAAATATTTTTAATATAACTACTTTATTAAATACCCTTAATATAACTACTTTATTAAATACTTTTAATATAACTACTTTATTAAATACCTTTAATATAACTACTTTATTAAATATCTTTAATATAACTACTTTATTAAATACCTTCAATATAACTTACTGTATTAAATATTTTTAATATAACTACTTTATTAAATACCTTTAATATAACTTACTTTATTAAATACATTAATATATCTACTTTATTAAATACCTTCAATATAACTTAGTGTATTAAATATTTTTAATATAACTACTTTATTAAATACCCTTAATATAACTACTTTATTAAATACTTTTAATATAACTATTTTATTAAATACCCTTAATATAACTTACTTTATTAAATACCTTTAATATAACTACTTTATTAAATACCTTTAATATTACTACTTTATTAAATACCTTTAATATAACTACTTTATTAAATACCTTCAATATAACTTACTGTATTAAATATTTTTAATATAACTACTTTATTAAATACCCTTAATATAACTACTTTATTAAATATTTTTAATATAACTACTTTATTAAATACCTTTAATATAACTACTTTATTAAATACCTTTAATATTACTACTTTATTAAATACCTTTAATATAATTACTTTATTAAATACTTTTAATGTAACTACTTTATTAAATATCTTTAATATAACTACTTTATTAAATACATTAATATAGCTATTATATTAAATACCTTTAATATAACTACTTTATTAAATACCTTTAATATAACTTACTTTATTAAATACATTAATATAACTACTTTATTAAATACCTTCAATATAACTTACTGTATTAAATATTTTTAATATAACTACTTTATTAAATACCCTTAATATAACTACTTTATTAAATACCTTTAATATACTTTAAATACTTTTAATATAACTACTTTATTAAATACCTTTAATATAACTACTTTATTAAATACCTTTAATATAACTTACTTTATTAAATACATTAATATAACTACTTTATTAAATACCTTCAATATAACTTACTGTATTAAATATTTTTAATATAACTACTTTATTAAATATTTTTAATATAACTACTTTATTAAATACCCTTAATATACTTTAAATACTTTTAATATAACTACTTTATTAAATACCTTTAATATACTTTAAATACTTTTAATATAACTACTTTATTAAATACCTTTAATATAATACTTTATAAAAAACCTTTAATATAACTTACTTTATTAAATATATTAATATAACTACTTTATTAAATACCTTCAATATAACTTACTGTATTAAATATTTTTAATATAACTACTTTATTAAATACCTTTAATATACTTTAAATACTTTTAATATAATTACTTTATTAAATACCTTTAATATAACTACTTTATTAAATACTTTTAATATAACTACTTTATTAAACACCCTTAATATAACTTACTTTATTAAATAACTTTAATATAACTACTTTATTAAATACCTTTAATATAACTACTTTATTAAATACCTTTAATATAACTACTTTATTAAATACCTTTAATATTACTACTTTATTAAATACCTTTAATATAACTTACTTTATTAAATACATTAATATAACTACTTTATTAAATACCTTCAATATAACTTACTGTATCTAATATTTTTAATATAACTACTTTATTAAATACCCTTAATATAACTACTTTATTAAATACTTTTAATATAACTACTTTATTAAATAACCTTAATATAACTACTTTATTAAATACCCTTAATATAGCTATTATATTAAATACCTTTAATATAACTACTTTATTAAATACCTTCAATATAACTTACTGTATTAAATATTTTTAATATAACTACTTTATTAAATACCCTTAATATAACTACTTTATTAAATACCTTTAATATAACTACTTTATTAAATATCTTTAATATAACTACTTTATTAAATACCTTCAATATAACTTACTGTATTAAATATTTTTAATATAACTACTTTATTAAATACCTTTAATATAACTTACTTTATAAAATATATTAATATATCTACTTTATTAAATACCTTCAATATAACTTAGTGTATTAAATATTTTTAATATAACTACTTTATTAAATACCCTTAATATAACTACTTTATTAAATACTTTTAATATAACTACTTTATTAAATACCCTTAATATAACTTACTTTATTAAATACCTTTAATATAACTACTTTATTAAATACCTTTCATATAACTACTTTATTAACTACCTTTAATATAACTACTTTATTAAATACCTTTAATATTACTACTTTATTAAATACCTTTAATATAACTACTTTATTAAATACCTTCAATATAACTTACTGTATTAAATATTTTTAATATAACTACTTTATTAAATACCCTTAATATAACTACTTTATTAAATACTTTTAATATAACTACTTTATTAAATACCTTTAATATACTTTAAATACTTTTAATATAACTACTTTATTAAATACCTTTAATATAACTACTTTATTAAATACCTTTAATATTACTACTTTATTAAATACCTTTAATATAATTACTTTATTAAATACTTTTAATGTAACTACTTTATTAAATATCTTTAATATAACTACTTTATTAAATACCTTTAATATAGCTATTATATTAAATACCTTTAATATAACTACTTTATTAAATACCTTTAATATAACTACTTTATTAAATACCTTTAATATAACTACTTTATTAAATACTTTTAATATAACTATTTTATTAAATACCTTTAATATAACTACTTTATTAAATACCTTTAATATAACTTACTTTGTTAAATACATTAATATAACTACTTTATTAAATACTTTTAATATAACTACTTTATTAAATAACCTTAATATAACTACTTTATTAAATACCCTTAATATAGCTATTATATTAAATACCTTTAATATAACTACTTTATTAAATACCTTCAATATAACTTACTGTATTAAATATTTTTACTATAACTACTTTATTAAATACCCTTAATATAACTACTTTATTAAATACTTTTAATATAACTACTTAATTAAATACCTTTAATATAACTACTTTATTAAATATCTTTAATATAACTACTTTATTAAATACCTTCAATATAACTTACTGTATTAAATATTTTTAATATAACTACTTTATTAAATACCTTTAATATAACTTACTTTATTAAATACATTAATATATCTACTTTATTAAATACCTTCAATATAACTTAGTGTATTAAATATTTTTAATATAACTACTTTATTAAATACCCTTAATATAACTACTTTATTAAATACTTTTAATATAACTACTTTATTAAATACCCTTAATATAACTTACTTTATTAAATACCTTTAATATAACTACTTTATTAAATACCTTTCATATAACTACTTTATTAACTACCTTTAATATAACTACTTTATTAAATACCTTTAATATTACTACTTTATTAAATACCTTTAATATAACTACTTTATTAAATACCTTCAATATAACTTACTGTATTAAATATTTTTAATATAACTACTTTATTAAATACCCTTAATATAACTACTTTATTAAATACTTTTAATATAACTACTTTATTAAATACCTTTAATATACTTTAAATACTTTTAATATAACTACTTTATTAAATACCTTTAATATAACTACTTTATTAAATACCTTTAATATTACTACTTTATTAAATACCTTTAATATAATTACTTTATTAAATACTTTTAATGTAACTACTTTATTAAATATCTTTAATATAACTACTTTATTAAATACCTTTAATATAGCTATTATATTAAATACCTTTAATATAACTACTTTATTAAATACCTTTAATATAACTACTTTATTAAATACCTTTAATATAACTACTTTATTAAATACTTTTAATATAACTATTTTATTAAATACCTTTAATATAACTACTTTATTAAATACCTTTAATATAACTTACTTTGTTAAATACATTAATATAACTACTTTATTAAATACCTTCAATATAACTTACTGTATTAAATATTTTTAATATAACTACTTTATTAAATACCATTAATATAACTACTTTATTAAATACTTTTAATATAACTACTTTATTAAATACCTTTAATATACTTTAAATACCTTTAATATAACTACTTTATTAAATACCTTTAATATAACTACTTTATTAAATATCCTTAATATAACTAATTTATTAAATACCTTTCATATAACTACTTTATTAAATACCTTTAATATAACTACTTTATTAAATACCTTTAATATTACTACTTTATTAAATATTTTTAATATAACTACTTTATTAAATACCTTTAATATAACTACTTTATTAAATACCTTTAATATAACTACTTTATTAAATACCTATAATATAACTTACTTTATTAAATACATTAATATAACTACTTTATTAAATACCTTCAATATAACTTAATGTATTAAAATTTTTTAATATATCTACTTTATTAAATACCCTTAATATAACTACTTTATTAAATACTTTTAATATAACTACTTTATTAAATACCTTTAATATACTTTAAATACTTTTAATATAACTACTTTATTAAATACCTTTAATATAACTACTTTATTAAATTCCTTTAATATAACTTACTTTATTAAATATATTAATATAACTACTTTATTAAATACCTTCAATATAACTTACTGTATTAAATATTTTTAATATAACTACTTTATTAAATACCTTTAATATACTTTAAATACTTTTAATATAATTACTTTATTAAATACCTTTAATATAACTACTTTATTAAATACTTTTTATATAACTACTTTATTAAATACCCTTAATATAACTTACTTTATTAAATAACTTTAATATAACTACTTTATTAAATACCTTTAATATAACTACTTTATTAAATACCTTTAATATAACTACTTTATTAAATACCTTTAATATTACTACTTTATTAAATACCTTTAATATAACTTACTTTATTAAATACATTAATATAACTACTTTATTAAATACCTTCAATATAACTTACTGTATTAAATATTTTTAATATAACTACTTTATTAAATACCCTTAATATAACTACTTTATTAAATACTTTTAATATAACTACTTTATTAAATAACCTTAATATAACTTACTTTATTAAATACCTTTAATATAACTACTTTATTAAATACCTTTAATATTACTACTTTATTAAATACCTTTAATATAACTACTTTATTAAATACCTTTAATATAATTACTTTATTAAATACCTTTAATATACTTTAAATACTTTTAATATAACTACTTTATTAAATGCCTTTAATATAACTACTTTATTAAATACCCTTAATATAGCTATTATATTAAATACCTTTAATATAACTACTTTATTAAATACCTTCAATATAACTTACTGTATTAAATATTTTTAATATAACTACTTTATTAAATACCTTTCATATAACTACTTTATTAACTACCTTTAATATAACTACTTTATTAAATACCTTTAATATTACTACTTTATTAAATACCTTTAATATAACTACTTTATTAAATACCTTCAATATAACTAACTGTATTAAATATTTTTAATATAACTACTTTATTAAATACCCTTAATATAACTACTTTATTAAACATTTTTAATATAACTACTTTATTAAATACCTTTAATATACTTTAAATACTTTTAATATAACTACTTTATTAAATACCTTTAATATAACTACTTTATTAAATACCTTTAATATAACTTACTTTATTAAATACATTAATATAACTACTTTATTAAATACCTTCAATATAACTTACTGTATTAAATATTTTTAATATAACTACTTTATTAAATACCCTTAATATAACTACTTTATTAAATACTTTTAATATAACTACTTTATTAAATACCTTTAATATACTTTAAATACTTTTAATATAACTACTTTATTAAATACCTTTAATATAACTACTTTATTAAATACCTTTAATATTACTACTTTATTAAATACCTTTAATATAATTACTTTATTAAATACTTTTAATGTAACTACTTTATTAAATATCTTTAATATAACTACTTTATTAAATACCTTTAATATAGCTATTATATTAAATACCTTTAATATAACTACTTTATTAAATACCTTTAATATAACTACTTTATTAAATACCTTTAATATAACTACTTTATTAAATACTTTTAATATAACTACTTTATTAAATACCTTTAATATAACTACTTTATTAAATACCTTTAATATAACTTACTTTGTTAAATACATTAATATAACTACTTTATTAAATACCTTCAATATAACTTACTGTATTAAATATTTTTAATATAACTACTTTATTAAATACCCTTAATATAACTACTTTATTAAATGCTTTTAATATAACTACTTTATTAAATACCTTTAATATACTTTAAATACTTTTAATATAACTACTTTATTAAATACCTTTAATATAACTACTTTATTAAATACCTTTAATATAACTACTTTATTAAATATCCTTAATATAACTACTTTATTAAATACCTTTCATATAACTACTTTATTAAATACCTTTAATATAACTACTTTATTAAATACCTTTAATATTACTACTTTATTAAATATTTTTAATATAACTACTTTATTAAATACCTTTAATATAACTACTTTATTAAATACCTTTAATATAACTACTTTATTAAATACCTTTAATATAACTTACTTTATTAAATACATTAATATAACTACTTTATTAAATACCTTCAATATAACTTACTGTATTAAATATTTTTAATATAACTACTTTATTAAATACCCTTAATATAACTACTTTATTGAATACTTTTAATATAACTACTTTATTAAATACCTTTAATATACTTTAAATACTTTTAATATAACTACTTTATTAAATACCTTTAATATAACTACTTTATTAAATTCCTTTAATATAACTACTTTATTAAATACCTTTAATATAACTTACTTTATTAAATACATTAATATAACTACTTTATTAAATACCTTCAATATAACTTACTGTATTAAATATTTTTAATATAACTACTTTATTAAATACCTTTAATATACTTTAAATACTTTTAATATAATTACTTTATTAAATACCTTTAATATAACTACTTTATTAAATACCTTTAATATAACTACTTTATTAAATACCTTTAATATAACTACTTTATTAAATACCTTTAATATTACTACTTTATTAAATACCCTTAATATAGCTATTATATTAAATACCTTTAATATAACTACTTTATTAAATATCTTCAATATAACTTACTGTATTAAATACTTTTAATATAACTACTTTATTAAATACCCTTAATATAACTACTTTATTAAATACTTTTAATATAATTACTTTATTAAATACCTTTAATATAACTACTTTATTAAATACTTTTAATATAACTACTTTATTAAATACCTTCAATATAACTTACTGTATTAAATATTTTTAATATAACTACTTTATTAAATACCTTTAATATACTTTAAATACTTTTAATATAATTACTTTATTAAATACCTTTAATATAACTACTTTATTAAATACTTTTTATATAACTACTTTATTAAATACCCTTAATATAACTTACTTTATTAAATAACTTTAATATAACTACTTTATTAAATACCTTTAATATAACTACTTTATTAAATACCTTTAATATAACTACTTTATTAAATACCTTTAATATAACTTACTTTATTAAATACATTAATATAACTACTTTATTAAATACCTTCAATATAACTTACTGTATCTAATATTTTTAATATAACTACTTTATTAAATACCCTTAATATAACTACTTTATTAAATACTTTTAATATAACTACTTTATTAAATAACCTTAATATAACTACTTTATTAAATACCCTTAATATAGCTATTATATTAAATACCTTTAATATAACTACTTTATTAAATACCTTCAATATAACTTACTGTATTAAATATTTTTAATATAACTACTTTATTAAATACCCTTAATATAACTACTTTATTAAATACTTTTAATATAACTACTTTATTAAATACCTTTAATATAACTACTTTATTAAATATCTTTAATATAACTACTTTATTAAATACCTTCAATATAACTTACTGTATTAAATATTTTTAATATAACTACTTTATTAAATACCTTTAATATAACTTACTTTATTAAATACATTAATATATCTACTTTATTAAATACCTTCAATATAACTTAGTGTATTAAATATTTTTAATATAACTACTTTATTAAATACCCTTAATATAACTACTTTATTAAATACTTTTAATATAACTATTTTATTAAATACCCTTAATATAACTTACTTTATTAAATACCTTTAATATAACTACTTTATTAAATACCTTTAATATTACTACTTTATTAAATACCTTTAATATAACTACTTTATTAAATACCTTCAATATAACTTACTGTATTAAATATTTTTAATATAACTACTTTATTAAATACCCTTAATATAACTACTTTATTAAATATTTTTAATATAACTACTTTATTAAATACCTTTAATATAACTACTTTATTAAATACCTTTAATATTACTACTTTATTAAATACCTTTAATATAATTACTTTATTAAATACTTTTAATGTAACTACTTTATTAAATATCTTTAATATAACTACTTTATTAAATACATTAATATAGCTATTATATTAAATACCTTTAATATAACTACTTTATTAAATACCTTTAATATAACTTACTTTATTAAATACATTAATATAACTACTTTATTAAATACCTTCAATATAACTTACTGTATTAAATATTTTTAATATAACTACTTTATTAAATACCCTTAATATAACTACTTTATTAAATACCTTTAATATACTTTAAATACTTTTAATATAACTACTTTATTAAATACCTTTAATATAACTACTTTATTAAATACCTTTAATATAACTTACTTTATTAAATACATTAATATAACTACTTTATTAAATACCTTCAATATAACTTACTGTATTAAATATTTTTAATATAACTACTTTATTAAATATTTTTAATATAACTACTTTATTAAATACCCTTAATATACTTTAAATACTTTTAATATAACTACTTTATTAAATACCTTTAATATACTTTAAATACTTTTAATATAACTACTTTATTAAATACCTTTAATATAATACTTTATAAAAAACCTTTAATATAACTTACTTTATTAAATATATTAATATAACTACTTTATTAAATACCTTCAATATAACTTACTGTATTAAATATTTTTAATATAACTACTTTATTAAATACCTTTAATATACTTTAAATACTTTTAATATAATTACTTTATTAAATACCTTTAATATAACTACTTTATTAAATACTTTTAATATAACTACTTTATTAAACACCCTTAATATAACTTACTTTATTAAATAACTTTAATATAACTACTTTATTAAATACCTTTAATATAACTACTTTATTAAATACCTTTAATATAACTACTTTATTAAATACCTTTAATATTACTACTTTATTAAATACCTTTAATATAACTTACTTTATTAAATACATTAATATAACTACTTTATTAAATACCTTCAATATAACTTACTGTATCTAATATTTTTAATATAACTACTTTATTAAATACCCTTAATATAACTACTTTATTAAATACTTTTAATATAACTACTTTATTAAATAACCTTAATATAACTACTTTATTAAATACCCTTAATATAGCTATTATATTAAATACCTTTAATATAACTACTTTATTAAATACCTTCAATATAACTTACTGTATTAAATATTTTTAACATAACTACTTTATTAAATACCCTTAATATAACTACTTTATTAAATACCTTTAATATAACTACTTTATTAAATATCTTTAATATAACTACTTTATTAAATACCTTCAATATAACTTACTGTATTAAATATTTTTAATATAACTACTTTATTAAATACCTTTAATATAACTTACTTTATAAAATATATTAATATATCTACTTTATTAAATACCTTCAATATAACTTAGTGTATTAAATATTTTTAATATAACTACTTTATTAAATACCCTTAATATAACTACTTTATTAAATACTTTTAATATAACTACTTTATTAAATACCCTTAATATAACTTACTTTATTAAATACCTTTAATATAACTACTTTATTAAATACCTTTCATATAACTACTTTATTAACTACCTTTAATATAACTACTTTATTAAATACCTTTAATATTACTACTTTATTAAATACCTTTAATATAACTACTTTATTAAATACCTTCAATATAACTTACTGTATTAAATATTTTTAATATAACTACTTTATTAAATACCCTTAATATAACTACTTTATTAAATACTTTTAATATAACTACTTTATTAAATACCTTTAATATACTTTAAATACTTTTAATATAACTACTTTATTAAATACCTTTAATATAACTACTTTATTAAATACCTTTAATATTACTACTTTATTAAATACCTTTAATATAATTACTTTATTAAATACTTTTAATGTAACTACTTTATTAAATATCTTTAATATAACTACTTTATTAAATACCTTTAATATAGCTATTATATTAAATACCTTTAATATAACTACTTTATTAAATACCTTTAATATAACTACTTTATTAAATACCTTTAATATAACTACTTTATTAAATACTTTTAATATAACTATTTTATTAAATACCTTTAATATAACTACTTTATTAAATACCTTTAATATAGCTATTATATTAAATACCTTTAATATAACTACTTTATTAAATACCCTTAATATAACTTACTTTATTAAATACCTTTAATATAACTACTTTATTAAATACCTTTCATATAACTACTTTATTAACTACCTTTAATATAACTACTTTATTAAATACCTTTAATATTACTACTTTATTAAATACCTTTAATATAACTACTTTATTAAATACCTTCAATATAACTTACTGTATTAAATATTTTTAATATAACTACTTTATTAAATACCCTTAATATAACTACTTTATTAAATACTTTTAATATAACTACTTTATTAAATACCTTTAATATACTTTAAATACTTTTAATATAACTACTTTATTAAATACCTTTAATATAACTACTTTATTAAATACCTTTAATATTACTACTTTATTAAATACCTTTAATATAACTACTTTATTAAATACTTTTAATATAACTACTTTATTAAATAACCTTAATATAACTACTTTATTAAATACCCTTAATATAGCTATTATATTAAATACCTTTAATATAACTACTTTATTAAATACCTTCAATATAACTTACTGTATTAAATATTTTTACTATAACTACTTTATTAAATACCCTTAATATAACTACTTTATTAAATACTTTTAATATAACTACTTAATTAAATACCTTTAATATAACTACTTTATTAAATATCTTTAATATAACTACTTTATTAAATACCTTCAATATAACTTACTGTATTAAATATTTTTAATATAACTACTTTATTAAATACCTTTAATATAACTTACTTTATTAAATACATTAATATATCTACTTTATTAAATACCTTCAATATAACTTAGTGTATTAAATATTTTTAATATAACTACTTTATTAAATACCCTTAATATAACTACTTTATTAAATACTTTTAATATAACTACTTTATTAAATACCCTTAATATAACTTACTTTATTAAATACCTTTAATATAACTACTTTATTAAATACCTTTCATATAACTACTTTATTAACTACCTTTAATATAACTACTTTATTAAATACCTTTAATATTACTACTTTATTAAATACCTTTAATATAACTACTTTATTAAATACCTTCAATATAACTTACTGTATTAAATATTTTTAATATAACTACTTTATTAAATACCCTTAATATAACTACTTTATTAAATACTTTTAATATAACTACTTTATTAAATACCTTTAATATACTTTAAATACTTTTAATATAACTACTTTATTAAATACCTTTAATATAACTACTTTATTAAATACCTTTAATATTACTACTTTATTAAATACCTTTAATATAATTACTTTATTAAATACTTTTAATGTAACTACTTTATTAAATATCTTTAATATAACTACTTTATTAAATACCTTTAATATAGCTATTATATTAAATACCTTTAATATAACTACTTTATTAAATACCTTTAATATAACTACTTTATTAAATACCTTTAATATAACTACTTTATTAAATACTTTTAATATAACTATTTTATTAAATACCTTTAATATAACTACTTTATTAAATACCTTTAATATAACTTACTTTGTTAAATACATTAATATAACTACTTTATTAAATACCTTCAATATAACTTACTGTATTAAATATTTTTAATATAACTACTTTATTAAATACCATTAATATAACTACTTTATTAAATACTTTTAATATAACTACTTTATTAAATACCTTTAATATACTTTAAATACCTTTAATATAACTACTTTATTAAATACCTTTAATATAACTACTTTATTAAATATCCTTAATATAACTAATTTATTAAATACCTTTCATATAACTACTTTATTAAATACCTTTAATATAACTACTTTATTAAATACCTTTAATATTACTACTTTATTAAATATTTTTAATATAACTACTTTATTAAATACCTTTAATATAACTACTTTATTAAATACCTTTAATATAACTACTTTATTAAATACCTATAATATAACTTACTTTATTAAATACATTAATATAACTACTTTATTAAATACCTTCAATATAACTTAATGTATTAAAATTTTTTAATATATCTACTTTATTAAATACCCTTAATATAACTACTTTATTAAATACTTTTAATATAACTACTTTATTAAATACCTTTAATATACTTTAAATACTTTTAATATAACTACTTTATTAAATACCTTTAATATAACTACTTTATTAAATTCCTTTAATATAACTTACTTTATTAAATATATTAATATAACTACTTTATTAAATACCTTCAATATAACTTACTGTATTAAATATTTTTAATATAACTACTTTATTAAATACCTTTAATATACTTTAAATACTTTTAATATAATTACTTTATTAAATACCTTTAATATAACTACTTTATTAAATACTTTTTATATAACTACTTTATTAAATACCCTTAATATAACTTACTTTATTAAATAACTTTAATATAACTACTTTATTAAATACCTTTAATATAACTACTTTATTAAATACCTTTAATATAACTACTTTATTAAATACCTTTAATATTACTACTTTATTAAATACCTTTAATATAACTTACTTTATTAAATACATTAATATAACTACTTTATTAAATACCTTCAATATAACTTACTGTATTAAATATTTTTAATATAACTACTTTATTAAATACCCTTAATATAACTACTTTATTAAATACTTTTAATATAACTACTTTATTAAATAACCTTAATATAACTTACTTTATTAAATACCTTTAATATAACTACTTTATTAAATACCTTTAATATTACTACTTTATTAAATACCTTTAATATAACTACTTTATTAAATACCTTTAATATAATTACTTTATTAAATACCTTTAATATACTTTAAATACTTTTAATATAACTACTTTATTAAATGCCTTTAATATAACTACTTTATTAAATACCCTTAATATAGCTATTATATTAAATACCTTTAATATAACTACTTTATTAAATACCTTCAATATAACTTACTGTATTAAATATTTTTAATATAACTACTTTATTAAATACCTTTCATATAACTACTTTATTAACTACCTTTAATATAACTACTTTATTAAATACCTTTAATATTACTACTTTATTAAATACCTTTAATATAACTACTTTATTAAATACCTTCAATATAACTAACTGTATTAAATATTTTTAATATAACTACTTTATTAAATACCCTTAATATAACTACTTTATTAAACATTTTTAATATAACTACTTTATTAAATACCTTTAATATACTTTAAATACTTTTAATATAACTACTTTATTAAATACCTTTAATATAACTACTTTATTAAATACCTTTAATATAACTTACTTTATTAAATACATTAATATAACTACTTTATTAAATACCTTCAATATAACTTACTGTATTAAATATTTTTAATATAACTACTTTATTAAATACCCTTAATATAACTACTTTATTAAATACTTTTAATATAACTACTTTATTAAATACCTTTAATATACTTTAAATACTTTTAATATAACTACTTTATTAAATACCTTTAATATAACTACTTTATTAAATACCTTTAATATTACTACTTTATTAAATACCTTTAATATAATTACTTTATTAAATACTTTTAATGTAACTACTTTATTAAATATCTTTAATATAACTACTTTATTAAATACCTTTAATATAGCTATTATATTAAATACCTTTAATATAACTACTTTATTAAATACCTTTAATATAACTACTTTATTAAATACCTTTAATATAACTACTTTATTAAATACTTTTAATATAACTACTTTATTAAATACCTTTAATATAACTACTTTATTAAATACCTTTAATATAACTTACTTTGTTAAATACATTAATATAACTACTTTATTAAATACCTTCAATATAACTTACTGTATTAAATATTTTTAATATAACTACTTTATTAAATACCCTTAATATAACTACTTTATTAAATGCTTTTAATATAACTACTTTATTAAATACCTTTAATATACTTTAAATACTTTTAATATAACTACTTTATTAAATACCTTTAATATAACTACTTTATTAAATACCTTTAATATAACTACTTTATTAAATATCCTTAATATAACTACTTTATTAAATACCTTTCATATAACTACTTTATTAAATACCTTTAATATAACTACTTTATTAAATACCTTTAATATTACTACTTTATTAAATATTTTTAATATAACTACTTTATTAAATACCTTTAATATAACTACTTTATTAAATACCTTTAATATAACTACTTTATTAAATACCTTTAATATAACTTACTTTATTAAATACATTAATATAACTACTTTATTAAATACCTTCAATATAACTTACTGTATTAAATATTTTTAATATAACTACTTTATTAAATACCCTTAATATAACTACTTTATTGAATACTTTTAATATAACTACTTTATTAAATACCTTTAATATACTTTAAATACTTTTAATATAACTACTTTATTAAATACCTTTAATATAACTACTTTATTAAATTCCTTTAATATAACTACTTTATTAAATACCTTTAATATAACTTACTTTATTAAATACATTAATATAACTACTTTATTAAATACCTTCAATATAACTTACTGTATTAAATATTTTTAATATAACTACTTTATTAAATACCTTTAATATACTTTAAATACTTTTAATATAATTACTTTATTAAATACCTTTAATATAACTACTTTATTAAATACCTTTAATATAACTACTTTATTAAATACCTTTAATATAACTACTTTATTAAATACCTTTAATATTACTACTTTATTAAATACCCTTAATATAGCTATTATATTAAATACCTTTAATATAACTACTTTATTAAATATCTTCAATATAACTTACTGTATTAAATACTTTTAATATAACTACTTTATTAAATACCCTTAATATAACTACTTTATTAAATACTTTTAATATAATTACTTTATTAAATACCTTTAATATAACTACTTTATTAAATACTTTTAATATAACTACTTTATTAAATACCTTCAATATAACTTACTGTATTAAATATTTTTAATATAACTACTTTATTAAATACCTTTAATATACTTTAAATACTTTTAATATAATTACTTTATTAAATACCTTTAATATAACTACTTTATTAAATACTTTTTATATAACTACTTTATTAAATACCCTTAATATAACTTACTTTATTAAATAACTTTAATATAACTACTTTATTAAATACCTTTAATATAACTACTTTATTAAATACCTTTAATATAACTACTTTATTAAATACCTTTAATATTACTACTTTATTAAATACCTTTAATATAACTTACTTTATTAAATACATTAATATAACTACTTTATTAAATACCTTCAATATAACTTACTGTATTAAATATTTTTAATATAACTACTTTATTAAATACCCTTAATATAACTACTTTATTAAATACTTTTAATATAACTACTTTATTAAATAACCTTAATATAACTTACTTTATTAAATACCTTTAATATAACTACTTTATTAAATACCTTTAATATTACTACTTTATTAAATACCTTTAATATAACTACTTTATTAAATACCTTTAATATAATTACTTTATTAAATACCTTTAATATACTTTAAATACTTTTAATATAACTACTTTATTAAATGCCTTTAATATAACTACTTTATTAAATACCCTTAATATAGCTATTATATTAAATACCTTTAATATAACTACTTTATTAAATACCTTCAATATAACTTACTGTATTAAATATTTTTAATATAACTACTTTATTAAATACCTTTCATATAACTACTTTATTAACTACCTTTAATATAACTACTTTATTAAATACCTTTAATATTACTACTTTATTAAATACCTTTAATATAACTACTTTATTAAATACCTTCAATATAACTAACTGTATTAAATATTTTTAATATAACTACTTTATTAAATACCCTTAATATAACTACTTTATTAAACATTTTTAATATAACTACTTTATTAAATACCTTTAATATACTTTAAATACTTTTAATATAACTACTTTATTAAATACCTTTAATATAACTACTTTATTAAATACCTTTAATATAACTTACTTTATTAAATACATTAATATAACTACTTTATTAAATACCTTCAATATAACTTACTGTATTAAATATTTTTAATATAACTACTTTATTAAATACCCTTAATATAACTACTTTATTAAATACTTTTAATATAACTACTTTATTAAATACCTTTAATATACTTTAAATACTTTTAATATAACTACTTTATTAAATACCTTTAATATAACTACTTTATTAAATACCTTTAATATTACTACTTTATTAAATACCTTTAATATAATTACTTTATTAAATACTTTTAATGTAACTACTTTATTAAATATCTTTAATATAACTACTTTATTAAATACCTTTAATATAGCTATTATATTAAATACCTTTAATATAACTACTTTATTAAATACCTTTAATATAACTACTTTATTAAATACCTTTAATATAACTACTTTATTAAATACTTTTAATATAACTACTTTATTAAATACCTTTAATATAACTACTTTATTAAATACCTTTAATATAACTTACTTTGTTAAATACATTAATATAACTACTTTATTAAATACCTTCAATATAACTTACTGTATTAAATATTTTTAATATAACTACTTTATTAAATACCCTTAATATAACTACTTTATTAAATGCTTTTAATATAACTACTTTATTAAATACCTTTAATATACTTTAAATACTTTTAATATAACTACTTTATTAAATACCTTTAATATAACTACTTTATTAAATACCTTTAATATAACTACTTTATTAAATATCCTTAATATAACTACTTTATTAAATACCTTTCATATAACTACTTTATTAAATACCTTTAATATAACTACTTTATTAAATACCTTTAATATTACTACTTTATTAAATATTTTTAATATAACTACTTTATTAAATACCTTTAATATAACTACTTTATTAAATACCTTTAATATAACTACTTTATTAAATACCTTTAATATAACTTACTTTATTAAATACATTAATATAACTACTTTATTAAATACCTTCAATATAACTTACTGTATTAAATATTTTTAATATAACTACTTTATTAAATACCCTTAATATAACTACTTTATTGAATACTTTTAATATAACTACTTTATTAAATACCTTTAATATACTTTAAATACTTTTAATATAACTACTTTATTAAATACCTTTAATATAACTACTTTATTAAATTCCTTTAATATAACTACTTTATTAAATACCTTTAATATAACTTACTTTATTAAATACATTAATATAACTACTTTATTAAATACCTTCAATATAACTTACTGTATTAAATATTTTTAATATAACTACTTTATTAAATACCTTTAATATACTTTAAATACTTTTAATATAATTACTTTATTAAATACCTTTAATATAACTACTTTATTAAATACCTTTAATATAACTACTTTATTAAATACCTTTAATATAACTACTTTATTAAATACCTTTAATATTACTACTTTATTAAATACCCTTAATATAGCTATTATATTAAATACCTTTAATATAACTACTTTATTAAATATCTTCAATATAACTTACTGTATTAAATATTTTTAATATAACTACTTTATTAAATACCCTTAATATAACTACTTTATTAAATACTTTTAATATAATTACTTTATTAAATACCTTTAATATAACTACTTTATTAAATACTTTTAATATAACTACTTTATTAAATACCCTTAATATAACTTACTTTATTAAATAACTTTAATATAACTACTTTATTAAATACCTTTAATATAACTACTTTATTAAATACCTTTAATATAACTACTTTATTAAATACCTTTAATATTACTACTTTATTAAATACCTTTAATATAACTTACTTTATTAAATACATTAATATAACTACTTTATTAAATACCTTCAATATAACTTACTGTATTAAATATTTTTAATATAACTACTTTATTAAATACCCTTAATATAACTACTTTATTAAATACCCTTAATATAACTACTTTATTAAATACTTTTAATATAACTACTTTATTAAATAACCTTAATATAACTTACTTTATTAAATACCTTTAATATAACTACTTTATTAAATACTTTTAACATAACTACTTTATTAAATACCCTTAATATAACTTACTTTATTAAATACATTAATATAACTACTTTATTAAATACCTTCAATATAACTTACTGTATTAAATATTTTTAATATAACTACTTTATTAAATACCCTTAATATAACTACTTTATTAAATACTTTTAATATAACTACTTTATTAAATAACCTTAATATAACTTACTTTATTAAATACCTTTAATATAACTACTTTATTAAATACCTTTAATATTACTACTTTATTAAATACCTTTAATATAACTACTTTATTAAATACCTTTAATATAATTACTTTATTAAATACCTTTAATATACTTTAAATACTTTTAATATAACTACTTTATTAAATGCCTTTAATATAACTACTTTATTAAATACCCTTAATATAGCTATTATATTAAATACCTTTAATATAACTACTTTATTAAATACCTTCAATATAACTTACTGTATTAAATATTTTTAATATAACTACTTTATTAAATACCCTTAATATAACTACTTTATTAAATACTTTTAATATAACTACTTTATTAAATACCTTTAATATAACTACTTTATTAAATATCTTTAATATAACTACTTTATTAAATACCTTCAATATAACTTACTGTATTAAATACTTTTAATATAATTACTTTATTAAATACCTTTAATATAACTACTTTATTAAATACTTTTAATATAACTACTTTATTAAATACCTTCAATATAACTTACTGTATTAAATATTTTTAATATAACTACTTTATTAAATACCTTTAATATACTTTAAATACTTTTAATATAATTACTTTATTAAATACCTTTAATATAACTACTTTATTAAATACTTTTTATATAACTACTTTATTAAATACCCTTAATATAACTTACTTTATTAAATAACTTTAATATAACTACTTTATTAAATACCTTTAATATAACTACTTTATTAAATACCTTTAATATAACTACTTTATTAAATACCTTTAATATTACTACTTTATTAAATACCTTTAATATAACTTACTTTATTAAATACATTAATATAACTACTTTATTAAATACCTTCAATATAACTTACTGTATTAAATATTTTTAATATAACTACTTTATTAAATACCCTTAATATAACTACTTTATTAAATACTTTTAATATAACTACTTTATTAAATAACCTTAATATAACTTACTTTATTAAATACCTTTAATATAACTACTTTATTAAATACCTTTAATATTACTACTTTATTAAATACCTTTAATATAACTACTTTATTAAATACCTTTAATATAATTACTTTATTAAATACCTTTAATATACTTTAAATACTTTTAATATAACTACTTTATTAAATGCCTTTAATATAACTACTTTATTAAATACCCTTAATATAGCTATTATATTAAATACCTTTAATATAACTACTTTATTAAATACCTTCAATATAACTTACTGTATTAAATATTTTTAATATAACTACTTTATTAAATACCTTTCATATAACTACTTTATTAACTACCTTTAATATAACTACTTTATTAAATACCTTTAATATTACTACTTTATTAAATACCTTTAATATAACTACTTTATTAAATACCTTCAATATAACTAACTGTATTAAATATTTTTAATATAACTACTTTATTAAATACCCTTAATATAACTACTTTATTAAACATTTTTAATATAACTACTTTATTAAATACCTTTAATATACTTTAAATACTTTTAATATAACTACTTTATTAAATACCTTTAATATAACTACTTTATTAAATACCTTTAATATAACTTACTTTATTAAATACATTAATATAACTACTTTATTAAATACCTTCAATATAACTTACTGTATTAAATATTTTTAATATAACTACTTTATTAAATACCCTTAATATAACTACTTTATTAAATACTTTTAATATAACTACTTTATTAAATACCTTTAATATACTTTAAATACTTTTAATATAACTACTTTATTAAATACCTTTAATATAACTACTTTATTAAATACCTTTAATATTACTACTTTATTAAATACCTTTAATATAATTACTTTATTAAATACTTTTAATGTAACTACTTTATTAAATATCTTTAATATAACTACTTTATTAAATACCTTTAATATAGCTATTATATTAAATACCTTTAATATAACTACTTTATTAAATACCTTTAATATAACTACTTTATTAAATACCTTTAATATAACTACTTTATTAAATACTTTTAATATAACTACTTTATTAAATACCTTTAATATAACTACTTTATTAAATACCTTTAATATAACTTACTTTGTTAAATACATTAATATAACTACTTTATTAAATACCTTCAATATAACTTACTGTATTAAATATTTTTAATATAACTACTTTATTAAATACCCTTAATATAACTACTTTATTAAATGCTTTTAATATAACTACTTTATTAAATACCTTTAATATACTTTAAATACTTTTAATATAACTACTTTATTAAATACCTTTAATATAACTACTTTATTAAATACCTTTAATATAACTACTTTATTAAATATCCTTAATATAACTACTTTATTAAATACCTTTCATATAACTACTTTATTAAATACCTTTAATATAACTACTTTATTAAATACCTTTAATATTACTACTTTATTAAATATTTTTAATATAACTACTTTATTAAATACCTTTAATATAACTACTTTATTAAATACCTTTAATATAACTACTTTATTAAATACCTTTAATATAACTTACTTTATTAAATACATTAATATAACTACTTTATTAAATACCTTCAATATAACTTACTGTATTAAATATTTTTAATATAACTACTTTATTAAATACCCTTAATATAACTACTTTATTGAATACTTTTAATATAACTACTTTATTAAATACCTTTAATATACTTTAAATACTTTTAATATAACTACTTTATTAAATACCTTTAATATAACTACTTTATTAAATTCCTTTAATATAACTACTTTATTAAATACCTTTAATATAACTTACTTTATTAAATACATTAATATAACTACTTTATTAAATACCTTCAATATAACTTACTGTATTAAATATTTTTAATATAACTACTTTATTAAATACCTTTAATATACTTTAAATACTTTTAATATAATTACTTTATTAAATACCTTTAATATAACTACTTTATTAAATACCTTTAATATAACTACTTTATTAAATACCTTTAATATAACTACTTTATTAAATACCTTTAATATTACTACTTTATTAAATACCCTTAATATAGCTATTATATTAAATACCTTTAATATAACTACTTTATTAAATATCTTCAATATAACTTACTGTATTAAATATTTTTAATATAACTACTTTATTAAATACCCTTAATATAACTACTTTATTAAATACTTTTAATATAATTACTTTATTAAATACCTTTAATATAACTACTTTATTAAATACTTTTAATATAACTACTTTATTAAATACCCTTAATATAACTTACTTTATTAAATAACTTTAATATAACTACTTTATTAAATACCTTTAATATAACTACTTTATTAAATACCTTTAATATAACTACTTTATTAAATACCTTTAATATTACTACTTTATTAAATACCTTTAATATAACTTACTTTATTAAATACATTAATATAACTACTTTATTAAATACCTTCAATATAACTTACTGTATTAAATATTTTTAATATAACTACTTTATTAAATACCCTTAATATAACTACTTTATTAAATACCCTTAATATAACTACTTTATTAAATACTTTTAATATAACTACTTTATTAAATAACCTTAATATAACTTACTTTATTAAATACCTTTAATATAACTACTTTATTAAATACTTTTAACATAACTACTTTATTAAATACCCTTAATATAACTTACTTTATTAAATACATTAATATAACTACTTTATTAAATACCTTCAATATAACTTACTGTATTAAATATTTTTAATATAACTACTTTATTAAATACCCTTAATATAACTACTTTATTAAATACTTTTAATATAACTACTTTATTAAATAACCTTAATATAACTTACTTTATTAAATACCTTTAATATAACTACTTTATTAAATACCTTTAATATTACTACTTTATTAAATACCTTTAATATAACTACTTTATTAAATACCTTTAATATAATTACTTTATTAAATACCTTTAATATACTTTAAATACTTTTAATATAACTACTTTATTAAATGCCTTTAATATAACTACTTTATTAAATACCCTTAATATAGCTATTATATTAAATACCTTTAATATAACTACTTTATTAAATACCTTCAATATAACTTACTGTATTAAATATTTTTAATATAACTACTTTATTAAATACCCTTAATATAACTACTTTATTAAATACTTTTAATATAACTACTTTATTAAATACCTTTAATATAACTACTTTATTAAATATCTTTAATATAACTACTTTATTAAATACCTTCAATATAACTTACTGTATTAAATATTTTTAATATAACTACTTTATTAAATACCTTTAATATAACTTACTTTATTAAATACATTAATATATCTACTTTATTAAATACCTTCAATATAACTTACTGTATTAAATATTTTTAATATAACTACTTTATTAAATACCCTTAATATAACTACTTTATTAAATACTTTTAATATAACTACTTTATTAAATACCCTTAATATAACTTACTTTATTAAATACCTTTAATATAACTACTTTATTAAATACCTTTCATATAACTACTTTATTAACTACCTTTAATATAACTACTTTATTAAATACCTTTAATATTACTACTTTATTAAATACCTTTAATATAACTACTTTATTAAATACCTTCAATATAACTTACTGTATTAAATATTTTTAATATAACTACTTTATTAAATACCCTTAATATAACTACTTTATTAAACATTTTTAATATAACTACTTTATTAAATACCTTTAATATACTTTAAATACTTTTAATATAACTACTTTATTAAATACCTTTAATATAATTTAAATACTTTTAATATAACTACTTTATTAAATACCTTTAATATAACTACTTTATTAAATACCTTTAATATTACTACTTTATTAAATACCTTTAATATAATTACTTTATTAAATACTTTTAATGTAACTACTTTATTAAATATCTTTAATATAACTACTTTATTAAATACCTTTAATATAGCTATTATATTAAATACCTTTAATATAACTACTTTAATATAACTACTTTATTAAATACTTTTAATATAACTACTTTATTAAATACCTTTAATATAACTACTTTATTAAATACCTTTAATATAACTTACTTTGTTAAATACATTAATATAACTACTTTATTAAATACCTTCAATATAACTTACTGTATTAAATATTTTTAATATAACTACTTTATTAAATACCCTTAATATAACTACTTTATTAAATGCTTTTAATATAACTACTTTATTAAATACCTTTAATATACTTTAAATACTTTTAATATAACTACTTTATTAAATACCTTTAATATAACTACTTTATTAAATACCTTTAATATAACTACTTTATTAAATATCCTTAATATAACTACTTTATTAAATACCTTTCATATAACTACTTTATTAAATACCTTTAATATAACTACTTTATTAAATACCTTTAATATTACTACTTTATTAAATATTTTTAATATAACTACTTTATTAAATACCTTTAATATAACTACTTTATTAAATACCTTTAATATAACTACTTTATTAAATACCTTTAATATAACTTACTTTATTAAATACATTAATATAACTACTTTATTAAATACCTTCAATATAACTTACTGTATTAAATATTTTTAATATAACTACTTTATTAAATACCCTTAATATAACTACTTTATTAAATACTTTTAATATAACTACTTTATTAAATACCTTTAATATACTTTAAATACTTTTAATATAACTACTTTATTAAATACCTTTAATATAACTACTTTATTAAATTCCTTTAATATAACTACTTTATTAAATACCTTTAATATAACTTACTTTATTAAATACATTAATATAACTACTTTATTAAATACCTTCAATATAACTTACTGTATTAAATATTTTTAATATAACTACTTTATTAAATACCTTTAATATACTTTAAATACTTTTAATATAATTACTTTATTAAATACCTTTAATATAACTACTTTATTAAATACTTTTAATATAACTACTTTATTAAATACCCTTAATATAACTTACTTTATTAAATAACTTTAATATAACTACTTTATTAAATACCTTTAATATAACTACTTTATTAAATACCTTTAATATAACTACTTTATTAAATACTTTTAATATTACTACTTTATTAAATACCTTTAATATAACTTACTTTATTAAATACATTAATATAACTACTTTATTAAATACCTTCAATATAACTTACTGTATTAAATATTTTTAATATAACTACTTTTAATATAACTACTTTATTAAATAACCTTAATATAACTTACTTTATTAAATACCTTTAATATAACTACTTTATTAAATACCTTTAATATTACTACTTTATTAAATACCTTTAATATAACTACTTTATTAAATACCTTTAATATAACTACTTTATTAAATACCTTTAATATTACTACTTTATTAAATACCCTTAATATAGCTATTATATTAAATACCTTTAATATAACTACTTTATTAAATATCTTCAATATAACTTACTGTATTAAATATTTTTAATATAACTACTTTATTAAATACCCTTAATATAACTACTTTATTAAATACTTTTAATATAACTACTTTATTAAATACCTTTAATATAACTACTTTATTAAATATCTTTAATATAACTACTTTATTAAATACCTTCAATATAACTTACTGTATTAAATATTTTTAATATAACTACTTTATTAAATACCTTTAATATAACTTACTTTATTAAATACATTAATATATCTACTTTATTAAATACCTTCAATATAACTTACTGTATTAAATATTTTTAATATAACTACTTTATTAAATACCCTTAATATAACTACTTTATTAAATACTTTTAATATAACTACTTTATTAAATACATTAATATATCTACTTTATTAAATACCTTTAATATAACTACTTTATTAAATACCTTTCATATAACTACTTTATTAACTACCTTTAATATAACTACTTTATTAAATACCTTTCATATAACTACTTTATTAACTACCTTTAATATAACTACTTTATTAAATACCTTCAATATAACTTACTGTATTAAATATTTTTAATATAACTACTTTATTAAATACCCTTAATATAACTACTTTATTAAATATTTTTAATATAACTACTTTATTAAATACCTTTAATATACTTTAAATACTTTTAATATAACTACTTTATTAAATACCTTTAATATAACTACTTTATTAAATACCTTTAATATAACTTACTTTATTAAATACATTAATATAACTACTTTATTAAATACCTTCAATATAACTTACTGTATTAAATATTTTTAATATAACTACTTTATTAAATACCCTTAATATAACTACTTTATTAAATACTTTTAATATAACTACTTTATTAAATACCTTTAATATACTTTAAATACTTTTAATATAACTACTTTATTAAATACCTTTAATATAACTACTTTATTAAATACCTTTAATATAACTTACTTTATTAAATACATTAATATAACTACTTTATTAAATACCTTCAATATAACTTACTGTATTAAATATTTTTAATATAACTACTTTATTAAATACCCTTAATATAACTACTTTATTAAATACTTTTAATATAACTACTTTATTAAATATCTTTAATATACTTTAAATACTTTTAATATAACTACTTTATTAAATACCTTTAATATAACTACTTTATTAAATACCTTTAATATTACTACTTTATTAAATACCTTTAATATAATTACTTTATTAAATACTTTTAATGTAACTACTTTATTAAACATCTTTAATATAACTACTTTATTAAATACCTTTAATATAGCTATTATATTAAATACCTTTAATATAACTACTTTATTAAATACCTTTAATATAACTACTTTATTAAATATTTTTAATATAACTACTTTATTAAATACCCTTAATATAACTACTTTATTAAATACTTTTAATATAACTACTTTATTAAATACCTTTAATATAACTACTTTATTAAATATCTTTAATATAACTACTTTATTAAATACCTTCAATATAACTTACTGTATTAAATATTTTTAATATAACTACTTTATTAAATACCTTTAACATAACTTACTTTATTAAATACATTAATATATCTACTTTATTAAATACCTTCAATATAACTTACTGTATTAAATATTTTTAATATAACTACTTTATTAAATACCTTTAATATACTTTAAATACTTTTAATATAATTACTTTATTAAATACCTTTAATATAACTACTTTATTAAATACTTTTAATATAACTACTTTATTAAATACCCTTAATATAACTACTTTATTAAATACCTTCAATATAACTTACTGTATTAAATATTTTTAATATAACTACTTTATTAAATACCCTTAATATAACTACTTTATTAAATACTTTTAATATAACTACTTTATTAAATACCTTTAATATTACTACTTTATTAAATACCTTTAATATAACTACTTTATTAAATACCTTTAATATTACTACTTTATTAAATATATTAATATAACTACTTTATTAAATACCTTCAATATAACTTACTGTATTAAATATTTTTAATATATCTACTTTATTAAATACCTTCAATATAACTTACTGTATTAAATATTTTTAATATAACTACTTTATTAAATACCCTTAATATAACTACTTTATTAAATACTTTTAATATAACTACTTTATTAAATACCCTTAATATAACTTACTTTATTAAATACCTTTAATATAACTACTTTATTAAATACCTTTCATATAACTACTTTATTAACTACCTTTAATATAACTACTTTATTAAATACCTTTAATATACTTTAAATACTTTTAATATAACTACTTTATTAAATATCTTTAATATAACTACTTTATTAAATACCTTTAATATAACTTACTTTATTAAATACATTAATATAACTACTTTATTAAATACCTTCAATATAACTTACTGTATTAAATATTTTTAATATAACTACTTTATTAAATACCCTTAATATAACTACTTTATTAAATACCTTTAATATAACTACTTTATTAAATACCTTTAATATTACTACTTTATTAAATACCTTTAATATAACTTACTTTATTAAATACATTAATATAACTACTTTATTAAATACCTTCAATATAACTTACTGTATTAAATATTTTTAATATAACTACTTTATTAAATACCCTTAATATAACTACTTTATTAAATACCCTTAATATAACTACTTTATTAAATACTTTTAATATAACTACTTTATTAAATAACCTTAATATAACTTACTTTATTAAATACCTTTAATATAACTACTTTATTAAATACTTTTAACATAACTACTTTATTAAATACCCTTAATATAACTTACTTTATTAAATACATTAATATAACTACTTTATTAAATACCTTCAATATAACTTACTGTATTAAATATTTTTAATATAACTACTTTATTAAATACCCTTAATATAACTACTTTATTAAATACTTTTAATATAACTACTTTATTAAATAACCTTAATATAACTTACTTTATTAAATACCTTTAATATAACTACTTTATTAAATACCTTTAATATTACTACTTTATTAAATACCTTTAATATAACTACTTTATTAAATACCTTTAATATAATTACTTTATTAAATACCTTTAATATACTTTAAATACTTTTAATATAACTACTTTATTAAATGCCTTTAATATAACTACTTTATTAAATACCCTTAATATAGCTATTATATTAAATACCTTTAATATAACTACTTTATTAAATACCTTCAATATAACTTACTGTATTAAATATTTTTAATATAACTACTTTATTAAATACCCTTAATATAACTACTTTATTAAATACTTTTAATATAACTACTTTATTAAATACCTTTAATATAACTACTTTATTAAATATCTTTAATATAACTACTTTATTAAATACCTTCAATATAACTTACTGTATTAAATATTTTTAATATAACTACTTTATTAAATACCTTTAATATAACTTACTTTATTAAATACATTAATATATCTACTTTATTAAATACCTTCAATATAACTTACTGTATTAAATATTTTTAATATAACTACTTTATTAAATACCCTTAATATAACTACTTTATTAAATACTTTTAATATAACTACTTTATTAAATACCCTTAATATAACTTACTTTATTAAATACCTTTAATATAACTACTTTATTAAATACCTTTCATATAACTACTTTATTAACTACCTTTAATATAACTACTTTATTAAATACCTTTAATATTACTACTTTATTAAATACCTTTAATATAACTACTTTATTAAATACCTTCAATATAACTTACTGTATTAAATATTTTTAATATAACTACTTTATTAAATACCCTTAATATAACTACTTTATTAAACATTTTTAATATAACTACTTTATTAAATACCTTTAATATACTTTAAATACTTTTAATATAACTACTTTATTAAATACCTTTAATATAATTTAAATACTTTTAATATAACTACTTTATTAAATACCTTTAATATAACTACTTTATTAAATACCTTTAATATTACTACTTTATTAAATACCTTTAATATAATTACTTTATTAAATACTTTTAATGTAACTACTTTATTAAATATCTTTAATATAACTACTTTATTAAATACCTTTAATATAGCTATTATATTAAATACCTTTAATATAACTACTTTAATATAACTACTTTATTAAATACTTTTAATATAACTACTTTATTAAATACCTTTAATATAACTACTTTATTAAATACCTTTAATATAACTTACTTTGTTAAATACATTAATATAACTACTTTATTAAATACCTTCAATATAACTTACTGTATTAAATATTTTTAATATAACTACTTTATTAAATACCCTTAATATAACTACTTTATTAAATGCTTTTAATATAACTACTTTATTAAATACCTTTAATATACTTTAAATACTTTTAATATAACTACTTTATTAAATACCTTTAATATAACTACTTTATTAAATACCTTTAATATAACTACTTTATTAAATATCCTTAATATAACTACTTTATTAAATACCTTTCATATAACTACTTTATTAAATACCTTTAATATAACTACTTTATTAAATACCTTTAATATTACTACTTTATTAAATATTTTTAATATAACTACTTTATTAAATACCTTTAATATAACTACTTTATTAAATACCTTTAATATAACTACTTTATTAAATACCTTTAATATAACTTACTTTATTAAATACATTAATATAACTACTTTATTAAATACCTTCAATATAACTTACTGTATTAAATATTTTTAATATAACTACTTTATTAAATACCCTTAATATAACTACTTTATTAAATACTTTTAATATAACTACTTTATTAAATACCTTTAATATACTTTAAATACTTTTAATATAACTACTTTATTAAATACCTTTAATATAACTACTTTATTAAATTCCTTTAATATAACTACTTTATTAAATACCTTTAATATAACTTACTTTATTAAATACATTAATATAACTACTTTATTAAATACCTTCAATATAACTTACTGTATTAAATATTTTTAATATAACTACTTTATTAAATACCTTTAATATACTTTAAATACTTTTAATATAATTACTTTATTAAATACCTTTAATATAACTACTTTATTAAATACTTTTAATATAACTACTTTATTAAATACCCTTAATATAACTTACTTTATTAAATAACTTTAATATAACTACTTTATTAAATACCTTTAATATAACTACTTTATTAAATACCTTTAATATAACTACTTTATTAAATACTTTTAATATTACTACTTTATTAAATACCTTTAATATAACTTACTTTATTAAATACATTAATATAACTACTTTATTAAATACCTTCAATATAACTTACTGTATTAAATATTTTTAATATAACTACTTTTAATATAACTACTTTATTAAATAACCTTAATATAACTTACTTTATTAAATACCTTTAATATAACTACTTTATTAAATACCTTTAATATTACTACTTTATTAAATACCTTTAATATAACTACTTTATTAAATACCTTTAATATAACTACTTTATTAAATACCTTTAATATTACTACTTTATTAAATACCCTTAATATAGCTATTATATTAAATACCTTTAATATAACTACTTTATTAAATATCTTCAATATAACTTACTGTATTAAATATTTTTATTATAACTACTTTATTAAATACCCTTAATATAACTACTTTATTAAATACTTTTAATATAACTACTTTATTAAATACCTTTAATATAACTACTTTATTAAATATCTTTAATATAACTACTTTATTAAATACCTTCAATATAACTTACTGTATTAAATATTTTTAATATAACTACTTTATTAAATACCTTTAATATAACTTACTTTATTAAATACATTAATATATCTACTTTATTAAATACCTTCAATATAACTTACTGTATTAAATATTTTTAATATAACTACTTTATTAAATACCCTTAATATAACTACTTTATTAAATACTTTTAATATAACTACTTTATTAAATACATTAATATATCTACTTTATTAAATACCTTTAATATAACTACTTTATTAAATACCTTTCATATAACTACTTTATTAACTACCTTTAATATAACTACTTTATTAAATACCTTTCATATAACTACTTTATTAACTACCTTTAATATAACTACTTTATTAAATACCTTCAATATAACTTACTGTATTAAATATTTTTAATATAACTACTTTATTAAATACCCTTAATATAACTACTTTATTAAATATTTTTAATATAACTACTTTATTAAATACCTTTAATATACTTTAAATACTTTTAATATAACTACTTTATTAAATACCTTTAATATAACTACTTTATTAAATACCTTTAATATAACTTACTTTATTAAATACATTAATATAACTACTTTATTAAATACCTTCAATATAACTTACTGTATTAAATATTTTTAATATAACTACTTTATTAAATACCCTTAATATAACTACTTTATTAAATACTTTTAATATAACTACTTTATTAAATACCTTTAATATACTTTAAATACTTTTAATATAACTACTTTATTAAATACCTTTAATATAACTACTTTATTAAATACCTTTAATATAACTTACTTTATTAAATACATTAATATAACTACTTTATTAAATACCTTCAATATAACTTACTGTATTAAATATTTTTAATATAACTACTTTATTAAATACCCTTAATATAACTACTTTATTAAATACTTTTAATATAACTACTTTATTAAATATCTTTAATATACTTTAAATACTTTTAATATAACTACTTTATTAAATACCTTTAATATAACTACTTTATTAAATACCTTTAATATTACTACTTTATTAAATACCTTTAATATAATTACTTTATTAAATACTTTTAATGTAACTACTTTATTAAACATCTTTAATATAACTACTTTATTAAATACCTTTAATATAGCTATTATATTAAATACCTTTAATATAACTACTTTATTAAATACCTTTAATATAACTACTTTATTAAATATTTTTAATATAACTACTTTATTAAATACCCTTAATATAACTACTTTATTAAATACTTTTAATATAACTACTTTATTAAATACCTTTAATATAACTACTTTATTAAATATCTTTAATATAACTACTTTATTAAATACCTTCAATATAACTTACTGTATTAAATATTTTTAATATAACTACTTTATTAAATACCTTTAACATAACTTACTTTATTAAATACATTAATATATCTACTTTATTAAATACCTTCAATATAACTTACTGTATTAAATATTTTTAATATAACTACTTTATTAAATACCTTTAATATACTTTAAATACTTTTAATATAATTACTTTATTAAATACCTTTAATATAACTACTTTATTAAATACTTTTAATATAACTACTTTATTAAATACCCTTAATATAACTACTTTATTAAATACCTTCAATATAACTTACTGTATTAAATATTTTTAATATAACTACTTTATTAAATACCCTTAATATAACTACTTTATTAAATACTTTTAATATAACTACTTTATTAAATACCTTTAATATTACTACTTTATTAAATACCTTTAATATAACTACTTTATTAAATACCTTTAATATTACTACTTTATTAAATATATTAATATAACTACTTTATTAAATACCTTCAATATAACTTACTGTATTAAATATTTTTAATATATCTACTTTATTAAATACCTTCAATATAACTTACTGTATTAAATATTTTTAATATAACTACTTTATTAAATACCCTTAATATAACTACTTTATTAAATACTTTTAATATAACTACTTTATTAAATACCCTTAATATAACTTACTTTATTAAATACCTTTAATATAACTACTTTATTAAATACCTTTCATATAACTACTTTATTAACTACCTTTAATATAACTACTTTATTAAATACCTTTAATATACTTTAAATACTTTTAATATAACTACTTTATTAAATATCTTTAATATAACTACTTTATTAAATACCTTTAATATAACTTACTTTATTAAATACATTAATATAACTACTTTATTAAATACCTTCAATATAACTTACTGTATTAAATATTTTTAATATAACTACTTTATTAAATACCCTTAATATAACTACTTTATTAAATACTTTTAATATAACTACTTTATTAAATACCTTTAATATTACTACTTTATTAAATACCTTTAATATAACTACTTTATTAAATACCTTTAATATAACTTACTTTATTAAATATATTAATATAACTACTTTATTTAATACCTTCAATATAACTTACTGTATTAAATATTTTTAATATAACTACTTTATTAAATACCTTTAATATACTTTAAATACTTTTAATATAATTACTTTATTAAATACCTTTAATATAACTACTTTATTAAATACTTTTAATATAACTACTTTATAAAATACCCTTAATATAACTTACTTTATTAAATAACTTTAATATAACTACTTTATTAAATACCTTTAATATAACTTACTTTATTAAATACTTTTAATGTAACTACTTTATTAAATATCTTTAATATAACTACTTTATTAAATACCTTTAATATAACTATTATATTAAATACCTTTAATATAACTACTTTATTAAATACCTTTAATATAACTTACTTTATTAAATATATTAATATAACTACTTTATTAAATACCTTCAATATAACTTACTGTATTAAATATTTTTAATATAACTACTTTATTAAATACTTTTAATATAACTACTTTATTAAATACCCTTAATATAACTTACTTTATTAAATACCTTTAATATAACTACTTTATTAAATACCTTTAATATAACTACTTTATTAAATACCTTTAATATAACTACTTTATTAAATACCTTTAATATAACTACTTTATTAAATATCCTTAATATAACTACTTTATTAAATACCTTTCATATAACTACTTTATTAAATACCTTTAATATAACTACTTTATTAAATACCTTTAATATTACTACTTTATTAAATATTTTTAATATAACTACTTTATTAAATACCTTTAATATAACTACTTTATTAAATACCTTTAATATAACTACTTTATTAAATACCTTTAATATAACTTACTTTATTAAATACATTAATATATCTACTTTATTAAATACCTTCAATATAACTTACTGTATTAAATATTTTTAATATAACTACTTTATTAAATACCCTTAATATAACTACTTTATTAAATACTTTTAATATAACTACTTTATTAAATACATTAATATATCTACTTTATTAAATACCTTTAATATAACTACTTTATTAAATACCTTTCATATAACTACTTTATTAACTACCTTTAATATAACTACTTTATTAAATACCTTTCATATAACTACTTTATTAACTACCTTTAATATAACTACTTTATTAAATACCTTCAATATAACTTACTGTATTAAATATTTTTAATATAACTACTTTATTAAATACCCTTAATATAACTACTTTATTAAATATTTTTAATATAACTACTTTATTAAATACCTTTAATATACTTTAAATACTTTTAATATAACTACTTTATTAAATACCTTTAATATAACTACTTTATTAAATACCTTTAATATAACTTACTTTATTAAATACATTAATATAACTACTTTATTAAATACCTTCAATATAACTTACTGTATTAAATATTTTTAATATAACTACTTTATTAAATACCCTTAATATAACTACTTTATTAAATACTTTTAATATAACTACTTTATTAAATACCTTTAATATACTTTAAATACTTTTAATATAACTACTTTATTAAATACCTTTAATATAACTACTTTATTAAATACCTTTAATATAACTTACTTTATTAAATACATTAATATAACTACTTTATTAAATACCTTCAATATAACTTACTGTATTAAATATTTTTAATATAACTACTTTATTAAATACCCTTAATATAACTACTTTATTAAATACTTTTAATATAACTACTTTATTAAATATCTTTAATATACTTTAAATACTTTTAATATAACTACTTTATTAAATACCTTTAATATAACTACTTTATTAAATACCTTTAATATTACTACTTTATTAAATACCTTTAATATAATTACTTTATTAAATACTTTTAATGTAACTACTTTATTAAACATCTTTAATATAACTACTTTATTAAATACCTTTAATATAGCTATTATATTAAATACCTTTAATATAACTACTTTATTAAATACCTTTAATATAACTACTTTATTAAATATTTTTAATATAACTACTTTATTAAATACCCTTAATATAACTACTTTATTAAATACTTTTAATATAACTACTTTATTAAATACCTTTAATATAACTACTTTATTAAATATCTTTAATATAACTACTTTATTAAATACCTTCAATATAACTTACTGTATTAAATATTTTTAATATAACTACTTTATTAAATACCTTTAACATAACTTACTTTATTAAATACATTAATATATCTACTTTATTAAATACCTTCAATATAACTTACTGTATTAAATATTTTTAATATAACTACTTTATTAAATACCTTTAATATACTTTAAATACTTTTAATATAATTACTTTATTAAATACCTTTAATATAACTACTTTATTAAATACTTTTAATATAACTACTTTATTAAATACCCTTAATATAACTACTTTATTAAATACCTTCAATATAACTTACTGTATTAAATATTTTTAATATAACTACTTTATTAAATACCCTTAATATAACTACTTTATTAAATACTTTTAATATAACTACTTTATTAAATACCTTTAATATTACTACTTTATTAAATACCTTTAATATAACTACTTTATTAAATACCTTTAATATTACTACTTTATTAAATATATTAATATAACTACTTTATTAAATACCTTCAATATAACTTACTGTATTAAATATTTTTAATATATCTACTTTATTAAATACCTTCAATATAACTTACTGTATTAAATATTTTTAATATAACTACTTTATTAAATACCCTTAATATAACTACTTTATTAAATACTTTTAATATAACTACTTTATTAAATACCCTTAATATAACTTACTTTATTAAATACCTTTAATATAACTACTTTATTAAATACCTTTCATATAACTACTTTATTAACTACCTTTAATATAACTACTTTATTAAATACCTTTAATATACTTTAAATACTTTTAATATAACTACTTTATTAAATATCTTTAATATAACTACTTTATTAAATACCTTTAATATAACTTACTTTATTAAATACATTAATATAACTACTTTATTAAATACCTTCAATATAACTTACTGTATTAAATATTTTTAATATAACTACTTTATTAAATACCCTTAATATAACTACTTTATTAAATACTTTTAATATAACTACTTTATTAAATACCTTTAATATTACTACTTTATTAAATACCTTTAATATAACTACTTTATTAAATACCTTTAATATAACTTACTTTATTAAATATATTAATATAACTACTTTATTTAATACCTTCAATATAACTTACTGTATTAAATATTTTTAATATAACTACTTTATTAAATACCTTTAATATACTTTAAATACTTTTAATATAATTACTTTATTAAATACCTTTAATATAACTACTTTATTAAATACTTTTAATATAACTACTTTATAAAATACCCTTAATATAACTTACTTTATTAAATAACTTTAATATAACTACTTTATTAAATACCTTTAATATAACTTACTTTATTAAATACTTTTAATGTAACTACTTTATTAAATATCTTTAATATAACTACTTTATTAAATACCTTTAATATAACTATTATATTAAATACCTTTAATATAACTACTTTATTAAATACCTTTAATATAACTTACTTTATTAAATATATTAATATAACTACTTTATTAAATACCTTCAATATAACTTACTGTATTAAATATTTTTAATATAACTACTTTATTAAATACTTTTAATATAACTACTTTATTAAATACCCTTAATATAACTTACTTTATTAAATACCTTTAATATAACTACTTTATTAAATACCTTTAATATAACTACTTTATTAAATACCTTTAATATAACTACTTTATTAAATACCTTTAATATAACTACTTTATTAAATATCCTTAATATAACTACTTTATTAAATACCTTTCATATAACTACTTTATTAAATACCTTTAATATAACTACTTTATTAAATACCTTTAATATTACTACTTTATTAAATATTTTTAATATAACTACTTTATTAAATACCTTTAATATAACTACTTTATTAAATACCTTTAATATAACTACTTTATTAAATACCTTTAATATAACTTACTTTATTAAATACATTAATATAACTACTTTATTAAATACCTTCAATATAACTTACTGTATTAAATATTTTTAATATAACTACTTTATTAAATACCCTTAATATAACTACTTTATTAAATACTTTTAATATAACTACTTTATTAAATACCTTTAATATACTTTAAATACTTTTAATATAACTACTTTATTAAATACCTTTAATATAACTACTTTATTAAATTCCTTTAATATAACTACTTTATTAAATACCTTTAATATAACTTACTTTATTAAATACATTAATATAACTACTTTATTAAATACCTTCAATATAACTTACTGTATTAAATATTTTTAATATAACTACTTTATTAAATACCTTTAATATACTTTAAATACTTTTAATATAATTACTTTATTAAATACCTTTAATATAACTACTTTATTAAATACTTTTAATATAACTACTTTATTAAATACCCTTAATATAACTTACTTTATTAAATAACTTTAATATAACTACTTTATTAAATACCTTTAATATAACTACTTTATTAAATACCTTTAATATAACTACTTTATTAAATACTTTTAATATTACTACTTTATTAAATACCTTTAATATAACTTACTTTATTAAATACATTAATATAACTACTTTATTAAATACCTTCAATATAACTTACTGTATTAAATATTTTTAATATAACTACTTTTAATATAACTACTTTATTAAATAACCTTAATATAACTTACTTTATTAAATACCTTTAATATAACTACTTTATTAAATACCTTTAATATTACTACTTTATTAAATACCTTTAATATAACTACTTTATTAAATACCTTTAATATAACTACTTTATTAAATACCTTTAATATTACTACTTTATTAAATACCCTTAATATAGCTATTATATTAAATACCTTTAATATAACTACTTTATTAAATATCTTCAATATAACTTACTGTATTAAATATTTTTAATATAACTACTTTATTAAATACCCTTAATATAACTACTTTATTAAATACTTTTAATATAACTACTTTATTAAATACCTTTAATATAACTACTTTATTAAATATCTTTAATATAACTACTTTATTAAATACCTTCAATATAACTTACTGTATTAAATATTTTTAATATAACTACTTTATTAAATACCTTTAATATAACTTACTTTATTAAATACATTAATATATCTACTTTATTAAATACCTTCAATATAACTTACTGTATTAAATATTTTTAATATAACTACTTTATTAAATACCCTTAATATAACTACTTTATTAAATACTTTTAATATAACTACTTTATTAAATACATTAATATATCTACTTTATTAAATACCTTTAATATAACTACTTTATTAAATACCTTTCATATAACTACTTTATTAACTACCTTTAATATAACTACTTTATTAAATACCTTTCATATAACTACTTTATTAACTACCTTTAATATAACTACTTTATTAAATACCTTCAATATAACTTACTGTATTAAATATTTTTAATATAACTACTTTATTAAATACCCTTAATATAACTACTTTATTAAATATTTTTAATATAACTACATTATTAAATACCTTTAATATACTTTAAATACTTTTAATATAACTACTTTATTAAATACCTTTAATATAAATACTTTATTAAATACCTTTAATATAACTTACTTTATTAAATACATTAATATAACTACTTTATTAAATACCTTCAATATAACTTACTGTATTAAATATTTTTAATATAACTACTTTATTAAATACCCTTAATATAACTACTTTATTAAATACTTTTAATATAACTACTTTATTAAATACCTTTAATATACTTTAAATACTTTTAATATAACTACTTTATTAAATACCTTTAATATAACTACTTTATTAAATACCTTTAATATAACTTACTTTATTAAATACATTAATATAACTACTTTATTAAATACCTTCAATATAACTTACTGTATTAAATATTTTTAATATAACTACTTTATTAAATACCCTTAATATAACTACTTTATTAAATACTTTTAATATAACTACTTTATTAAATATCTTTAATATACTTTAAATACTTTTAATATAACTACTTTATTAAATACCTTTAATATAACTACTTTATTAAATACCTTTAATATTACTACTTTATTAAATACTTTTAATGTAACTACTTTATTAAACATCTTTAATATAACTACTTTATTAAATACCTTTAATATAGCTATTATATTAAATACCTTTAATATAACTACTTTATTAAATACCTTTAATATAACTACTTTATTAAATATTTTTAATATAACTACTTTATTAAATACCCTTAATATAACTACTTTATTAAATACTTTTAATATAACTACTTTATTAAATACCTTTAATATAACTACTTTATTAAATATCTTTAATATAACTACTTTATTAAATACCTTCAATATAACTTACTGTATTAAATATTTTTAATATAACTACTTTATTAAATACCTTTAATATAACTTACTTTATTAAATACATTAATATATCTACTTTATTAAATACCTTCAATATAACTTACTGTATTAAATATTTTTAATATAACTACTTTATTAAATACCCTTAATATAACTACTTTATTAAATACTTTTAATATAACTACTTTATTAAATACCCTTAATATAACTTACTTTATTAAATACATTAATATATCTACTTTATTAAATACCTTCAATATAACTTACTGTATTAAATATTTTTAATATAACTACTTTATTAAATACCTTTAATATACTTTAAATACTTTTAATATAATTACTTTATTAAATACCTTTAATATAACTACTTTATTAAATACTTTTAATATAACTACTTTATTAAATACCCTTAATATAACTACTTTATTAAATACCTTCAATATAACTTACTGTATTAAATATTTTTAATATAACTACTTTATTAAATACCCTTAATATAACTACTTTATTAAATACTTTTAATATAACTACTTTATTAAATACCTTTAATATTACTACTTTATTAAATACCTTTAATATAACTACTTTATTAAATACCTTTAATATTACTACTTTATTAAATATATTAATATAACTACTTTATTAAATACCTTCAATATAACTTACTGTATTAAATATTTTTAATATATCTACTTTATTAAATACCTTCAATATAACTTACTGTATTAAATATTTTTAATATAACTACTTTATTAAATACCCTTAATATAACTACTTTATTAAATACTTTTAATATAACTACTTTATTAAATACCCTTAATATAACTTACTTTATTAAATACCTTTAATATAACTACTTTATTAAATACCTTTCATATAACTACTTTATTAACTACCTTTAATATAACTACTTTATTAAATACCTTTAATATACTTTAAATACTTTTAATATAACTACTTTATTAAATATCTTTAATATAACTACTTTATTAAATACCTTTAATATAACTTACTTTATTAAATACATTAATATAACTACTTTATTAAATACCTTCAATATAACTTACTGTATTAAATATTTTTAATATAACTACTTTATTAAATACCCTTAATATAACTACTTTATTAAATACTTTTAATATAACTACTTTATTAAATACCTTTAATATTACTACTTTATTAAATACCTTTAATATAACTACTTTATTAAATACCTTTAATATAACTTACTTTATTAAATATATTAATATAACTACTTTATTAAATACCTTCAATATAACTTACTGTATTAAATATTTTTAATATAACTACTTTATTAAATACCTTTAATATACTTTAAATACTTTTAATATAATTACTTTATTAAATACCTTTAATATAACTACTTTATTAAATACTTTTAATATAACTACTTTATAAAATACCCTTAATATAACTTACTTTATTAAATAACTTTAATATAACTACTTTATTAAATACCTTTAATATAACTACTTTATTAAATACCTTTAATATAACTTACTTTATTAAATACTTTTAATGTAACTACTTTATTAAATATCTTTAATATAACTACTTTATTAAATACCTTTAATATAACTATTATATTAAATACCTTTAATATAACTACTTTATTAAATACCTTTAATATAACTTACTTTATTAAATATATTAATATAACTACTTTATTAAATACCTTCAATATAACTTACTGTATTAAATATTTTTAATATAACTACTTTATTAAATACTTTTAATATAACTACTTTATTAAATACCCTTAATATAACTTACTTTATTAAATACCTTTAATATAACTACTTTATTAAATACCTTTAATATAACTACTTTATTAAATACCTTTAATATTACTAATTTATTAAATACCTTTAATATAACTACTTTATTAAATACCTTGAATATAATTACTTTATTAAATACTTTTAATGTAACTACTTTATTAAATATCTTTAATATAACTACTTTATTAAATACCTTTAATATAGCTATTATATTAAATACCTTTAATATAACTACTTTATTAAATACCTTTAATATAACTTACTTTATTAAATACTATTAATATAACTTACTTTATTAAATAAATTAATATAACTACTTTATTAAATACCTTTAATATAACTACTTTATTAAATACCTTTAATATTACTACTTTATTAAATACCTTTAATATAATTACTTTATTAAATACTTTTAATGTAACTACTTTATTAAACATCTTTAATATAACTACTTTATTAAATACCTTTAATATAGCTATTATATTAAATACCTTTAATATAACTACTTTATTAAATACCTTTAATATAACTACTTTATTAAATATTTTTAATATAACTACTTTATTAAATACCCTTAATATAACTACTTTATTAAATACTTTTAATATAACTACTTTATTAAATACCTTTAATATAACTACTTTATTAAATATCTTTAATATAACTACTTTATTAAATACCTTCAATATAACTTACTGTATTAAATATTTTTAATATAACTACTTTATTAAATACCTTTAATATAACTTACTTTATTAAATACATTAATATATCTACTTTATTAAATACCTTCAATATAACTTACTGTATTAAATATTTTTAATATAACTACTTTATTAAATACCCTTAATATAACTACTTTATTAAATACTTTTAATATAACTACTTTATTAAATACCCTTAATATAACTTACTTTATTAAATACCTTTAATATAACTACTTTATTAAATACCTTTCATATAACTACTTTATTAACTACCTTTAATATAACTACTTTATTAAATACCTTTAATATACTTTAAATACTTTTAATATAACTACTTTATTAAATATCTTTAATATAACTACTTTATTAAATACCTTTAATATAACTTACTTTATTAAATACATTAATATAACTACTTTATTAAATACCTTCAATATAACTTACTGTATTAAATATTTTTAATATAACTACTTTATTAAATACCTTTAATATACTTTAAATACTTTTAATATAATTACTTTATTAAATACCTTTAATATAACTACTTTATTAAATACTTTTAATATAACTACTTTATTAAATACCCTTAATATAACTACTTTATTAAATACCTTCAATATAACTTACTGTATTAAATATTTTTAATATAACTACTTTATTAAATACCCTTAATATAACTACTTTATTAAATACTTTTAATATAACTACTTTATTAAATACCTTTAATATTACTACTTTATTAAATACCTTTAATATAACTACTTTATTAAATACCTTTAATATTACTACTTTATTAAATATATTAATATAACTACTTTATTAAATACCTTCAGTATAACTTACTGTATTAAATATTTTTAATATATCTACTTTATTAAATACCTTCAATATAACTTACTGTATTAAATATTTTTAATATAACTACTTTATTAAATACCCTTAATATAACTACTTTATTAAATACTTTTAATATAACTACTTTATTAAATACCCTTAATATAACTTACTTTATTAAATACCTTTAATATAACTACTTTATTAAATACCTTTCATATAACTACTTTATTAACTACCTTTAATATAACTACTTTATTAAATACCTTTAATATACTTTAAATACTTTTAATATAACTACTTTATTAAATATCTTTAATATAACTACTTTATTAAATACCTTTAATATAACTTACTTTATTAAATACATTAATATAACTACTTTATTAAATACCTTCAATATAACTTACTGTATTAAATATTTTTAATATAACTACTTTATTAAATACCCTTAATATAACTACTTTATTAAATACTTTTAATATAACTACTTTATTAAATACCTTTAATATTACTACTTTATTAAATACCTTTAATATAACTACTTTATTAAATACCTTTAATATAACTTACTTTATTAAATATATTAATATAACTACTTTATTAAATACCTTCAATATAACTTACTGTATTAAATATTTTTAATATAACTACTTTATTAAATACCTTTAATATACTTTAAATACTTTTAATATAATTACTTTATTAAATACCTTTAATATAACTACTTTATTAAATACTTTTAATATAACTACTTTATAAAATACCCTTAATATAACTTACTTTATTAAATAACTTTTATATAACTACTTTATTAAATACCTTTAATATAACTACTTTATTAAATACCTTTAATATAACTTACTTTATTAAATACTTTTAATGTAACTACTTTATTAAATATCTTTAATATAACTACTTTATTAAATACCTTTAATATAACTATTATATTAAATACCTTTAATATAACTACTTTATTAAATACCTTTAATATAACTTACTTTATTAAATATATTAATATAACTACTTTATTAAATACCTTCAATATAACTTACTGTATTAAATATTTTTAATATAACTACTTTATTAAATACTTTTAATATAACTACTTTATTAAATACCCTTAATATAACTTACTTTATTAAATACCTTTAATATAACTACTTTATTAAATACCTTTAATATAACTACTTTATTAAATACCTTTAATATTACTAATTTATTAAATACCTTTAATATAACTACTTTATTAAATACCTTGAATATAATTACTTTATTAAATACTTTTAATGTAACTACTTTATTAAATATCTTTAATATAACTACTTTATTAAATACCTTTAATATAGCTATTATATTAAATACCTTTAATATAACTACTTTATTAAATACCTTTAATATAACTTACTTTATTAAATACTTTTAATATAACTTACTTTATTAAATACATTAATATAACTACTTTATTAAATACCTTCAATATAACTTACTGTATTAAATATTTTAATATAACTACTTTATTAAATACCCTTAATATACTTTAAATACTTTTAATATAACTACTTTATTAAATACCTTTAATATACTTTAAATACTTTTAATATAACTACTTTATTAAATACCTTTAATATAACTACTTTATTAAATAACTTTAATATAACTTACTTTATTAAATATATTAATATAACTACTTTATTAAATACCTTCAATATAACTTACTGTATTAAATATTTTTAATATAACTACTTTATTAAATACTTTTAATATACTTTAAATACTTTTAATATAATTACTTTATTAAATACCTTTAATATAACTACTTTATTAAATACTTTTAATATAACTACTTTATTAAATACCCTTAATATAACTTACTTTATTAAATAACTTTAATATAACTACTTTATTAAATACTTTTAATATTACTACTTTATTAAATACCTTTAATATAACTTACTTTATTAAATACATTAATATAACTACTTTATTAAATATCCTTAATATAACTACTTTATTAAATACTTTTAATATAACTACTTTATTAAATAACCTTAATATAACTTACTTTATTAAATACCTTTAATATAACTACTTTATTAAATACCCTTAATATAACTTACTTTATTAAATACCTTTAATATAACTACTTTATTAAATACCTTTCATATAACTACTTTATTAACTACCTTTAATATAACTACTTTATTAAATACCTTTAATATAGCTATTATATTAAATACCTTTAATATAACTACTTTATTAAATACCTTTAATATAACTACTTTATTAAATATTTTTAATATAACTACTTTATTAAATACCCTTAATATAACTACTTTATTAAATACTTTTAATATAACTACTTTATTAAATACCTTTAATATAACTACTTTATTAAATATCTTTAATATAACTACTTTATTAAATACCTTCAATATAACTTACTGTATTAAATATTTTTAATATAACTACTTTATTAAATACCTTTAATATAACTTACTTTATTAAATACATTAATATATCTACTTTATTAAATACCTTCAATATAACTTACTGTATTAAATATTTTTAATATAACTACTTTATTAAATACCCTTAATATAACTACTTTATTAAATACTTTTAATATAACTACTTTATTAAATACCCTTAATATAACTTACTTTATTAAATACCTTTAATATAACTACTTTATTAAATACCTTTCATATAACTACTTTATTAACTACCTTTAATATAACTACTTTATTAAATACCTTTAATATACTTTAAATACTTTTAATATAACTACTTTATTAAATATCTTTAATATAACTACTTTATTAAATACCTTTAATATAACTTACTTTATTAAATACATTAATATAACTACTTTATTAAATACCTTCAATATAACTTACTGTATGAAATATTTTTAATATAACTACTTTATTAAATACCCTTAATATAACTACTTTATTAAATACTTTTAATATAACTACTTTATTAAATACCTTTAATATTACTACTTTATTAAATACCTTTAATATAACTACTTTATTAAATACCTTTAATATAACTTACTTTATTAAATATATTAATATAACTACTTTATTAAATACCTTCAATATAACTTACTGTATTAAATATTTTTAATATAACTACTTTATTAAATACCTTTAATATACTTTAAATACTTTTAATATAATTACTTTATTAAATACCTTTAATATAACTACTTTATTAAATACTTTTAATATAACTACTTTATTAAATACCCTTAATATAACTACTTTATTAAATACCTTCAATATAACTTACTGTATTAAATATTTTTAATATAACTACTTTATTAAATACCCTTAATATAACTACTTTATTAAATACTTTTAATATAACTACTTTATTAAATACCTTTAATATTACTACTTTATTAAATACCTTTAATATAACTACTTTATTAAATACCTTTAATATTACTACTTTATTAAATATATTAATATAACTACTTTATTAAATACCTTCAATATAACTTACTGTATTAAATATTTTTAATATATCTACTTTATTAAATACCTTCAATATAACTTACTGTATTAAATATTTTTAATATAACTACTTTATTAAATACCCTTAATATAACTACTTTATTAAATACTTTTAATATAACTACTTTATTAAATACCCTTAATATAACTTACTTTATTAAATACCTTTAATATAACTACTTTATTAAATACCTTTCATATAACTACTTTATTAACTACCTTTAATATAACTACTTTATTAAATACCTTTAATATACTTTAAATACTTTTAATATAATTACTTTATTAAATACCTTTAATATAACTACTTTATTAAATACTTTTAATATAACTACTTTATAAAATACCCTTAATATAACTTACTTTATTAAATAACTTTTATATAACTACTTTATTAAATACCTTTAATATAACTACTTTATTAAATACCTTTAATATAACTTACTTTATTAAATACTTTTAATGTAACTACTTTATTAAATATCTTTAATATAACTACTTTATTAAATACCTTTAATATAACTATTATATTAAATACCTTTAATATAACTACTTTATTAAATACCTTTAATATAACTTACTTTATTAAATATATTAATATAACTACTTTATTAAATACCTTCAATATAACTTACTGTATTAAATATTTTTAATATAACTACTTTATTAAATACTTTTAATATAACTACTTTATTAAATACCCTTAATATAACTTACTTTATTAAATACCTTTAATATAACTACTTTATTAAATACCTTTAATATAACTACTTTATTAAATACCTTTAATATTACTAATTTATTAAATACCTTTAATATAACTACTTTATTAAATACCTTGAATATAATTACTTTATTAAATACTTTTAATGTAACTACTTTATTAAATATCTTTAATATAACTACTTTATTAAATACCTTTAATATAGCTATTATATTAAATACCTTTAATATAACTACTTTATTAAATACCTTTAATATAACTTACTTTATTAAATACTTTTAATATAACTTACTTTATTAAATACATTAATATAACTACTTTATTAAATACCTTCAATATAACTTACTGTATTAAATATTTTAATATAACTACTTTATTAAATACCCTTAATATACTTTAAATACTTTTAATATAACTACTTTATTAAATACCTTTAATATACTTTAAATACTTTTAATATAACTACTTTATTAAATACCTTTAATATAACTACTTTATTAAATAACTTTAATATAACTTACTTTATTAAATATATTAATATAACTACTTTATTAAATACCTTCAATATAACTTACTGTATTAAATATTTTTAATATAACTACTTTATTAAATACTTTTAATATACTTTAAATACTTTTAATATAATTACTTTATTAAATACCTTTAATATAACTACTTTATTAAATACTTTTAATATAACTACTTTATTAAATACCCTTAATATAACTTACTTTATTAAATAACTTTAATATAACTACTTTATTAAATACTTTTAATATTACTACTTTATTAAATACCTTTAATATAACTTACTTTATTAAATACATTAATATAACTACTTTATTAAATATCCTTAATATAACTACTTTATTAAATACTTTTAATATAACTACTTTATTAAATAACCTTAATATAACTTACTTTATTAAATACCTTTAATATAACTACTTTATTAAATACCCTTAATATAACTTACTTTATTAAATACCTTTAATATAACTACTTTATTAAATACCTTTCATATAACTACTTTATTAACTACCTTTAATATAACTACTTTATTAAATACCTTTAATATAGCTATTATATTAAATACCTTTAATATAACTACTTTATTAAATACCTTTAATATAACTACTTTATTAAATATTTTTAATATAACTACTTTATTAAATACCCTTAATATAACTACTTTATTAAATACTTTTAATATAACTACTTTATTAAATACCTTTAATATAACTACTTTATTAAATATCTTTAATATAACTACTTTATTAAATACCTTCAATATAACTTACTGTATTAAATATTTTTAATATAACTACTTTATTAAATACCTTTAATATAACTTACTTTATTAAATACATTAATATATCTACTTTATTAAATACCTTCAATATAACTTACTGTATTAAATATTTTTAATATAACTACTTTATTAAATACCCTTAATATAACTACTTTATTAAATACTTTTAATATAACTACTTTATTAAATACCCTTAATATAACTTACTTTATTAAATACCTTTAATATAACTACTTTATTAAATACCTTTCATATAACTACTTTATTAACTACCTTTAATATAACTACTTTATTAAATACCTTTAATATACTTTAAATACTTTTAATATAACTACTTTATTAAATATCTTTAATATAACTACTTTATTAAATACCTTTAATATAACTTACTTTATTAAATACATTAATATAACTACTTTATTAAATACCTTCAATATAACTTACTGTATTAAATATTTTTAATATAACTACTTTATTAAATACCCTTAATATAACTACTTTATTAAATACTTTTAATATAACTACTTTATTAAATACCTTTAATATTACTACTTTATTAAATACCTTTAATATAACTACTTTATTAAATACCTTTAATATAACTTACTTTATTAAATATATTAATATAACTACTTTATTAAATACCTTCAATATAACTTACTGTATTAAATATTTTTAATATAACTACTTTATTAAATACCTTTAATATACTTTAAATACTTTTAATATAATTACTTTATTAAATACCTTTAATATAACTACTTTATTAAATACTTTTAATATAACTACTTTATTAAATACCCTTAATATAACTACTTTATTAAATACCTTCAATATAACTTACTGTATTAAATATTTTTAATATAACTACTTTATTAAATACCCTTAATATAACTACTTTATTAAATACTTTTAATATAACTACTTTATTAAATACCTTTAATATTACTACTTTATTAAATACCTTTAATATAACTACTTTATTAAATACCTTTAATATTACTACTTTATTAAATATATTAATATAACTACTTTATTAAATACCTTCAATATAACTTACTGTATTAAATATTTTTAATATATCTACTTTATTAAATACCTTCAATATAACTTACTGTATTAAATATTTTTAATATAACTACTTTATTAAATACCCTTAATATAACTACTTTATTAAATACTTTTAATATAACTACTTTATTAAATACCCTTAATATAACTTACTTTATTAAATACCTTTAATATAACTACTTTATTAAATACCTTTCATATAACTACTTTATTAACTACCTTTAATATAACTACTTTATTAAATACCTTTAATATACTTTAAATACTTTTAATATAACTACTTTATTAAATATCTTTAATATAACTACTTTATTAAATACCTTTAATATAACTTACTTTATTAAATACATTAATATAACTACTTTATTAAATACCTTCAATATAACTTACTGTATTAAATATTTTTAATATAACTACTTTATTAAATACCCTTAATATAACTACTTTATTAAATACTTTTAATATAACTACTTTATTAAATACCTTTAATATTACTACTTTATTAAATACCTTTAATATAACTACTTTATTAAATACCTTTAATATAACTTACTTTATTAAATATATTAATATAACTACTTTATTAAATACCTTCAATATAACTTACTGTATTAAATATTTTTAATATAACTACTTTATTAAATACCTTTAATATACTTTAAATACTTTTAATATAATTACTTTATTAAATACCTTTAATATAACTACTTTATTAAATACTTTTAATATAACTACTTTATTAAATACCCTTAATATAACTTACTTTATTAAATAACTTTAATATAACTACTTTATTAAATACCTTTAATATAACTACTTTATTAAATACCTTTAATATAACTTACTTTATTAAATACTTTTAATGTAACTACTTTATTAAATATCTTTAATATAACTACTTTATTAAATACCTTTAATATAACTATTATATTAAATACCTTTAATATAACTACTTTATTAAATACCTTTAATATAACTTACTTTATTAAATATATTAATATAACTACTTTATTAAATACCTTCAATATAACTTACTGTATTAAATATTTTTAATATAACTACTTTATTAAATACTTTTAATATAACTACTTTATTAAATACCCTTAATATAACTTACTTTATTAAATACCTTTAATATAACTACTTTATTAAATACCTTTAATATAACTACTTTATTAAATACCTTTAATATTACTACTTTATTAAATACCTTTAATATAACTACTTTATTAAATACCTTGAATATAATTACTTTATTAAATACTTTTAATGTAACTACTTTATTAAATATCTTTAATATAACTACTTTATTAAATACCTTTAATATAGCTATTATATTAAATACCTTTAATATAACTACTTTATTAAATACCTTTAATATAACTTACTTTATTAAATACTTTTAATATAACTTACTTTATTAAATACATTAATATAACTACTTTATTAAATACCTTCAATATAACTTACTGTATTAAATATTTTAATATAACTACTTTATTAAATACCCTTAATATACTTTAAATACTTTTAATATAACTACTTTATTAAATACCTTTAATATACTTTAAATACTTTTAATATAACTACTTTATTAAATACCTTTAATATAACTACTTTATTAAATAACTTTAATATAACTTACTTTATTAAATATATTAATATAACTACTTTATTAAATACCTTCAATATAACTTACTGTATTAAATATTTTTAATATAACTACTTTATTAAATACTTTTAATATACTTTAAATACTTTTAATATAATTACTTTATTAAATACCTTTAATATAACTACTTTATTAAATACTTTTAATATAACTACTTTATTAAATACCCTTAATATAACTTACTTTATTAAATAACTTTAATATAACTACTTTATTAAATACTCTTAATATTACTACTTTATTAAATACCTTTAATATAACTTACTTTATTAAATACATTAATATAACTACTTTATTAAATATCCTTAATATAACTACTTTATTAAATACTTTTAATATAACTACTTTATTAAATAACCTTAATATAACTTACTTTATTAAATACCTTTAATATAACTACTTTATTAAATACCTTTAATATTACTACTTTATTAAATACCTTTAATATAACTACTTTATTAAATACCTTTAATATAATTACTTTATTAAATACCTTTAATATACTTTAAATACTTTTAATATAACTACTTTATTAAATACCTTTAATATAACTACTTTATTAAATACCCTTAATATAGCTATTATATTAAATACCTTTAATATAACTACTTTATTAAATACCTTCAATATAACTTACTGTATTAAATATTTTTAATATAACTACTTTATTAAATACCCTTAATATAACTACTTTATTAAATACTTTTAATATAACTACTTTATTAAATACCTTTAATATTACTACTTTATTAAATATCTTTAATATAACTACTTTATTAAATACCTTCAATATAACTTACTGTATTAAATATTTTTAATATAACTACTTTATTAAATACCTTTAATATAACTTACTTTATTAAATACATTAATATATCTACTTTATTAAATACCTTCAATATAACTTACTGTATTAAATATTTTTAATATAACTACTTTATTAAATACCTTTAATATTACTACTTTATTAAATACCTTTAATATAACTACTTTATTAAATACCTTCAATATAACTTACTGTATTAAATATTTTTAATATATCTACTTTATTAAATACCTTCAATATAACTTACTGTATTAAATATTTTTAATATAACTACTTTATTAAATACCCTTAATATAACTACTTTATTAAATACTTTTAATATAACTACTTTATTAAATACCCTTAATATAACTTACTTTATTAAATACCTTTAATATAACTACTTTATTAAATACCTTTCATATAACTACTTTATTAACTACCTTTAATATAACTACTTTATTAAATACCTTTAATATACTTTAAATACTTTTAATATAACTACTTTATTAAATATCTTTAATATAACTACTTTATTAAATACCTTTAATATAACTTACTTTATTAAATACATTAATATAACTACTTTATTAAATACCTTCAATATAACTTACTGTATTAAATATTTTTAATATAACTACTTTATTAAATACCCTTAATATAACTACTTTATTAAATACTTTTAATATAACTACTTTATTAAATACCTTTAATATTACTACTTTATTAAATACCTTTAATATAACTACTTTATTAAATACCTTTAATATAACTTACTTTATTAAATATATTAATATAACTACTTTATTAAATACCTTCAATATAACTTACTGTATTAAATATTTTTAATATAACTACTTTATTAAATACCTTTAATATACTTTAAATACTTTTAATATAATTACTTTATTAAATACCTTTAATATAACTACTTTATTAAATACTTTTAATATAACTACTTTATTAAATACCCTTAATATAACTTACTTTATTAAATAACTTTAATATAACTACTTTATTAAATACCTTTAATATAACTACTTTATTAAATACCTTTAATATAACTTACTTTATTAAATACTTTTAATGTAACTACTTTATTAAATATCTTTAATATAACTACTTTATTAAATACCTTTAATATAACTATTATATTAAATACCTTTAATATAACTACTTTATTAAATACCTTTAATATAACTTACTTTATTAAATATATTAATATAACTACTTTATTAAATACCTTCAATATAACTTACTGTATTAAATATTTTTAATATAACTACTTTATTAAATACTTTTAATATAACTACTTTATTAAATACCCTTAATATAACTTACTTTATTAAATACCTTTAATATAACTACTTTATTAAATACCTTTAATATAACTACTTTATTAAATACCTTTAATATTACTACTTTATTAAATACCTTTAATATAACTACTTTATTAAATACCTTGAATATAATTACTTTATTAAATACTTTTAATGTAACTACTTTATTAAATATCTTTAATATAACTACTTTATTAAATACCTTTAATATAGCTATTATATTAAATACCTTTAATATAACTACTTTATTAAATACCTTTAATATAACTTACTTTATTAAATACTTTTAATATAACTTACTTTATTAAATACATTAATATAACTACTTTATTAAATACCTTCAATATAACTTACTGTATTAAATATTTTAATATAACTACTTTATTAAATACCCTTAATATACTTTAAATACTTTTAATATAACTACTTTATTAAATACCTTTAATATACTTTAAATACTTTTAATATAACTACTTTATTAAATACCTTTAATATAACTACTTTATTAAATAACTTTAATATAACTTACTTTATTAAATATATTAATATAACTACTTTATTAAATACCTTCAATATAACTTACTGTATTAAATATTTTTAATATAACTACTTTATTAAATACTTTTAATATACTTTAAATACTTTTAATATAATTACTTTATTAAATACCTTTAATATAACTACTTTATTAAATACTTTTAATATAACTACTTTATTAAATACCCTTAATATAACTTACTTTATTAAATAACTTTAATATAACTACTTTATTAAATACTCTTAATATTACTACTTTATTAAATACCTTTAATATAACTTACTTTATTAAATACATTAATATAACTACTTTATTAAATATCCTTAATATAACTACTTTATTAAATACTTTTAATATAACTACTTTATTAAATAACCTTAATATAACTTACTTTATTAAATACCTTTAATATAACTACTTTATTAAATACCTTTAATATTACTACTTTATTAAATACCTTTAATATAACTACTTTATTAAATACCTTTAATATAATTACTTTATTAAATACCTTTAATATACTTTAAATACTTTTAATATAACTACTTTATTAAATACCTTTAATATAACTACTTTATTAAATACCCTTAATATAGCTATTATATTAAATACCTTTAATATAACTACTTTATTAAATACCTTCAATATAACTTACTGTATTAAATATTTTTAATATAACTACTTTATTAAATACCCTTAATATAACTACTTTATTAAATACTTTTAATATAACTACTTTATTAAATACCTTTAATATTACTACTTTATTAAATATCTTTAATATAACTACTTTATTAAATACCTTCAATATAACTTACTGTATTAAATATTTTTAATATAACTACTTTATTAAATACCTTTAATATAACTTACTTTATTAAATACATTAATATATCTACTTTATTAAATACCTTCAATATAACTTACTGTATTAAATATTTTTAATATAACTACTTTATTAAATACCTTTAATATTACTACTTTATTAAATACCTTTAATATAACTACTTTATTAAATACCTTCAATATAACTTACTGTATTAAATATTTTTAATATAACTACTTTATTAAATACCCTTAATATAACTACTTTATTAAATATTTTTAATATAACTACTTTATTAAATACCTTTAATATACTTTAAATATTTTTATTATAACTACTTTATTAAATACCTTTAATATAACTACTTTATTAAATACCTTTAATATAACTTACTTTATTAAATACATTAATATAACTACTTTATTAAATACCTTCAATATAACTTACTGTATTAAATATTTTTAATATAACTACTTTATTAAATACCCTTAATATAACTACTTTATTAAATACTTTTAATATAACTACTTTATTAAATACCCTTAATATAACTACTTTATTAAATACTTTTAATATAACTACTTTATTAAATACCTTTAATATTACTACTTTATTAAATACCTTTAATATAACTACTTTATTAAATACCTTTAATATTACTACTTTATTAAATATATTAATATAACTACTTTATTAAATACCTTCAATATAACTTACTGTATTAAATATTTTTAATATATCTACTTTATTAAATACCTTCAATATAACTTACTGTATTAAATATTTTTAATATAACTACTTTATTAAATACCCTTAATATAACTACTTTATTAAATACTTTTAATATAACTACTTTATTAAATACCCTTAATATAACTTACTTTATTAAATACCTTTAATATAACTACTTTATTAAATACCTTTCATATAACTACTTTATTAACTACCTTTAATATAACTACTTTATTAAATACCTTTAATATACTTTAAATACTTTTAATATAACTACTTTATTAAATATCTTTAATATAACTACTTTATTAAATACCTTTAATATAACTTACTTTATTAAATACATTAATATAACTACTTTATTAAATACCTTCAATATAACTTACTGTATTAAATATTTTTAATATAACTACTTTATTAAATACCCTTAATATAACTACTTTATTAAATACTTTTAATATAACTACTTTATTAAATACCTTTAATATTACTACTTTATTAAATACCTTTAATATAACTACTTTATTAAATACCTTTAATATAACTTACTTTATTAAATATATTAATATAACTACTTTATTAAATACCTTCAATATAACTTACTGTATTAAATATTTTTAATATAACTACTTTATTAAATACCTTTAATATACTTTAAATACTTTTAATATAATTACTTTATTAAATACCTTTAATATAACTACTTTATTAAATACTTTTAATATAACTACTTTATTAAATACCCTTAATATAACTTACTTTATTAAATAACTTTAATATAACTACTTTATTAAATACCTTTAATATAACTACTTTATTAAATACCTTTAATATAACTTACTTTATTAAATACTTTTAATGTAACTACTTTATTAAATATCTTTAATATAACTACTTTATTAAATACCTTTAATATAACTATTATATTAAATACCTTTAATATAACTACTTTATTAAATACCTTTAATATAACTTACTTTATTAAATATATTAATATAACTACTTTATTAAATACCTTCAATATAACTTACTGTATTAAATATTTTTAATATAACTACTTTATTAAATACTTTTAATATAACTACTTTATTAAATACCCTTAATATAACTTACTTTATTAAATACCTTTAATATAACTACTTTATTAAATACCTTTAATATAACTACTTTATTAAATACCTTTAATATTACTACTTTATTAAATACCTTTAATATAACTACTTTATTAAATACCTTGAATATAATTACTTTATTAAATACTTTTAATGTAACTACTTTATTAAATATCTTTAATATAACTACTTTATTAAATACCTTTAATATAGCTATTATATTAAATACCTTTAATATAACTACTTTATTAAATACCTTTAATATAACTTACTTTATTAAATACTTTTAATATAACTTACTTTATTAAATACATTAATATAACTACTTTATTAAATACCTTCAATATAACTTACTGTATTAAATATTTTTAATATAACTACTTTATTAAATACCCTTAATATACTTTAAATACTTTTAATATAACTACTTTATTAAATACCTTTAATATACTTTAAATACTTTTAATATAACTACTTTATTAAATACCTTTAATATAACTACTTTATTAAATAACTTTAATATAACTTACTTTATTAAATATATTAATATAACTACTTTATTAAATACCTTCAATATAACTTACTGTATTAAATATTTTTAATATAACTACTTTATTAAATACTTTTAATATACTTTAAATACTTTTAATATAATTACTTTATTAAATACCTTTAATATAACTACTTTATTAAATACTTTTAATATAACTACTTTATTAAATACCCTTAATATAACTTACTTTATTAAATAACTTTAATATAACTACTTTATTAAATACTTTTAATATTACTACTTTATTAAATACCTTTAATATAACTTACTTTATTAAATACATTAATATAACTACTTTATTAAATACCCTTAATATAACTACGTTATTAAATACTTTTAATATAACTACTTTATTAAATAACCTTAATATAACTTACTTTATTAAATACCTTTAATATAACTACTTTATTAAATACCTTTAATATTACTACTTTATTAAATACCTTTAATATAACTACTTTATTAAATACCTTCAATATAACTTACTGTATTAAATATTTTTAATATAACTACTTTATTAAATACCCTTAATATAACTACTTTATTAAATACCTTTAATATTACTACTTTATTAAATATCTTTAATATAACTACTTTATTAAATACCTTCAATATAACTTACTGTATTAAATATTTTTAATATAACTACTTTATTAAATACCTTTAATATAACTTACTTTATTAAATACATTAATATATCTACTTTATTAAATACCTTCAATATAACTTACTGTATTAAATATTTTTAATATAACTACTTTATTAAATACCCTTAATATAACTACTTTATTAAATACTTTTAATATAACTACTTTATTAAATACCCTTAATATAACTTACTTTATTAAATACCTTTAATATAACTACTTTATTAAATACCTTTCATATAACTACTTTATTAAATACCTTTAATATAACTACTTTATTAAATACCTTTAATATTACTACTTTATTAAATACCTTTAATATAACTACTTTATTAAATACCTTCAATATAACTTACTGTATTAAATATTTTTAATATAACTACTTTATTAAATACCCTTAATATAACTACTTTATTAAATATTTTTAATATAACTACTTTATTAAATACCTTTAATATACTTTAAATATTTTTATTATAACTACTTTATTAAATACCTTTAATATAACTACTTTATTAAATACCTTTAATATAACTTACTTTATTAAATACATTAATATAACTACTTTATTAAATACCTTCAATATAACTTACTGTATTAAATATTTTTAATATAACTACTTTATTAAATACCCTTAATATAACTACTTTATTAAATACTTTTAATATAACTACTTTATTAAATACCTTTAATATAACTACTTTATTAAATACCTTTAATATTACTACTTTATTAAATACCTTTAATATAATTACTTTATTAAATACTTTTAATGTAACTACTTTATTAAATATCTTTAATATAACTACTTTATTAAATACCTTTAATATAGCTATTATATTAAATACCTTTAATATAACTACTTTATTAAATACCTTTAATATAACTACTTTATTAAATACCTTTAATATAACTACTTTATTAAATACTTTTAATATAACTACTTTATTAAATACCTTTAATATAACTACTTTATTAAATACCTTTAATATAACTTACTTTATTAAATACATTAATATAACTACTTTATTAAATACCCTTTATGTAACTACTTTATTAAATACTTTTAATATAACTACTTTATTAAATAACCTTAATATAACTTACTTTATTAAATACCTTTAATATAACTACTTTATTAAATACCTTTAATATTACTACTTTATTAAATACCTTTAATATAACTACTTTATTAAATACCAATAATATAATTACTTTATTAAATACCTTTAATATACTTTAAATACTTTTAATATAACTACTTTATTAAATACCTTTAATATAACTACTTTATTAAATACCTTTAATATAACTACTTTATTAAATACATTAATATAACTACTTTATTAAATACCTTCAATATAACTTACTGTATTAAATATTTTTAATATAACTACTTTATTAAATACCCTTAATATAACTACTTTATTAAATACTTTTAATATAACTACTTTATTAAATACCCTTAATATAACTACTTTATTAAATACCTTCAATATAACTACTTTATTAAATACCTTTAATATAACTACTTTATTAAATACCTTTAATATAACTACTTTATTAAATACATTTAATATTACTACTTTATTAAATACCTTTAATATAACTTACTTTATTAAATACATTAATATAACTACTTTATTAAATACCTTCAATATAACTTACTGTATTAAATATTTTTAATATAACTACTTTATTAAATACCTTTAATATTACTACTTTATTAAATACCTTTAATATAACTACTTTATTAAATACCTTTAATATTACTACTTTATTAAATACCTTTAATATAACTACTTTATTAAATACCTTTAATATAATTACTTTATTAAATACCTTTAATATACTTTAAATACTTTTAATATAACTACTTTATTAAATACCTTTAATATAACTACTTTATTAAATACCCTTAATATAGCTATTATATTAAATACCTTTAATATAACTACTTTATTAAATACCTTCAATATAACTTACTGTATTAAATATTTTTAATATAACTACTTTATTAAATACCCTTAATATAACTACTTTATTAAATACTTTTAATATAACTACTTTATTAAATACCTTTAATATTACTACTTTATTAAATATCTTTAATATAACTACTTTATTAAATACCTTCAATATAACTTACTGTATTAAATATTTTTAATATAACTACTTTATTAAATACCTTTAATATAACTTACTTTATTAAATACATTAATATATCTACTTTATTAAATACCTTCAATATAACTTACTGTATTAAATATTTTTAATATAACTACTTTATTAAATACCTTTAATATTACTACTTTATTAAATACCTTTAATATAACTACTTTATTAAATACCTTCAATATAACTTACTGTATTAAATATTTTTAATATAACTACTTTATTAAATACCCTTAATATAACTACTTTATTAAATATTTTTAATATAACTACTTTATTAAATACCTTTAATATACTTTAAATATTTTTATTATAACTACTTTATTAAATACCTTTAATATAACTACTTTATTAAATACCTTTAATATAACTTACTTTATTAAATACATTAATATAACTACTTTATTAAATACCTTCAATATAACTTACTGTATTAAATATTTTTAATATAACTACTTTATTAAATACCCTTAATATAACTACTTTATTAAATACTTTTAATATAACTACTTTATTAAATACCCTTAATATAACTACTTTATTAAATACTTTTAATATAACTACTTTATTAAATACCTTTAATATTACTACTTTATTAAATACCTTTAATATAACTACTTTATTAAATACCTTTAATATTACTACTTTATTAAATATATTAATATAACTACTTTATTAAATACCTTCAATATAACTTACTGTATTAAATATTTTTAATATATCTACTTTATTAAATACCTTCAATATAACTTACTGTATTAAATATTTTTAATATAACTACTTTATTAAATACCCTTAATATAACTACTTTATTAAATACTTTTAATATAACTACTTTATTAAATACCCTTAATATAACTTACTTTATTAAATACCTTTAATATAACTACTTTATTAAATACCTTTCATATAACTACTTTATTAACTACCTTTAATATAACTACTTTATTAAATACCTTTAATATACTTTAAATACTTTTAATATAACTACTTTATTAAATATCTTTAATATAACTACTTTATTAAATACCTTTAATATAACTTACTTTATTAAATACATTAATATAACTACTTTATTAAATACCTTCAATATAACTTACTGTATTAAATATTTTTAATATAACTACTTTATTAAATACCCTTAATATAACTACTTTATTAAATACTTTTAATATAACTACTTTATTAAATACCTTTAATATTACTACTTTATTAAATACCTTTAATATAACTACTTTATTAAATACCTTTAATATAACTTACTTTATTAAATATATTAATATAACTACTTTATTAAATACCTTCAATATAACTTACTGTATTAAATATTTTTAATATAACTACTTTATTAAATACCTTTAATATACTTTAAATACTTTTAATATAATTACTTTATTAAATACCTTTAATATAACTACTTTATTAAATACTTTTAATATAACTACTTTATTAAATACCCTTAATATAACTTACTTTATTAAATAACTTTAATATAACTACTTTATTAAATACCTTTAATATAACTACTTTATTAAATACCTTTAATATAACTTACTTTATTAAATACTTTTAATGTAACTACTTTATTAAATATCTTTAATATAACTACTTTATTAAATACCTTTAATATAACTATTATATTAAATACCTTTAATATAACTACTTTATTAAATACCTTTAATATAACTTACTTTATTAAATATATTAATATAACTACTTTATTAAATACCTTCAATATAACTTACTGTATTAAATATTTTTAATATAACTACTTTATTAAATACTTTTAATATAACTACTTTATTAAATACCCTTAATATAACTTACTTTATTAAATACCTTTAATATAACTACTTTATTAAATACCTTTAATATAACTACTTTATTAAATACCTTTAATATTACTACTTTATTAAATACCTTTAATATAACTACTTTATTAAATACCTTGAATATAATTACTTTATTAAATACTTTTAATGTAACTACTTTATTAAATATCTTTAATATAACTACTTTATTAAATACCTTTAATATAGCTATTATATTAAATACCTTTAATATAACTACTTTATTAAATACCTTTAATATAACTTACTTTATTAAATACTTTTAATATAACTTACTTTATTAAATACATTAATATAACTACTTTATTAAATACCTTCAATATAACTTACTGTATTAAATATTTTTAATATAACTACTTTATTAAATACCCTTAATATACTTTAAATACTTTTAATATAACTACTTTATTAAATACCTTTAATATACTTTAAATACTTTTAATATAACTACTTTATTAAATACCTTTAATATAACTACTTTATTAAATAACTTTAATATAACTTACTTTATTAAATATATTAATATAACTACTTTATTAAATACCTTCAATATAACTTACTGTATTAAATATTTTTAATATAACTACTTTATTAAATACTTTTAATATACTTTAAATACTTTTAATATAATTACTTTATTAAATACCTTTAATATAACTACTTTATTAAATACTTTTAATATAACTACTTTATTAAATACCCTTAATATAACTTACTTTATTAAATAACTTTAATATAACTACTTTATTAAATACTTTTAATATTACTACTTTATTAAATACCTTTAATATAACTTACTTTATTAAATACATTAATATAACTACTTTATTAAATACCCTTAATATAACTACGTTATTAAATACTTTTAATATAACTACTTTATTAAATAACCTTAATATAACTTACTTTATTAAATACCTTTAATATAACTACTTTATTAAATACCTTTAATATTACTACTTTATTAAATACCTTTAATATAACTACTTTATTAAATACCTTCAATATAACTTACTGTATTAAATATTTTTAATATAACTACTTTATTAAATACCCTTAATATAACTACTTTATTAAATACCTTTAATATTACTACTTTATTAAATATCTTTAATATAACTACTTTATTAAATACCTTCAATATAACTTACTGTATTAAATATTTTTAATATAACTACTTTATTAAATACCTTTAATATAACTTACTTTATTAAATACATTAATATATCTACTTTATTAAATACCTTCAATATAACTTACTGTATTAAATATTTTTAATATAACTACTTTATTAAATACCCTTAATATAACTACTTTATTAAATACTTTTAATATAACTACTTTATTAAATACCCTTAATATAACTTACTTTATTAAATACCTTTAATATAACTACTTTATTAAATACCTTTCATATAACTACTTTATTAAATACCTTTAATATAACTACTTTATTAAATACCTTTAATATTACTACTTTATTAAATACCTTTAATATAACTACTTTATTAAATACCTTCAATATAACTTACTGTATTAAATATTTTTAATATAACTACTTTATTAAATACCCTTAATATAACTACTTTATTAAATATTTTTAATATAACTACTTTATTAAATACCTTTAATATACTTTAAATATTTTTATTATAACTACTTTATTAAATACCTTTAATATAACTTACTTTATTAAATACATTAATATAACTACTTTATTAAATACCTTCAATATAACTTACTGTATTAAATATTTTTAATATAACTACTTTATTAAATACCTTTAATATTACTACTTTATTAAATACCTTTAATATAACTACTTTATTAAATACCTTTAATATAACTTACTTTATTAAATACATTAATATAACTACTTTATTAAATAACTTCAATATAACTTACTGTATTAAATATTTTTTATATAACTACTTTATTAAATACCCTTAATATAACTACTTTATTAAATACTTTTAATATAACTACTTTATTAAATACCTTTAATATAACTACTTTATTAAATATCTTTAATATAACTACTTTATTAAATACCTTCAATATAACTTACTTTATTAAATATTTTTAATATAACTACTTTATTAAATACCTTTAATATAACTTACTTTATTAAATACATTAATATATCTACTTTATTAAATACCTTCAATATAACTTACTTTATTAAATATTTTTAATATAACTACTTTATTAAATACCCTTAATATAACTACTTTATTAAATACTTTTAATATAACTACTTTATTAAATACCCTTAATATAACTTACTTTATTAAATACCTTTAATATAACTACTTTATTAAATACCTTTCATATAACTACTTTATTAAATACCTTTAATATAACTACTTTATTAAATACCTTTAATATTACTACTTTATTAAATACCTTTAATATAACTACTTTATTAAATACCTTCAATATAACTTACTGTATTAAATATTTTTAATATAACTACTTTATTAAATACCCTTAATATAACTACTTTATTAAATATTTTTAATATAACTACTTTATTAAATACCTTTAATATACTTTAAATACTTTTAATATAACTACTTTATTAAATATCTTTAATATAACTACTTTATTAAATACCTTTAATATAACTTACTTTATTAAATACATTAATATAACTACTTTATTAAATACCTTCAATATAACTTACTGTATTAAATATTTTTAATATAACTACTTTATTAAATACCCTTAATATAACTACTTTATTAAATACTTTTAATATAACTACTTTATTAAATACCTTTAATATTACTACTTTATTAAATACCTTTAATATAACTACTTTATTAAATACCTTTAATATAACTTACTTTATTAAATATATTAATATAACTACTTTATTAAATACCTTCAATATAACTTACTGTATTAAATATTTTTAATATAACTACTTTATTAAATACCTTTAATATACTTTAAATACTTTTAATATAATTACTTTATTAAATACCTTTAATATAACTACTTTATTAAATACCTTTAATATAACTTACTTTATTAAATACTTTTAATGTAACTACTTTATTAAATATCTTTAATATAACTACTTTATTAAATACCTTTAATATAACTATTATATTAAATACCTTTAATATAACTACTTTATTAAATACCTTTAATATAACTTACTTTATTAAATATATTAATATAACTACTTTATTAAATACCTTCAATATAACTTACTGTATTAAATATTTTTAATATAACTACTTTATTAAATACTTTTAATATAACTACTTTATTAAATACCCTTAATATAACTTACTTTATTAAATACCTTTAATATAACTACTTTATTAAATACCTTTAATATAACTACTTTATTAAATACCTTTAATATTACTACTTTATTAAATACCTTTAATATAACTACTTTATTAAATACCTTGAATATAATTACTTTATTAAATACTTTTAATGTAACTACTTTATTAAATATCTTTAATATAACTACTTTATTAAATACCTTTAATATAGCTATTATATTAAATACCTTTAATATAACTACTTTATTAAATACCTTTAATATAACTTACTTTATTAAATACTTTTAATATAACTTACTTTATTAAATACATTAATATAACTACTTTATTAAATACCTTCAATATAACTTACTGTATTAAATATTTTTAATATAACTACTTTATTAAATACCCTTAATATACTTTAAATACTTTTAATATAACTACTTTATTAAATACCTTTAATATACTTTAAATACTTTTAATATAACTACTTTATTAAATACCTTTAATATAACTACTTTATTAAATAATTTTAATATAACTTACTTTATTAAATATATTAATATAACTACTTTATTAAATACCTTCAATATAACTTACTGTATTAAATATTTTTAATATAACTACTTTATTAAATACTTTTAATATACTTTAAATACTTTTAATATAATTACTTTATTAAATACCTTTAATATAACTACTTTATTAAATACTTTTAATATAACTACTTTATTAAATACCCTTAATATAACTTACTTTATTAAATAACTTTAATATAACTACTTTATTAAATACTTTTAATATTACTACTTTATTAAATACCTTTAATATAACTTACTTTATTAAATACATTAATATAACTACTTTGTTAAATACCCTTAATATAACTACTTTATTAAATACTTTTAATATAACTACTTTATTAAATAACCTTAATATAACTTACTTTATTAAATACCTTTAATATAACTACTTTATTAAATACCTTTAATATTACTACTTTATTAAATACCTTTAATATAACTACTTTATTAAATACCTTTAATATAATTACTTTATTAAATACCTTTAATATACTTTAAATACTTTTAATATAACTACTTTATTAAATACCTTTAATATAACTACTTTATTAAATACCCTTAATATAGCTATTATATTAAATACCTTTAATATAACTACTTTATTAAATACCTTCAATATAACTTACTGTATTAAATATTTTTAATATAACTACTTTATTAAATACCCTTAATATAACTACTTTATTAAATACTTTTAATATAACTACTTTATTAAATACCTTTAATATTACTACTTTATTAAATATCTTTAATATAACTACTTTATTAAATACCTTCAATATAACATACTGTATTAAATATTTTTAATATAACTACTTTATTAAATACCTTTAATATAACTTACTTTATTAAATACATTAATATATCTACTTTATTAAATACCTTCAATATAACTTACTGTATTAAATATTTTTAATATAACTACTTTATTAAATACCCTTAATATAACTACTTTATTAAATACTTTTAATATAACTACTTTATTAAATACCCTTAATATAACTTACTTTATTAAATACCTTTAATATAACTACTTTATTAAATACCTTTCATATAACTACTTTATTAAATACCTTTAATATAACTACTTTATTAAATACCTTTAATATTACTACTTTATTAAATACCTTTAATATAACTACTTTATTAAATACCTTCAATATAACTTACTGTATTAAATATTTTTAATATAACTACTTTATTAAATACCCTTAATATAACTACTTTATTAAATATTTTTAATATAACTACTTTATTAAATACCTTTAATATACTTTAAATATTTTTATTATAACTACTTTATTAAATACCTTTAATATAACTACTTTATTAAATACCTTTAATATAACTTACTTTATTAAATACATTAATATAACTACTTTATTAAATACCTTCAATATAACTTACTGTATTAAATATTTTTAATATAACTACTTTATTAAATACCCTTAATATAACTACTTTATTAAATATTTTTAATATAACTACTTTATTAAATACCTTTAATATACTTTAAATATTTTTATTATAACTACTTTATTAAATACCTTTAATATAACTACTTTATTAAATACCTTTAATATAACTTACTTTATTAAATACATTAATATAACTACTTTATTAAATACCTTCAATATAACTTACTGTATTAAATATTTTTAATATAACTACTTTATTAAATACCCTTAATATAACTACTTTATTAAATACCTTTAATATAACTACTTTATTAAATACCTTTAATATAACTTACTTTATTAAATACATTAATATAACTACTTTATTAAATACCTTCAATATAACTTACTTTATTAAATACCTTTAATATAACTACTTTATTAAATACCTTTAATATTACTACTTTATTAAATACCTTTAATATAATTACTTTATTAAATACTTTTAATGTAACTACTTTATTAAATATCTTTAATATAACTACTTTATTAAATACCTTTAATATAGCTATTATATTAAATACCTTTAATATAACTACTTTATTAAATACCTTTAATATAACTACTTTATTAAATACCTTTAATATAACTACTTTATTAAATACTTTTAATATAACTACTTTATTAAATACCTTTAATATAACTACTTTATTAAATACCTTTAATATAACTTACTTTATTAAATACATTAATATAACTACTTTATTAAATACCTTCAATATAACTTACTGTATTAAACATTTTTAATATAACTACTTTATTAAATACCCTTAATATAACTACTTTATTAAATACTTTTAATATAACTACTTTATTAAATACCTTTAATATACTTTAAATACTTTTAATATAACTACTTTATTAAATACCTTTAATATAACTACTTTATTAAATACCTTTAATATAACTACTTTATTAAATATCCTTAATATAACTACTTTATTAAATACCTTTCATATAACTACTTTATTAAATACCTTTAATATAACTACTTTATTAAATACCTTTAATATTACTACTTTATTAAATATTTTTAATATAACTACTTTATTAAATACCTTTAATATTACTACTTTATTAAATATTTTTAATATAACTACTTTATTAAATACCTTTAATATAACTTACTTTATTAAATATATTAATATAACTACTTTATTAAATACCCTTAATATAACTTACTTTATTAAATACCTTTAATATAACTACTTTATTAAATACCTTTCATATAACTACTTTATTAAATACCTTTAATATAACTACTTTATTAAATACCTTTAATATTACTACTTTATTAAATACCTTTAATATAACTACTTTATTAAATACCTTCAATATAACTTACTGTATTAAATATTTTTTAATATAACTACTTTATTAAATACCCTTAATATAACTACTTTATTAAATATTTTTAATATAACTACTTTATTAAATACCTTTAATATAACTACTTTATTAAATACCTTTAATATAACTACTTTATTAAATACCTTTAATATAACTTACTTTATTAAATACATTAATATAACTACTTTATTAAATACCTTCAATATAACTTACTGTATTAAATATTTTTAATATAACTACTTTATTAAATACCCTTAATATAACTACTTTATTAAATACTTTTAATATAACTACTTTATTAAATACCTTTAATATACTTTAAATACTTTTAATATAACTACTTTATTAAATACCTTTAATATAACTACTTTATTAAATATCTTTTATATAACTACTTTATTAAATACCTTCAATATAACTTACTGTATTAAATATTTTTAATATAACTACTTTATTAAATACCCTTAATATAACTACTTTATTAAATACTTTTAATATAACTACTTTATTAAATACCCTTAATATAACTTACTTTATTAAATACCTTTAATATAACTACTTTATTAAATACCTTTAATATTACTACTTTATTAAATACCCTTAATATAACTACTTTATTAAATACCTTTAATATAACTACTTTATTAAATACCTTCAATATAACTTACTGTATTAAATATTTTTAATATAACTACTTTATTAAATACCCTTAATATAACTACTTTATTAAATACTTTTAATATAACTACTTTATTAAATACCTTTAATATAACTAATTTATTAAATATCTTTAATATAACTACTTTATTAAATACCTTCAATATAACTTACTGTATTAAATATTTTTAATATAACTACTTTATTAAATACCTTTAATATAACTTACTTTATTAAATACATTAATATATCTACTTTATTAAATACCTTCAATATAACTTACTGTATTAAATATTTTTAATATAACTACTTTATTAAATACCCTTAATATAACTACTTTATTAAATACTTTTAATATAACTACTTTATTAAATACCCTTAATATAACTTACTTTATTAAATACCTTTAATATAACTACTTTATTAAATACCTTTCATATAACTACTTTATTAAATACTTTTAATATAACTACTTTATTAAATACCTTCAATATAACTTACTGCATTAAATATTTTTAATATAACTACTTTATTAAATACCCTTAATATAACTACTTTATTAAATATTTTTAATATAACTACTTTATTAAATACCTTTAATATAACTACTTTATTAAATACCTTTAATATAACTTACTTTATTAAATACATTAATATAACTACTTTATTAAATACCTTCAATATAACTTACTGTATTAAATATTTTTAATATAACTACTTTATTAAATACCCTTAATATAACTACTTTATTAAATACTTTTAATATAACTACTTTATTAAATACCTTTAATATACTTTAAATACTTTTAATATAACTACTTTATTAAATACCTTTAATATAACTACTTTATTAAATATCTTTAATATAACTACTTTATTAAATACCTTCAATATAACTTACTGTATTAAATATTTTTAATAGAACTACTTTATTAAATACCTTTAATATAACTTACTTTATTAAATACATTAATATAACTACTTTATTAAATACCTTCAATATAACTTACTGTATTAAATATTTTTAATATAACTACTTTATTAAATACCCTTAATATAACTACTTTATTAAATACTTTTAATATAACTACTTTATTAAATACCCTTAATACAACTTACTTTATTAAATACCTTTAATATAACTACTTTATTAAATACCTTTCATATAACTACTTTATTAAATAACTTTAATATAACTACTTTATTAAATACCTTTAATATTACTACTTTATTAAATACCTTTAATATAACTACTTTATTAAATACCTTCAATATAACTTACTATATTAAATATTTTTTAATATAACTACTTTATTAAATACCCTTAATATAACTACTTTATTAAATATTTTTAATATAACTACTTTATTAAATACCTTTAATATAACTACTTTATTAAATACCTTTAATATAACTACTTTATTAAATACCTTTAATATAACTTACTTTATTAAATACATTAATATAACTACTTTATTAAATACCTTCAATATAACTTACTGTATTAAATATTTTTAATATAACTACTTTATTAAATACCCTTAATATAACTACTTTATTAAATACTTTTAATATAACTACTTTATTAAATACCTTTAATATAACTACTTTATTAAATATCTTTTATATAACTACTTTATTAAATACCTTCAATATAACTTACTGTATTAAATATTTTTAATATAACTACTTTATTAAATACCTTTAATATAACTTACTTTATTAAATACATTAATATAACTACTTTATTAAATACCTTCAATATAACTTACTGTATTAAATATTTTTAATATAACTACTTTATTAAATACCCTTAATATAACTACTTTATTAAATACTTTTAATATAACTACTTTATTAAATACCCTTAATATAACTTACTTTATTAAATACCTTTAATATAACTACTTTATTAAATACCTTTAATATTACTACTTTATTAAATACCTTTAATATAACTACTTTATTAAATACCTTCAATATAACTTACTGTATTAAATATTTTTAATATAACTACTTTATTAAATACCTTTAATATAACTACTTTATTAAATACCTTTAATATAACTACTTTATTAAATACCTTTAATATAACTTACTTTATTAAATACATTAATATAACTACTTTATTAAATACCTTCAATATAACTACTTTATTAAATACCTTTAATATAACTACTTTATTAAATACCTTTAATATAACTTACTGCATTAAATATTTTTAATATAACTACTTTATTAAATACCCTTAATATAACTACTTTATTAAATATTTTTAATATAACTACTTTATTAAATACCTTTAATATAACTACTTTATTAAATACCTTTAATATAACTTACTTTATTAAATACATTAATATAACTACTTTATTAAATACCTTCAATATAACTTACTGTATTAAATATTTTTAATATAACTACTTTATTAAATACCCTTAATATAACTACTTTATTAAATACTTTTAATATAACTACTTTATTAAATACCTTTAATATACTTTAAATACTTTTAATATAACTACTTTATTAAATACCTTTAATATAACTACTTTATTAAATATCTTTAATATAACTACTTTATTAAATACCTTCAATATAACTTACTGTATTAAATATTTTTAATAGAACTACTTTATTAAATACCTTTAATATAACTTACTTTATTAAATACATTAATATAACTACTTTATTAAATACCTTCAATATAACTTACTGTATTAAATATTTTTAATATAACTACTTTATTAAATACCCTTAATATAACTACTTTATTAAATACTTTTAATATAACTACTTTATTAAATACCCTTAATACAACTTACTTTATTAAATACCTTTAATATAACTACTTTATTAAATACCTTTCATATAACTACTTTATTAAATAACTTTAATATAACTACTTTATTAAATACCTTTAATATTACTACTTTATTAAATACCTTTAATATAACTACTTTATTAAATACCTTCAATATAACTTACTATATTAAATATTTTTTAATATAACTACTTTATTAAATACCCTTAATATAACTACTTTATTAAATATTTTTAATATAACTACTTTATTAAATACCTTTAATATAACTACTTTATTAAATACCTTTAATATAACTACTTTATTAAATACCTTTAATATAACTTACTTTATTAAATACATTAATATAACTATTTTATTAAATACCTTCAATATAACTTACTGTATTAAATATTTTTAATATAACTACTTTATTAAATACCCTTAATATAACTACTTTATTAAATACTTTTAATATAACTACTTTATTAAATACCTTTAATATAACTACTTTATTAAATATCTTTTATATAACTACTTTATTAAATACCTTCAATATAACTTACTGTATTAAATATTTTTAATATAACTACTTTATTAAATACCTTTAATATAACTTACTTTATTAAATACATTAATATAACTACTTTATTAAATACCTTCAATATAACTTACTGTATTAAATATTTTTAATATAACTACTTTATTAAATACCCTTAATATAACTACTTTATTAAATACTTTTAATATAACTACTTTATTAAATACCCTTAATATAACTTACTTTATTAAATACCTTTAATATAACTACTTTATTAAATACCTTTAATATTACTACTTTATTAAATACCTTTAATATAACTACTTTATTAAATACCTTCAATATAACTTACTGTATTAAATATTTTTAATATAACTACTTTATTAAATACCTTTAATATAACTACTTTATTAAATACCTTTAATATAACTACTTTATTAAATACCTTTAATATAACTTACTTTATTAAATACATTAATATAACTACTTTATTAAATACCTTCAATATAACTACTTTATTAAATACCTTTAATATAACTACTTTATTAAATACCTTTAATATAACTACTTTATTAAATACCTTTAATATAACTTACTTTATTAAATACATTAATATAACTACTTTATTAAATACCTTCAATATAACTTACTGTATTAAATATTTTTAATATAACTACTTTATTAAATACCCTTAATATAACTACTTTATTAAATACTCTTAATATAACTACTTTATTAAATACCTTTAATATTACTACTTTATTAAATACCTTTAATATAACTACTTTATTAAATACCTTTAATATAATTACTTTATTAAATACTTTTAATGTAACTACTTTATTAAATACTTTTAATATAATATTAAATACTTTTTAAAACCTATATAACTTTAATCTTGAAGCTATTATGTAATATATACATTTCTATATATTTCAATAATCCAATATTTGATCAATTTCTATATGTATTTTATAATGTGGGTATATAATTAATAATAATTAATATATAAGCTCATTTTTGGAAATTTTATTTATATATAATTTAAAATAATTAAATTACAAAGTATTAACTTCAAATATCGATTATACGGTGTACAAATAAATTCTATATGCTAGTAGTGTAGTTTACTCTGATAATCTACCATGAAAAGTGAATACAGAATTTCATGCTGATTATTATGACACAAATAATATAGTAATGCAAAATGTGGCTTTGTTTTGTATCCTTAGTCAATCTCCCCCCCCCCCCCCACTTTTACCACCTTACCCCTACTTTTACCACCCTACCCCCACTTTTACTAACCTCCCCCCACCATTATCACCCTCTTCTCACTATTACCACCCTCCCCCCACTATTACCACCGTCCCCCCACTTTTACCACCCTCCCCCCACTTTCCCCTCACTTTTACTACCCTCCACCCACCATTACCACCCTCTCCCCACTATTACCCCTTCCTGCCAACATTACCTCTCTCCTCCCACAGGCAAGGGAATACGGAGCTCTTCAGTTGGTAGCTAAGTGCTGTGATTATGATGCTAGAAATCCCTGTTAGTTTACATATTGACATATTGGCACTTTGACACATTGACAACTTGACTCCTTAAAACATTGACATCTTGACTCCCTGACACAATCATTATACACATCCCTTCTTTATTACATCCACTACACCCTCACTACACCCTCACTACACCCTCACTACACACTCACCACACACTCACTACAACCTCACTACACCCTCACTACACCCTCACAACACCCTCACTACACCCTCACTACACACTCACCACACACTCACTACAACCTCACTACACCCTCACTACACCCTCACTACACACACACTACACCCTCACTACACCCTCACTACACCCTCACTACACCCCCTCACTACACCCCCTCACTACACCCCCTCACTACACCCCTTACTGTACACTCACTACACACTCACTACACCCTCACTACACAATTATTACAACCTCACTACACCCTCACTACACACTCACTACACCCTCACTACACTCTCACTACACCCTAACTACACCCAACTACACAATTACTACAACCTCACTACACCCTCATTAAACCCCCTTATTATACACTCACTACACAATTACTACACCCTAACTACACCCTCACTACACCCCCTCACTACACTCTCACTACACCCTCACTAAACCCCCTTACTATACACTCACTACATCCTTACTACACAATTACTACAACCTAACTACACCCTCACTAAACCCCCTTACTATACCCTCACTACACCCCCTTACTATATATACTCACTATACCCTCACTACACCCTCACTACACCATCACTACACCCTCACTACACCCACTTACTATACACTCACAACACCCTCACTACACCCTCACTACACCCTCGCTACACCCTCACTACACCCTCACTACACAATTGCTACAACCTCACTACACCCTCACTACACCCTCACTACACCCTCATTACACCCTCATTACACCCTCATTACACCCTCACTACACCCTCACTACACCTTCACTACACCCTCACTACACCCTCGTCACAACCTCACTACACCCTCCCTAAACCCTCACTACACCCTCATCACACCCTCACTACACCTTCACTACACACCCTCACTACACCCCTCACTACACTCTCACTACACCCTCACTAAATAGTTACTACAACCTAACTACACCCTCACTAAACCCCCTTACTATACACTCACAACACCCTCACTACACCCTCACTAAACACCCTTACTATACACTCACTACACCCTCACTACACAATTACTACAACCTAACTACACCCTCACTACACCCCCTCACTACACTCTCACTACACCCTCACTAAACCCCCTTATTATACACTCACTACACCCTCACTACACCCTCACTACACCCTCACTACACCCTCACCACACCCTCACCACACCCTCACTACACCCTCACTATACCCTCACTACACCCTCACTACACCCCCTCACCACACCCTCACTATACCCTCACTACACCCTCACTACACCCTCACCACACCCTCACTATACCCTCACTACACCCTCACTACACCCCCTCACCACACCCTCACTATACCCTCACTACACCCTCATCACACCCTCTCTACACACTCACTACACCCTCACTACACTCTCACTACACCCTACTACACCCCCTTACTATACACTCACTACACCCTCACTACACCCTCACTTCACCCTTCACTACACCCTCACTACAACCTCACTACACCCTCACTACACAATTACTACACCCTCACTACACCCTCCCTAAACCCTCACTACACCCTCATCACACCCTCACTACACCTTCACTACACACCCTCACTACACCCCTCACTACACTCTCACTACACCCTCACTAAACAGTTACTACAACCTAACTACACCCTCACTAAACCCCCTTACTATACACTCACAACACCCTCACTACACCCTCACTAAACACCCTTACTATACACTCACTACACCCTCACTACACAATTACTACAACCTCACTACACCCTCACTACACCCTCACTACACAATTACTACAACCTAACTACACCCTCACTACACCCCCTCACTACACTCTCACTACACCCTCACTAAACCCCCTTACTATACACTCACTACACCCTCACTACACCCTCACTACACCCTCACCACACCCTCACTATACCCTCACTACACCCTCACTACACCCCCTCACCACACCCTCACTATACCCTCACTACACCCTCATCACACCCTTACTACACACTCACTACACCCTCACTACACTCTCACTACACCCTACTACACCCCCTTACTATACACTCACTACACCCTCACTACACCCTCACTTCACCCTTCACTACACCCTCACTACAACCTCACTACACCCTCACTACACAATTACTACACCCTCACTACACCCTCACTACACTCTCACAGCACCCTCACTACACCCTCACTAAACACCCTTACTATACACTCACTACACCCTCACTACACCTACTTACTATACACTCACAACACCCTCACTACACCCTCACTACACTCTCGCTACACCCTCACTACACCCTCACTACACCCTCACTACACCTTCACTACACACCCTCACTACATCCCCTCAATACACTCTCACTACACCCTCACTAAACCCCCTTACTATACACTCACTACACCCTCACTACACAGTTACTACAACCTAACTACACCCTCACTAAACCCCCTCACTACACCCTCACTACACCCTCACTACACCCTCACTACACCCTCATCACACCCTCACTACACCCTCACTACACCCTCACTACACAATTACTACACCCTCACTACACAATTACTACAACCTCACTACACAATTACTACACCCTCACTACACAATTACTACAACCTCACTACACCCTCACTACACCCTCACTACATAATTACTACACCCTCACTACACCCCCTCACTACACCCTCACTACACCCTCACTAAACCCCCTAACTATACACTCACTACACCCTCACTACACCCTCACTACACCCTCACTACACCCTCACTACACCCCCTCACCACACCCTCACTATACCCTCACTACACCCTCATCACACCCTCTCTACACACTCACTACACCCTCACTACACTCTCACTACACCCTACTACACCCCCTTACTATACACTCACTACACCCTCACTACACCCTCACTTCACCCTTCACTACACCCTCACTACAACCTCACTACACCCTCACTACACAATTACTACACCCTCACTACACCCTCACTACACTCTCACAGCACCCTCACTACACCCTCACTAAACACCCTTACTATAAACTCACTACACCCTCACTACACAATTACTACAACCTCACTACGCCCTCACTACACCCTCACTACACCATCACTACACCATCACTATACCCTCACTACACCTACTTACTATACACTCACAACACCCTCACTACACCCTCACTACACTCTCGCTACACCCTCACTACACCCTCACTACACCCTCACTACACCTTCACTACACACCCTCACTACATCCCCTCAATACACTCTCACTACACCCTCACTAAACCCCCTTACTATACACTCACTACACCCTCACTACACAGTTACTACAACCTAACTACACCCTCACTAAACCCCCTCACTACACCCTCACTACACCCTCACTACACCCTCACTACACCCTCATCACACCCTCACTACACCCTCACTACACAATTACTACACCCTCACTACACAATTACTACAACCTCACTACACAATTACTACACCCTCACTACACAATTACTACAACCTCACTACACCCTCACTACACCCTCACTACACAATTACTACAACCTAACTACACCCTCACTACACCCCCTCACTACACCCTCACTACACCCTCACTAAACCCCCTAACTATACACTCACTACACCCTCACTACACCCTCACTACACCCTCACTACACCCTCACTACACCCCCTCACCACACCCTCACTATACCCTCACTACACCCTCATCACACCCTCTCTACACACTCACTACACCCTCACTACACTCTCACTACACCCTACTACACCCCCTTACTATACACTCACTACACCCTCACTACACCCTCACTTCACCCTTCACTACACCCTCACTACAACCTCACTACACCCTCACTACACAATTACTACACCCTCACTACACCCTCACTACACTCTCACAGCACCCTCACTACACCCTCACTAAACACCCTTACTATAAACTCACTACACCCTCACTACACCCTCACTACACAATTACTACAACCTCACTACGCCCTCACTACACCCTCACTACACCATCACTACACCATCACTATACCCTCACTACACCTACTTACTATACACTCACAACACCCTCACTACACCCTCACTACACTCTCGCTACACCCTCACTACACCCTCACTACACCCTCACTACACCTTCACTACACACCCTCACTACACCCCCTCAATACACTCTCACTACACCCTCACTAAACCCCCTTAATATACACTCACTACACCCTCACTACACAGTTACTACAACCTAACTACACCCTCACTAAACCCCCTCACTACACCCTCACTACACCCTCACTACACCCTCACTACACCCTCATCACACCCTCATTACACCCTCACTACAGCCTCACTACACCCTCTCACTACACCCTCACTACACCCTCATCACACCCTCACTACACCCTCACTACACCCTCACTACACAATTACTACACCCTCACTACACCCTCACTACACCCTCACTACACCCCCTTACTATACACTCACTACACCCTCACTACACCCTCAAATCGGAGTACCTCAAGGTAGTGTCTTGGGTCCACTTTTATTTAATATATATATATCCGATATCGACTTAATTATGAACTCCTATAATACTAAATACCACATGTACGCTGACGACACACAAATTTACACTTCCACAACCTTTAATGAATTACCGAATACACTAAAAGAAATCAATAGCATAACGACGAAATTAGAAAATTACTTTAATTATAATTACTTGAAATTTAATTTACAGAAAACTGAATGCATCATATTCCATAGTAAAAAGTCATACGCCACCACCCATCACACATATTAAAATTGCAAATAAAGATATACCCATTAAGACAACTATAACTACTTAGGTGTAATATTAGAATCTGACTTAACCTTCGACAAACATATTTCATTAATAACTAAGCAATGTAACTATAAAATATTTAAAATAAAACAAATTAAACACCTCAACCAGACATCACTCAAAATACTCACATCTACCTACATTCTATCTAAACTTGACTACTGCAACTCACTTTTAATCAATATACCTAAAATACAAAAAAAACGACTAAACAAAATTATTAACCACACTTGCAAACTTATTTACAAACTCCCTAAACGTACACACATCACATTATACAGAAAAAAACTTAAATTTCTAACCTTTAAACACAGATCCATATACAAAATTCTAACAATAATACATACAGCACTGAAAACTGATATCCCTAAATATATGAGCGACTCAATTAAACTAAAACTGAAAAGCAATCTAAGGTCATCCAATAAAAAACTGCTTAAACAAGACATAACAAACAATTTTCCACAACTTTGGAATAAACTACCCATAACTGTTACCAATGAAAATAATACAAATACTTTTAAAAGCAAACTTCACAAATACTTACTTGATCTAGACTGATATAACCTGACCCACCCTCATAATATTCTTACTGCTACTGAATTATCAAAATGACTTACACTCTACTTTTATCTAATATTATATATATTACTCAACTACAAACACGCCACTATTTATCTCTACAACCTATATTACGTTACCACTTTTACTATTTACTTCTTGCTAACCTTACTACTACTCTTCACCTCCCTTACACGTACATTTATATCTGACATATTTTCTCTACACACTATCCCCTATACATTTCTCCCATATACACAATGTGTATTGCATACCTCCCTCACTGAATTTCCCTCTTACGCAACTTCCGTACACATATTACCATAATTATGACCTCGATTATTTATTTATTTTGGATAACGTATTATTTACTATATTAATTTTGTTATATTTCGTTAATAATACTTACACTCACCTTCGAACAATGTAAAAATTAGATTTTCGTGAATAAACATATGCACACACACACACACACACACACACATTACACCCTCACTACAGCCTCACTACACCCTCTCACTACACCCTCACTACACCCTCATCACACCCTCACTACACCCTCACTACACCCTCACTACACCCTCACTACACCCTCACTACACCCTCACTAAACCCCCTTACTATACACTCACTACACCCTCACTACACCCTCACTACACCCCCTTACTATACACTCACTACACCCTCACTACACCCTCACTACACCCTCATTACACCCTCACTACAGCCTCACTACACCCTCTCACTACACCCTCACTATACCCTCACTACACCCTCACTATACCCTCACTACATCCTCACTACACCCTCATCACCCCCCTCACTACACCCTCATCACACCCTCACTACACCCTCACAACATCCTATAATTACTAATTACTAATTTCAGTTATCAAGGAGCGTTCTATCTTTGCCATTAAATGTTTGACAGAAAAGAATCAAAAGAATCAAGATATTTATGGCCAAATGCGTCGTATAATTTAGATTTCTCACCAAAAGATAACCTCTAAAGTGAGATTATTGGAGAGAATATTTCAAATGAAAACCGTAGTTTTTTAAAACATTCTACGTGAGGTAATATTCTCACCTATTTACTCCCAGCTTTGTTTTATTGTTACAGCTACCCAACTTCCATTTAGTATTAATACATGTGAGTATTCACAGTATATCAAATGTTCATCATAAATTGTAATTCTAATACTGAGGAAGTATGTTATTTTATATTGTTTAACTACATGTTATTTTAACTGAAGAAATATAAGAGAGTTGAATCAGATCTAATCCATTTTTCATTCATACCTTATTAAATTATATAATTTATAATAAAATTCCATTTAGTCGGAAATAACAATTGAATATTAATTTCTCTTTCTTACACTATTCATAAAGGATAACAATTGCTATAGATTAATCTTAGACCCATGTAGTATATTGTGAGATTTCACTTATAGATAATACCACCTTAGATAGAAATATTGCTAATTTATGCAATAGTGGAAATAAAGTGGAGAGTTTTCTGAATTCTATATTCAAGTTACCAATCCAGATATAAAATAGAATTGTATCATTTATCACTAAGTTGGAGCTTTTTGTTAAAGTAGACTAGGATAATCTAGAGTTTAGTTTATTGTGTCTATATAATTAGTAAACACTTGATGCAGTTGTTTTGTAAAATCAATGGATAATATAAACTCACTTATTACATTAGATAATAAAACTGACATCAACTTATTCATTAATTCAAATGTGATATAAATTGTAAGATATTTGTATTACTAATTATTTACAAGTAAAGTATTAGAAATTAGGTCTTTTGTTTTTATAATTTTGTATAATATATGTTAATAATTTTGTATATTTTCCTAAATATATTTAAAATACAATTAAATATAACAAATATAGCCGTCATTCGTGATCGTTATTATTCATTGTATTTCTATGTAACCTATATCTTTGGTTACAGGATCAACTTGAAATATATCAATTACGATATCAATCTGTAATGTCATTGGCAGTTATTCACATAAAATAAATTATTACTTTTTCTTTTAAAAGATATAATAATTTTAAATGACTTGAATATATTTTATACTGATAAGAAAGCTATTAGTAGCTATCATAGACTTCTTATAGTTAAACTTAGCTATTTCTTTTTATTTGAAGAAAGTATATATTGTAGGCTCAAAGATTGTCTCTATAGATAAATATGGAAATATTTCGCAAAAAGAATAGAAGTCGATTATAAGTATAAAATAAGTATCGTTTCTGCAATAGTATTTATGTTCTATGATACTTGAATATTTATATAATTGATATTGAAACTAACGTGATAAAATTATGGAACAAACATATCCTGTAAATGAAAACTTTAGGGTGTATGTTATTTCATTACTATTTTTTATATATGGTGAATGTAGAGCCATTTATCAGGATAATAATACCAAGTCTATTAATCTTTAATTGTTGTATCTATTATGGTCTTCCTTGTTACATTAATGTAATATATATTAATTCAATGTATTATATAAGAAGGTGTACGTTTAATAACCACAATGTCTAATATATAAGGTTCTTCGTAGTGCATTAGAGGAGATATATCATATATATTCTATATATATAATATATATATATATATTATATAGAATTATTTGATAACATGTATGTGTGTTGTACAAACATACATGTTATCTTTTATATATATTTAATATGGTCAGACTACTTTAAACTATAGCTACCGCTTTAATATATTAATCTAGATTAGACATAATTAGTAATTTTATGATTTCTTAGTTGTATCAATATGATCAAAGTATATAAATATTAATAACTAAATTGGTAGTTGTTCAGTAGTAATATTAATATATATCAATGTATTGTGGAAATAGCTTACTATTTTTTCGTTTATTTCACTTATTAAATGTAGTTTCCTTTAGATATTTAATTATTACATTTCAATATAATGAACTAATGGTTAATTAATTTGATATATTTTAGATATGTATAGTAATATATTTAGTAATTAAGTCATGTTAGAAATCAATATAGCTGCTAATTTGAGGTTTAGTTTGATTATGGTTACGTAGAGTGTAATGTAATGGTTGAATATGACGAATTGTTGAATGAGCTAGTAATCAGTCATGTATTTAAAGGCAATTCATTATTGTTTTAGGTATAGTTTGTCTCAAGGTATGCATATATATTTTCCAATATATAAATATGTTATTTAACGTATATATTCTCATTTGGTTTTCGTAAGGGTAAACTTAGGTATAACTTAAGGTATTTTGCTTTTTATTATGTAATCTGTTTAAATTGTTATGAGGTCCACCATTATCTATTCTGATGGAAATTGGGATTACTATAATAATATATATATTGTGTATTTTCTAAATATTTATTATGACCGTAATATCATTGCAGTTTATCTAAATATTTGAAAAAGATTATAGTAATAATATATTTTAACATACGTTAAATTTATATATTTATTAAATTAATATTGCTGAATACTTATTCCATCATCACAGAGTACATCGGACGTGTGGTCGACGACCACTGGTCATAGAGGTTATTGTTTAAAGTATGTATTTAATTAACAATTATAATAAATTAGATAATAATCGGATGTGGTGTTGTGGAGTAGGTTAATGTTTAAAGTATATATTTACTGGAACATTTTATTAAAATAAAGTGTGTTTTATCACTTACGAAGATTTCTAAAAGATTTATATTTCAGGCACTTCGTAGTTATCTTTTTGGTTATTAAATATTCTTAGTTACCTATTTGTATATATGGTACATTTTATATTCTAAATATTTGTATAATTACAATATTGGCTTTTATTTCATATTTCTTATCATATATTAGGATTAGGGTTATATTAATCCAAATCTATGATTACTATTGATAAAGTCAACGACTATATATAAATAATATGAATAAGTAATTTAAATCAAAGAACAATATTGGTAGTTATTATGGTTTATTATTTTGTAATACTCTTGTATTTGTCATATATTTATTAACTCAATAAATTAAATTGCAAAATACTATATGTTAGTATGTTAAAAATAAGGTAAATATTAAACTATTAATTTAAATTTATGTTTATTTATTTATAAATATTACAATTTCTTTTAAACTTCCGCTACTTTTTAAAATGGTAATAATTTTACCTACTACTAAACCCTTAAAAATCATTATGATAAAAAAAATCAATTAACTAGTATATTCATATAGTCTTAAAATAAAATATAATTTAGTGAAATGCTTTTATAATGGCATACATAATGAAGTAGATATTTCATAAATAAGGTATTATATTTATATAATTTAAAAAATATTTTAAAAATATGCGATTTTATTAATATGTAAATAAAAATATTTTAAAATATATATTTGTAGCTATTTTTATAATATTTAAATTATAATAGGTTAATGTGCCTAAAAGTAGAAAGACCTTCTGCAAAGGAGTAAAATGCAGAAAGCATACTTTACATAAAGTTATGCAATACAAGAAAGGAAAAGATTCAATGTCTGCTTTAGGTTATTTAATGAAGTGATTAAATGTATTATTAGCTACTATCTTTAATTTTAGTTATCCTAATATATTCTTACTTTAATATATAATTATATTTAAACAACCTAAATAATACAAAAATACAGTTATTACTATCTGAATATCGATACATTAAATTATATATAAGGATGTTGTAATAATAAGTAAATACACTGCGTTTATTAATATAAATTGACCTTGTAGAACTAATATAATAGTTTTTATATTATAGTATACTTGAAATATATGATACCCAAGAAACCAAATGATGTAACTATTATATAAATATATTTGTTATGCAAATAAAATATATTGTCACTTTTATTTAGTAAAAAAAACTTACCTATGTGGTTTCATATGTATTGATAATCTCTATTTTTCATAATAAAGTGAAATAAATTTATAAATAATTTAATTAGTTTCAAATTTTTTATAATACTAAATCAACTATATTTTATAATCCTTATATTCAAAAGTATATTGTAATGGATTTTAACCATTTTCCATATTAAACATTCTGATAAAATGTGATTAATTATGTCTAATGACTATTACCACATCAAATTTTTTTATAATAACAATATTTTATATTAGGTCGTCGTCGTTATGACCGTAAACAGAAGGGATACGGTGGTCAGACAAAACCAATCTTTAGGAAGAAGGTTGCTTAATTAGTTGCCTAATTAATATTATATTGTTGATTTAGAAGTTATAGTATGAACATATTCTGATAACAATTATTTAGTTTATTATCTTACGATAATATTTATTTTGTACTATTAAATTTCTGTTATATTTTTTAACATTATAATTAATATAAGACATAATTTAAAAAAACTTATATTTGATAAGGTACATATTAAATATGTATATTGATTCCAGGCAAAGACAACCAAGAAGATTACCCTTAAATTGGAATGCACTGATTGCAAATACAGAAAGCAACTGTCTTTAAAGAGATGCAAGCATTTCGAACTTGGTGGAGACAAAAAGAAGAAGGTTATTATATTTATTTTTGTCAAAAGTATTTTATATTCATTTGTATCAATATATAATTAATTCTAATTATTTCTAATTCAGGGACAAATGATTCAATTCTAGAAGATATTACTCATACAATAAATCTTCAAATTTATATTTATTCAATGTGTCCCGCATCTTTTAATGGTTTCATATGTTTTGCACATATAATAGTTAATACAATGCTAACGATAAGTAAGAATAACATAAATATATAAAAACTTTCTTCATCAAAAATATCATTAAATCCTGGCAAGAAACTTGACATCTTAGTCACAAATTTATATTCTGATGATCCTATTTTGTGTACCATCTGTAATTTAGTAATTATATTGTAATCTATGTATATATGATTTTAATGCATACATTTATTGACATAATTATTACCTTTGTTTTGAGATCTTTTAACCTATTAGTGAATAATAGTAATTGAGAATAGAATAAAATAAAATATAAAATTATTTTAAATATCAAGTCCTACTATAAATAGTTTAATAAATTCATTTAAATTTATAAGCAAAAACTGAAATGTAATATTGCATTTTAAATAGAAATTTTGGTTATTTTATAAATTATGTTAATTATATATATGCAAAAAATTAAACAATTAAATGATGTTTTAAATAGGTATGTAAAATGTATTCTGTAATAACAAGAACAGACTTGGTAAATATTCTAATAATTAGCAGTTTTTTAATTTTAGTATAGTGAAAATCTTATTAATTATAAGTAATTTGTTAAGGTAGAGTTTATTGACTAGTATTTAAACTTAAGTTTGTCTGGTCATATTTTAAAAAGTACATTTTATAGTGTAATTAGTCATAATAATCTAGTCTTATGTATTAAGGCATTAACTTGTAATAAAGTAATTTGAAGTGATTAAAAACCATTTATTATAATATAAGTGTATAAGTAGAGTGTAATTTTCTGACAGTATATATTAGTAAGTAAAACAGTTGTTTCAGTACTATGTTGATATAGATTGATATGAGTAAGTTATTAATAGATAGTAATTCATTTGTTTACATTGAATATTTTAAGTAGTTTAGTGAATGTTGGTAATTTGATAGTAGGTTAGTGTCATGATTTTATTTTTTAAGTTGAGGTTTAAGTTAAAATTAACAGGAAATGGGTTTTGTGATATATATTATATACTAATTAGTTGTTTAATTATTGTTTAAAGGGAGATAAACTTATTTTTATTTGTTAATACTATTGTCAGTATTGGATCAATTTGGGATGTTGATATAATATTTTTTGTTAGTATACTACTTTTATGAGTAAATATATATTAGTCCTCAGTTGTGTTAATATTTTGTGTAAAATATCAGTTCATTATATAAGAAGAATAATGTTCTGCCATATTTATTGTATTCATACAATTTAATTTTAAGTGTCTGGTAGTTTGATCTAATCGTTGTAAAAGCTTGCTAATTAAGTAGTCTATGATGGTATTTATGATCTTCCTTAACATATTTAGAATTTTATTAAATTAAGTGTATTAAAAAATGTTTATTATACCAAGGAAAGTGTTTAATGCAATTATTAAAGGGACCATGTCATTTCAAAACAATAAATTATATTTGAAATCTATTATAATATGTCAATGTTATGTCAATTTTTGTGTCTGTATAGTTATTAGATTTTAATTGTCCTCATTTTATGGTAAAGTGATGATATTTTTTATTTTCTTTTGCCTATATTAGTTATCAGAATTGATTGATATCAATTCTAGTATATTTTCGAATAGTTGGTCAGGTAGATTTTTAAATCAGCGATGGGTTTGTATGTAAGTAAATTGTCAATTTTGACTGATTATAAAATATGTGTTTCATTGCCTCGATAGAGGAAATATTCTTGAGAAATCAAATTTTTTTAGTCGCAATGACAACCCAGCCACCATTATGTTGTTCTATGGTGTGGTATGTTATTGTGTAATATGATACGGGGTAGTATAGAGTAGTGTTAATGAAGGTGTGGTATTATGGTGTGGATTAGTCTAATATTATTGTAAGCAGTATTATTTAATGTGAATTGAGCAGTATTGTGTGGAGGTACTCTGGAATGTGGTTGTAGTATGTGGTGAGTGTAATGGAATATTTAGTATGGATTGGAGTGGAATAAGGTAGCACAATGTGTAATGTGATGTGTTGAATTGTATTGCTGTAAAATAACCATGGTTTGTATTGTACCAAGAAATAGGTGAATTTATTTTAACAAAAGAAATAAATATACAGAATTTTAACAAAAGAAATTAAACAAGTATTGTTATTTCAAATGCAAAAGATAAAGTATATTGTAACAAGCGAATGCTTTATTTTGCCAACAAATGATTTTTCAGGTTTAAATCAAAAGTATTTATTTATTATATTGCTGTTTCAGCAACTAATATATTATTATTTATGTATTAAATCTATATATATACATATAAATAATAAAATGTACAAACTAAATAATACTCCTCAAACTACAATATAAATTATATTAATATTTACTATCTGTTTATAATTTGATATTGTTGATTTCGTTTCTACTTGATTTTACTGGAATTTAAATTATACATATATTATTTAGTAAATAACTGTTTAATAAAATAATCAAAATATAGTTAAATATACTTAATATAATAATGTTTACCTTGATAATAAATATAACAAATAATATAAAAGAAAGCATGAAATGACATTGATTGTGTGATATTATTAATAAATATAATATAATATTTAAAATGTAAAATGCAGAGTACGTGCACAATCAAATATTAATATAATATTAAAAACTTATGATATAAAACTTTAACTAATAAAATAATTAACTATAAAATAATATAACCAACAATAGATATAAGTTTCCACGGTGTATTTCCTTAAAGATATATATTTAATTGAATATAATCATATATATTAATTTATGATAGAAATATATTCAATATGCAAAAAATGTAATTTATTTTTTAATGATCCTTGGTAAATATGTTTTCTACGTATTCAATTTATAGATATAACAAAAATATCACCTAGATTTATAATTTTTACATGAAATACCAATCAATTCCATTAGATCTAATATATAAAGTAATATAATATTGTCTAATATATAATGTAATATATATCTTTTTATTTATGTATTTTTATAAATAATTTTTATAAAAGCAAAAATAATTAATATAACTTTCATATAACATATATTGAAGTGTATTGTATACATTCGATATAGTACATTCATACCGTAACAGGGTAAAGTGAAACTATCAACTGTTAGAAAAAAAATTCCAAATTAATATATATTATATACAAACAATATCAAAAGAATTAACCAATGTAAGCTTTATAAAATACCAGCATTTATTGATTATTCTGAAATGACACATCTTATAAATAGTAATTATACTAAATACTATATATACCACTCAAACAATGATTCCCGTATCATATTTAACAATACACATTATCTTTATAATACATAATCAGATTGATATTATAGTTTTATAAATCCTCTGTAAATAAAATATAATCTTAATAAATGTAAAAAAACGAAATATTGCGAATTTTATTTCTCGTATATTGCATAGTATATAATACTCACTATTATATATAATGCATATATGATATTACAAACCATACATAGATTTGTTATTATATAAAGCAATATGATTGAGAATTAAAAAAAATATTCACTGCCGCTTGCCAATGTTCACCTTTACAAACATTTTCAATTCACTGCGATCATTTTGCACAACAACTCGAGTCTTGGCACGGGAAGTATGAGCATAGCATACCGTAACGTTCTAAACACAGCTGCAATCCGTCTAACTTTCCGGGAACCTACAACAATGAATACGAAATTATACAGGGATCGTGTGAAGAATTACTCAATAGACTATATGCTGAAGCACACCTTACGCCGCATTATAAATAATAAACAATGCCACCTGACGACTAATTAATCAGTAAAAAAAGCCTGGCATGAGGCTATAGTGTCATCTATAACGGGCAGGTGTTTATTTGTGTTCCGTTACTACCTATAATATGAACAGGCTGTAATGATTACATGGAAATAGCATTTCTGTCGAGTGTCAGAAACGTAGGTTTTACATTTACATGGTAATTGACAAGTATGACATTTGTTTGTGGCAATTGACAAGTATGACATTTGTTTGTGGCAATTGACAAGTATGACATTTGTTTGTGGCAATTGACAAGTATGACATTTGTTTGTGGCAATTGACAAGTATGACATTTGTTTGCGGTAATTGACAAGTATGACATTTGTTTGCGGTAATTGACAAGTATGACATTTGTTTGTGGCAATTGACAAGTATGACATTTGTTTGCGGTAATTGACAAGTATGACATTTGTTTGTGGCAATTGACAAGTATGACATTTGTTTGTGGCAATTGACAAGTATGACATTTGTTTGCGGTAATTGACAAGTATGACATTTGTTTGTGGCAATTGACAAGTATGACATTTGTTTGTGGAAATTGACAAGTATGACATTTGTTTGCGGTAATTGACAAGTATGACATTTGTTTGCGGTAATTGACAAGTATGACATTTGTTTGCGGTAATTGACAAGTATGACATTTGTTTGTGGTAATTGACAAGTATGACATTTGTTTGTGGTAATTGACAAGTATGACATTTGTTTGCGGTAATTGACAAGTATGACATTTGTTTGTGGTAATTGACAAGTATGACATTTGTTTGCGGTAATTGACAAGTATGACATTTGTTTATGGTAATTGACAAGTATGACTTGTGAATTTCTTTTTATAGGCTGCTTTATGTTGTTCATTTCTACTACAGTATAGTGGATTATTAAGACATTAAAATGCATGTTTATTTTCACTTAATGGATGTTTGCGATTAACGGAGTATGTTATACACCTTTCAGTTCAATTAGTCTTCACCTATTGTCTTGCTTTCAAATATGTCCACATTATCATATTCTTTTGTTCATATTTACGAGCGTTACTTTTCAAGCATTTATCGAATCTTAAATTGTGATTGCCATTTCATATATAGTCAATATTACCAAAATACCTTTCTTCTATATCTTATATATCTTTTACATATTCTATATCGTCTGTATCTGTTACATATGTGAGTGATTAATTCTCGTAAGATTATAGAAGAATTTTTAAAATTATTATATTATATAGAAAATGTTATGATTTAAGATATATAATGATTAAAGTACACAAAATAATAACAACTAAAATTCTTCACAAAATACAATTTAATATGAAAAATTTCTCTCCACCAGGTATATTGGGTTTGCCTAATATAGTATGGCTAATATCTTATGCTTAATATATTATGCTTAATATATTATGCTTAATATATTATGCTTAATATATTATGCTTTATATATTATACTTAATATATTAAGTATAATATATTATGCCCAATATCTTATATATAATATCGTATAGCTAATATATTATGCTTAATATCTTATGCCTAATATCTTATGCCTAATATCTTATGCCTAATATCTTATGCCTAATATTTTATGCCTAATATCTTATGCCTAATATATTATGCCTAATATCTTATATATAATATCTTATGCCTAATATATTATGCTTAATATATTAAGTATAATATCTTATGCCTAATATCTTATGCCTAATATCTTATATATAATATATTATGTATAATATCTATAGGCCTAATATCTTAAACCTATTATCTTATGCTTAATATATGATGCCTAATATCTTATATATAATATCGTATATCTAATATATTATGCCTAATATATTATGCTTAATATATTAGGCATAATATATTATACTTAATATATTAAGTATAATATCAATAGGCCTAATATCTTAAACCTAATATATGATGTCTAATATATGATACCTAATATATTATGCCTATGTTGTTAATTTTATACAAAACAATTATTATTTTCGAAAATAATTAATTAATATTTTAAAATAAATTTTATAATTTGTTAATTGAGAATTTAAATTTTATACTATACTATAATTACAAATTAAAAATTTATCACACACGTTTTACGATAAATTTGAATGCTGCAATTATATTTTTAATTAAAAGCAGAAACAATTAATACAAAAGGTTTGTTTACTATATCTGTATTATTTCACCTCTTCACCAAATTTCCAGGGTAATATTAGATGACCATAAATACCACACTTCTCGGTATATACCCTAAACACAATGGGTTTGAGTTCACGCTCGGTATTAGTTCATTCATAAACCTTCATGAACTCGCACTCGCGCACCGCACTCTCGCACCACACTCGCGCACCGCTCCAAAGAACTCGCACTTGTTGTATCGGTTTGGGTTACACCAGTGCTCGGACCGATACAATAGCTCACGGTAGGCGTGTCCTAAATACTCAATCGCATACCGAAATCAGCTGACGAACGCCATACGCGTTCCCCATCGCCACGCCCACCCGACAAACAAACGTTCCTGGCAACGCAACACAAACATTACCTTGACGCCTTTAGCCCTCACCCCACTTCACGCAATTAGCTAGACGTTTTCGATACAACACACACGAACTAAAGGTTATATTGAAGTTCTCATACCCCACATATAGTGAATTGTATACAAGTGTATGCAATTGTAGAATCATATGTATTTATTAAATGTATTACTCTAAGCTGTCACCATGAAGTAATCGAACATTCCTATAATGTTTAATTATCACTGTTTATAGCTATATTGGTAATGTAATGTATAATTACATTTATATTAAAGTATGTTGAGTTAATATTGTACTCGTGTAAAAATAGATTATTGATCATTATTGACTTTATTGACTGTTTAATCTGATAAACTTGGTGCACTTGCTTTTCCGGAAGGACAGCCACTTATCGAAGGTGACCTGCAAATTCACTAGCGTTATGTAATACCGTACATAATATACATATTGTACCGTATATATACTGTACTGTATACATATTGCACTTTACGCAGTATACAGTATGCGTGGGCTTATTAAATCGTACATATATCATAATGTACACTGTACGACATACAGTGTACGTCATAATTAAGCAAATATCGTTTCACAACTCTAAATTATGAATATATTAATATATATAATGTATTTATAATATAATATATATTAATAACTATTCCAATTCGATATTTATTAAAACTTTGGTTTTTAATAATTATGATTTCTATTCTTTAGAATATTACAACATATATATACATATATATGTATATATATACACACACATATATATATATATATATATATATATATATATATATATATATATGTATATATATATTATATTTAAACATTAATATTTATAAAGTTTACCACCCGAAAATTTACCAGTATTAGTATACTATGTATACTATGTTTATGTATACATACCAGTTTTACATAATTGCATAATCATTATAATGTGTGTATGATATATCTACTACTATTTCTATTGTATCATTTAATATCAATAAGCAAATGTAAATAATAGAATTATTTTATTAATATTATATAAGATATGACGTATCTATTTGTGAATAAATGTATAGAGGAAATTAATAATATCATTAGCATTTTATATTTGCCTGCATGACAATAACGGTATTAATATTATTAACACACAATCAATGTGATATTAATTACTCAATCATGTGAATACGATATACTAGGCTCCAGTATAATAGGCTCCAGTATAATAGGCTCCAGTATAATAGGCCCCATTATAATATGCTATATTGTATAAGTATAATATGGTCAGATATAATAGGCTTCATTATATTAGGCTCCAGTATAAAATACTCCAGTATAATATGCTTCAGTATAATAGGCTCCAGTATACCAGGCTCCAATATAATAGGCTCCAATATATTAGGCTCCAGTATAATAGGCTTCAGTATAATAGACTCCAATATAATAGGTTTCAATATAATAGGCTTCAGTATAATAGGCTTCATTATATTAGGCTCCAGTATAAAATACTCCAGTATAATATGCTTCAGTATAATAGGCTTCAGTATAATAGGCTTCAGTATAATAGGCTCCAATATAATAGGCTCCAATATAATAGGCTCCAATATAATAGGCTCTAATATAATAGGCTTCAGTATAATAGGCTCCAATATAATAGGCTCCATTATAATAGGTTTCAGTATAATAGGCTCCAATATAATAGGCTTCATTATAATAGGCTTCAGTATAATAGGCTCCAATATAATAGGCTCCATTATAATATGCTCTAGTATACTATGCTCCAGTATAATAGGCCCTCGGTAGATGGGTTTAATGTACGTGGTGCTCCAAGTGGATAAAGGGATCCAGTGTATATAAAAGGCTCCAGGGTATATAAAGGGGTCCAGGTTATATAAAGGTACTATACATTTCATTAAATGATACAGTTCAAGTTCAATTCTTTAATACCTTTAAATAAAATTGATACCTTATAATGTAATACCTTATAAGGTTAGTTAATAATATGTAACTTAAAATGATATACTTTAAAAACAGTACCGAATATTAGTTTTTTTTAATAATACAGACGTATTCACAGCCGTAGAGAATAATTAGGATTACTCGACCGGTCACCACCTATTACGTAAGTACGCGTATCGGTTACGTAAGCGCACGTGCCCCTCGGAGGCCGAGTATTACGCAATTCGGCTATTACGCGGTGTTAGTAACGGCGAGAAGGTTCGCGTCCAATCGAATATCGATACAACTACACGAGAGAGAGAAAAATTATGCAACGACCTCGATAATCGTTACGCAATCAGTGTTGCATATTTAGACGTCGGCCGGCTAATAATGGCGATCCGACGTCAAATAACAGCCGCTTATGTCACCACTCGGTGTCTAGACTGCGTCATAACCCGTTAAACGCGTACGATACAGAAAATATGTGCATTACGTAATAGTACTGCAATACTGCGAAGAGTGTAATGATAATATACAAACTGTATGCTATGTTTATTACAAACGCATAATGAGATTCGCACATTACATCACACCCATCAATATTGATGATATTGCATCACATCTATTTTATGTATGACTCCTCTGTGAGGACTGTAATTTATATCTATTTATATCTATAGAATATATTTTTGATATAATATATATAGTGTATATAATATACGATATATATCTGTAAGTGTACTATGCAGTATATAGTGTACACATATACAGTATATAGTGTACATTTTAAACTGTATAATAAAGAGAAAACGCAGTACAATGTAAAGTGTCGAGTGTGTGTTAAGAAGTGTAAAAAGTAACATTTAACATATGTTAATCATATGTTAATCAAATATCATCGTCGAGAGAACATTTCGTGATGTTTAAATAGTGAATAAATAAAGTGTAAATAGTGTATAAATAAAGTGTAAATAGTGTATAAATAAAGTGTACATTGTGTATAAATAAAGTGTAAATAAAGGGTAAATTTGGTGTATTTAGCATACATATCCATCATAACTAACACCTTGTCTCCTTAAGAAAATATATCCAACCACAAGATAATCACACTTATAAAATACATTACGTCACCCTACATATAGTACTAACCCCACCCCTAACCCCACGCCAAACCCCACTCTTAACTCACACCCTAACCCCGATCCTAACCCCACTCATAACCCCACGCCTAACCCCATCCTAAACCCCACGCATAACCCCGAACCTAACCCCACTCATAACCCCACGCCTAACCCCACTATTAACCCCCACCCTAACCCCACTCCTAACCCCCCACCTAACCCTACTACTAACCACACTCCAAACCCCACTCCTAACCCCACTCCTAACCTCCCCAGATGGCTGCAGCAATCCCTAGAGCCGACACTATCTACCCTAAGAAGATAATAAGCACAAAGTATGCGTGTCAAAATGGAGAAGAGTGTTACAGAATGTATGCCTTCACTCACCGCGCAAATAAGTGTGATGTTAGTAGGTCCGCACGGGGGCGCTTCATGAGTGGGGTCACCCCCAGAGTAAGGAAACCCGCTGAGCTGGTAGCGTTCCTGGGTGGTAGAGTTCCGTTCATTAACACCACAAAAACACATTACTAACACACAGTATACCACTACCGTATCCTAATGGATACCGTACTAATCATTATTTAAAACTCCATATCATTTACTCGAGCTTTATTTGATTTCTCATTTTGTTTACTTCTCACAGGTAGGTGGACCCCCCAAAGCTGGAGCTTTTGTCACACGTCCTTCCGGTTTCACAAGCTTTCGTAAATTCTACGAACGCGGTGATTTCCCAATAGCTCTGGAACACGATACCAAAGGAAATAAGATTGCCTGGAAGGTTTGAAGTGAAACCTGGGACTCTTAACTCTATTAACTCTATTAACTCTATTAACTCTATTAACTCTATTAACTCTATTAACTCTAGTAACTCTATTAACTCTATTAACTCTATTAACTCTATTAACTCTAGTAACTCTATTAACTCTATTAACTCTATTAACTCTATTAACTCTATTAACTCTATTAACTCTATTAACTCTATAACTCTATTAACTCTATTAACTATATTAACTCTATTAAACTCATAACTCTATTAACTCTCTTAACTCTATTAACTCTATTAATTCTATTAACTCTATTAACCCCATAACTCTATCTATCCATTTAATATAACCTGGTGTTTATAATTTAGATTTGAAATAAACTATTACCATCCCCATCTTCTTACCAACTATTTACATCCACTAGGTGGAGATTGAGAAACTCGACTACCATCATTACTTACCGTTGTTTTTTGATGGTCTCTGCGAAACTGAACACCCTTATGAGTTCTTCGCCCGCCAGGTAAACTTGCAGATTATGTTGATAAGTTATTTTGTTGATATATCGGATGGTAAAACGTATATCGAATCAGTTCGGTGTACATTGTATTGCATACATAATGTTATATAGTTTATAAACTGTATTTCATAAAGTCATATTTTGTACATGATAAAAATACATGACTACATAAATTCTGATAGACATTCAATTACAAATTGTGAACTTTTAACAGGGTATTGTCATATTGCATTTTTTATTTATATATTGCCTGGATGCTTATAATCTAAATTAATCTAAATTATATACAGGAAATGAATTATATAAATTAAAGAATAAATTTATCTATTTATCTTGTCATAAATTAAAAATAAACATAACTTATTAATACATTATATAAACGTTTAATGTTTATATGAATATGCGCGTACTTGCTCGCGTGTGTGCACGTATGTGTGTGTGTTTATAGACACACACACACACACACACACACACACACACACACACACATACATACAGTACAGTTCAATAAGATCTAATTACAATATGATGTATTTACAGGGAATTCACGATATGCTAGAACATGGAGGATCCAAGATATTGCCTGTGATTCCTCAACTAATCATCCCTATCAAAAGTTTGCATTCATATATGATCATATATCCTTTTAAACTACTACCCTATCCATTACCCACATCTCATCAACTCATGCCCTGACAACTCCCCGATACCTCCTTTACACCTTACCCCCACTCCTCAGATGCCTTGAGCACACGTAATGCCCAAGTGATGTGTATCACTCTGAAAGTTCTTCAGCATCTCGTCAACTCTGCAGACTTGGTGGGTGAGGCTTTAGTCCCCTACTACAGGCAGATTTTGCCAGTACTGAATATCTTCAAGAATAAGAACCGTTACTATTTATAGATATATACTTATAGATATAGATTTATGGATATATACATAGGGAAATATAATTCATGATTAAATTATAAAGTAGTTCTAATTTATAATTTTAGTACATTTATATATAATTTATATTGAGATTTAACTAATTTAATTTAATTTAAGCAAGTTAATTAAAATCCAAACATTATTATTCACTGCTTTATACCTCCATCTCTTCGACAACAATTAGCCAACTATCGCTAAGACATATCTCACTGCCCCAACCATCTCCAAATACTCTAGATAGTTTATAGCCTCTCTACTCCCTAACTCTTAACTCGTGGTTTAACCTCGGCCTCGCTTCCACTACCATACAGTGAACAGCGGCGACGGTATAGATTACGGGCAACAGAAGAGAGAGAACATCGGAGATTTAATACAAGAGACGTTGGAATCATTTGAAAAGTTTGGAGGCGATGACGCATTCATTAACATCAAGTATATGGTGCCAACTTACGAATCTTGCATGCTGAACTAAGACCTTACCACACCTCCCTCTATCTCTCTCTACCCCGCATTCTCTCTCTCCCATCACTTTATATCTCCCCTCCCTCCCTCCCTCCCTCCCTCCCTCCCTCCCTCCCTCCACCCACCTCCCACCCTGATACCGAAACTCTGTGATAACGATACAATAAACCTGTACTAAACAATAGTTTCACATACTTACCACTAGGTGGCGCTGCAGTCAACTCTGTACGCTTTCTGTCTAAACATTGCATTCCATATCTACAGTATATGACAAAATCTATCGATCACAATACACTTGTAAATTTTATTTTTCCGTAATTTTTTTATAACTTATATGTACCATTATTGTATTATTAAATCCTTATTACCATTAAATAAACATTTGAGTGAATTCGGTTGTAAGCAAATACAAGATAATAATAATATATACACTTAGTAGTTGTAGTAATAGTATGTTACTATTTAATATGTATTACAAAAAATACAAAATAAAGAATTTTTATGAAATATAAGACATTTGATTCAGGTAATGAAAATATAAAAATTGTGTAATTCTAACTTTTCTTCTTGTTTACCTATGGAAATATCATGCGATAATATATAACAAGTAAGCATTATACATTTTGTGAAGGTAAGTTACCTCTGAATATTATAACTCACATTAATTTAATTTCTTACTGATACCCGATAACTATTCTGGGATTGAATGATAAATATTAAAAATAGGATTTTATTATCTATGTATCTCTTTAGTAATCTATGATGTAATTATATTGTAGGTAATCATCTTGAAGAAATTGAATATATAGTTAATTAATGAGGATATATAACATCTATTATTTATCAATAATAAATCCTAAAGTACATCGAGAATGTAGTTTATTTATAAGTACATACAAGACAATTTTTAAAACATGTAGTCTAAATAAAATGTACTATCGGAAGAGTAACAAATTATAGGATACGAATGATTACTACTAAAAAAAAGTTAAGAATATATTCTATTAGTTATCACACATAAAACCTATTAAAGTGTAAACTATCCTAAATTGAGTTCACATTAATTAAATTATTAAAAGTAATTTATTAATAATCATATTTTCTATATAACTAGAATAGAGAATATGTAATTAAATTTATATCCAACATAAATTAAGATATCAATCCAAGAATACATTGTAATAGAAATGACCAGTTTATCAAATATTTGACCTTTTATTGTAAATATAAAATACTTCTTTGTAAAATATAATTAAAAAGGGTTAATTGATATTTTATTTGATAAAATATATTTATCTCCTTCCTCCAACGTTAGGTTTGGAAGCGTGTGATTGCTTGGTAGCCTTTACTTTTGGTTGAGATTTTTGTACAGCCTGTAAAGAAATATATCAATATTTATAGTACATATTATAAATAAAATATATTATATATTTATAATAATATATTCTCATATATTTATTAGTGTCCTCAAGATTTTTCAGTCCACTACTTTATAATCATAGAATAATATTTTAAGTCATACAAATAATTAAGAAATAACCTTGGCAACTTTTTTAGCACCATCCTTAGCCCTCTGCTTTTCTTTTGCGGCACTGTAAAAATATGGTTTACATCATTTATACTTTATTTAATATTATATTTATGCTATATTAGCATTTCTTTTAAAATAAATTATTTTATAGGGTAAAAATGTTGATCTACTATAATACTCTTACTTCTTATTAACTATTGATTCTATAATTTTTAATATTAAATTATGACCAAGAACTGGCAAAGAATATGTAAAAGATACTTAGATAAATAAATTTCATATTCAATAAATTAATTATGTAATAGGATATTTATTACTTAATTAGTCCATTTCATTTAGAATGAAGTATACTTGATAAATGAAATAAAAATAATAAAATTAAGTAGAAAATGTCCAAATAGGACAAAATAAAACCGCAACTATATAAAATGATTAAATTTGAATGCAAATATTAATGTGAGATTTATTTGTTATTCAAACTATTGATATAAACTGACCGAATATTTTGTTCACGCTGAGCTTTTCGAACTTCAGGTTTCTGATTACGTCTAGCCATGATATCACCAAGAGTTGCACCAGTTATAGCACGTTGGAATTTAACATTTCGTCGAGTTCTCTTTTTGCAGGTTTCCTCCAAGATTCCCTTCCTATGCTTACGTCGGTATAATACAGTCCAGTTAATCTTTCGAGGATTTTTCTTCATAGCATGCGATCGCTCACATTTTGCATTCAGGAAATAGTAAGCCTGATAAAATGATTTTGATATTAAAATAAGTTTGAATAATGAATATAAATTTATAATACCACACATTTATATTACGATAATCTAGTTTATTTATATTATATATAGATAGATTCTCGTCAATATTCTACAGGAGTATCTCGGTTATATTTATACTAAATATACAAAATTTATGAAATAATAATTTAGTGTATACTATATAAATATTGATTATTATTTAAATATACACTAACTCGTCCATCGGCTTTGATGACTCGCTTTCCATGTCCAGGGTAAATTTTAAGACCGCTGAACGAACACAATTCTAACCTTTTAATTAATAATTACATGTTTAATAAATGGTTGAATTAAATATCGTATAATAATTCATTTCTAATCTTAGATGATTGTTCCAAATGTTGCTATTTAATGATTTTAAATAACGCTTTTTTAAAAATTCTTACTTCATATTGACGGATGTTGAAAAGGAAGAAAATAAAGCTTTCAATATAAATATTTTTAAAGAATATTTATTAATTATTATCTAATATCTATTTTAATATAACTAATATTATAAAGTTAATTTATTATATATAATATTACAAAACTATTAATTTGAGTTAAAATAAAAATAATTATAAATATAAATTATAATTATTGAATAACAAAACCGGATAGCTTTAATATTTTGATATTTTATATTTGATATTATATTTCATTTTTTCTATATTTCAAAATATTATGATTAATACAATTTTACATCATTGATATTTAATATATAATTATTCATACTAGTATCAACATCGTATGTAAATATTAATATACGAAGGTTAGCATTTACATAAATTAATACGTGATTTAATTTTATATTTAAGTTGTAATATGGGTATCCAATCTCGTCGAGTAAAATTAATCTGCGCAATGTATAAAATGAGCAATAAAATAAAATATAAATTTATGTTAGTGTATATACACTGCTAATTTATTATATTACTTAGGTAATATAATTAACTAATATACATAAACTTAATAATATAATATATGTATGGTGTCGGAATTAATACTCTAACAGTTAGTAATACGTTTTAACTATAAGTTAAATACTAATTAATTGTGATTCATAAATTTAGAAATACACCGATAATAATTCACACTAAATAATCTCTAATACTTTGACTATCGGTTTACTAACTGGAACATTTTATAATAATATGACATACCATCTAATATTCTAAAATCAAGACTAGTATATATAACATGCATATCATATGAGGTGTTCATAGTAATAGTAAAACTCTACAATGTTATACTTGAGATATGGATATATGTATCTCATACTTTCACATCAATTCAAACTTATAAGGAAAGTCATATTGTATCCTTTAAATGTATTGAGCGTACATTAACATATTTAATATACGTACATTAATATATGTACATTAATATATGTACATTAATATACGTACATTAATATACGTACATTAATATACGTATATTAATATACGTACGTTAATATACGTACATTAATATACGTACAATAATATACGTACATTAACATATTTAAAGTTAGTTTATATTAACCCTTTTGCGTCAATATCTTTTTCGTTGCATGTTTACTGGAATCACTAGATTTTATGTGTTAATAAATATAAAAGTATCTATAATATTAAACAAAATATAAATATGAATATCATATGTTTTATAAGTTAAAACAATTAAGTTTGAAAATATCAAAAGTATGTAAAAAAAATTGTTAATTATTTGGTTTAATTTACATATTATTTTATTAATATTTATCTTCAATTAAAGTATGTACATCTAGTATTTGTAAAAAGTATTAGATAATATAATGATTTTTTTACTGGAATAATTTTATTTTTTGCTATTTTACCAAGTTAAATATGTAAGTTATAAATATAAATGGTAATAGAAGGTTTTATATTATGCAGTTATCTATAAGTTGGTTTTTGAAATATTAAAATTGGTTAATTCTAACAAAAAAAAAGTATGATGATTTATTAATTATACATTTGTTTAAACAAAATATGTTATAAATAATGATAAACATGATTTAAATAAAATATGTTATAAATATATGTTTTAATCACAAATAAATATATGTGTTTATATTAAGGGACTTTATAGTACATATTATAAACAGTATTAAACAGTAGTTTAATCTACTTAAACTTTTTTTGATATCTCAGCGAAATGCATGTCTGTAATCTTTGACATGTAGGAAATGTGTCCCAGATTACTGTAAGATAGATAATGGCTTCTCTGGCTCACTTGGTTGATAATCATTAATATCATTGAATGTATATGATAGCAATATATGATTTGATTTGATATAGAATAATATCCATCTCTAGAAAGTTATTTAAAATTCGTTTTTTTAAATTCACGTTACATTATCAAATCTTTGCTGATCTGATAATCCACTGAAACGAGACATGATCATTTAATAAATGTGAACAATAACTTCATCATATAATTTAAGGCCGACTCATAATTACGGAAATAATCTTGTCAAGATCTTCTTTTGATATTCAAAAGAAGGAATATTATTATATTATCCTTCTGATGGAAATTTTTCGTAGCTAGATCTAGCTGAAGTATTTCGGCCTCGTCTACTAGAATCACCACAACCTCCACGAACACATCAACTTACATCATAAAATGTACACTGTAAATCCATGTACAGGAGAAGCAGAAATCATTGGCTACCATATTAAAAATATTTTTTAAAAATACGTGAAATTATGATGAGAATTCACATTATTGATACAATATAAATGTTTATAATAAAATACTTCATAGATGAGGATCAGCACTTGAAGTGGGTAAAAATCAGGAATCTAATCATATTCTACCTAACATGAAATAAGTAAAGATTATAAGAGTAACATAATAGAAATTAGAAAATAAAATATTTTGAAATTATAATAATCATTATATTTGTTATGATATATCACTATAATTGGATATTAGTATAATGTTAGATTAGTATATATTGTAAAGTATGTATAATAATTATTAACCTGTTCAAGAATATCATCTAATATGCATCAGAAGATACTTCTCTAGTTATATTGAATTTGAAAAAAGTTACCTCCTTTTTCATACTTCCATATATAGTTATATACGGACTATTTTCTTATGTATTAATACATTATAAACAATTTATTTCACTCATTTAATTTATTAAATCTGTTTTATAATGTTATATTATTTAATATTATAATTATAATGTTATATTATATAAATTATTTTTATTTTCATTTTTTTTTTAGATTTTTATTATTTTTACTTATTAAACATACTTTTACGAATATAAGGTCTATTTTTTATTATGTTATCAATATATTAAATAACTTGCATATATAAATATATATAAATAAACAAAAATTCAACGAAAATTTTAGTATGTATAATTTTTTTTATATAATATTAATTATATAAATAATATTGCATATAAACCTATTTGTTTTAATCTATAACATGAAAAACGATATTCATAAAATGTATATTTTGAATTTAAATAGAAATATATTTTAAATAGTTTTTTAATTTATTATTTATCGTATTCAATTGCTAGATAATGTGTCGTTGATACAAAAAGGGTTAATAAAGAAAATAATATTTTTGTAATATATTTATTAAATTACGTTCCTGTTGACCAATGAGATTTAGCTATAAGTGAGTTTAAAAATTAGTATATGGATTAACTTTTTCCACCATTTTTAATTTACTATTTTATTATTTTAAAATATCATTTATAAATAAAATAGTATATGAATTATTTTACTAGCATATCGATGGAAAATTTAAATTTATTTATAAGTATTATTTGAATAACAATTATGTATTTATTTAATATTTTTTAATATATGGATAAATATCTAAATAATATATTATATAAATTATTTAATATTTTAACGTAATATTTAATTAAATTGTTATTTATTAAATTATATTTTTGAATTATATAATTTAATTGTAAAACTGTTTAAGTGATTACGAGGTATATTTAATTAATATAAGTTCTTTACAACATTGAAAAATACAAATAAATAATCTACATTTTTTTTGCAAATTTTAACTTTGTCTGGATAATTAAATATTGTATTTAAAGTGAATTTTAAACATCAGAATTATAATATTATATTCATAGAACATTCAAAGCAATCAATAATCAATTGTTAACAATACAATACTCTATATAAAAGATATATTCATTCTGTCTACATTATACAAAACGGATTAACAACTGTGAAATGTGCATATTATATTATATGTACAAAATCCCATTTCATATATTGTCCCCTATATATGTGTTTTATTAATAATAATAATAATAATAATAATAATAATTATATAAGAAAAATCCCAAAATTAATCTTAATATTATATGAGAATAAAATCAATATAAATATAGCGATATTGGTGTAGGAAATAGAAATTTATTTAGAAGGGTAACAAAATGGATAAATTAAATAATATCAGTTTTGAAAATGTTTGATAAACATTTAAATTAAAATAATTTTCGTTAAAAATTTATCAGAAAACCATTTATTTTACAATAATATATAATTTAATAACTAATATTACACAATATATGCAAATGTGTTATGATGTCTTGATATGAATACAAATTAATATTACTTCATTTATATATATATTTAATATTTATCTTAGTAAATAGTTAATTTAGTTTCCTATAATTTTGTATATATATTTTTCTCCATTGATATATTATAACTTAACCTTAGGTTTAAATAACATATATATTACATTTTTTAATATAAAAATAACATAGAATTTATATCATATGCATCATGCAAACATATTTAACCACTATACGGATATTAAATTTAAATTAGTAATTCTATATATTGAGTTGACTGATCATTTACAAACTTTTAAAAAAAAAAAGTAAAAAATACCCATGTTAAAATGAAAATAAATTTGTATATGATATCAAGATAACACAGTAGGTCTCATTATATGACTGTACAGATGGAAATAAATTGAACATTTAAAGAATGCGGCTATGTGAATGGGATCTATGTAAAAGTATATATATTTATGCTTATTTTATTCTCTACTTATATTTTATTAAATTATAATAATGTATACTAGTATCTTGAAACTTAAATATAGTGACATTCGCAAGGAATCTATATCTTAGAAATAGAATAAAAATAAATGTAAATATTATATGTAACTATAATTTAATCTTGAAATTTATATATAGTTTATTATTAATAAAAATGTAATAAATATACAATATATATGTATTATTATATATATAAGTATTTATTTGTTACAAATAAAGTTAATTAAAAATTTAAAATTAAACTCTACATTCCTCTGGTGATTCATTCATTATTATCATCTGGTAATGATAGCCAGTCTATATTACATTGTTATCTATCTGTGATGTTTACTATTGAATTTATTTCATATTTCTTACATTTTATAACTAATATATTTAGATATATATTTAGTATTTTTTTATTTAATGATTTATCCTTTCAATTAATTATTAATTTGATCTTATCAATTTATCTATATTACATAATTACAGTATATGACAATATTGAACTTCTTACTAAAAGTATAATAAGAAAGGACTAATTAAATAAATTAAGAACATCTATCACTTCCATTTCTTATCTCTTACCTGAATTACTTCAGATATGTTTAGAAAAGATGATCAAATCAAAGCATTTTAAAACTAATACAATCATAGACTATATAACACCCCAGCTAAATTAACCCCACCCCATTAAAATGTATCTATCTTTATCTTTCTACTATACTCCGACCTTATTAATAAATGTATATGTTAGTATTCACAATAACGAAAACCATCAACCCCCCCCCCCAATCCAGTTCCCGTAAGTAATGTATTAGGACTTCTGCTATTCAATATTTATACTTCTGTAAATCAATTCAATAACGACTTCTCACAATATTAATTACCATATGGATGCTGAAGATTCACAATTATACACATCCATCAAATATAATGATTTAAAGGGAACTCTATTAAAAAGAACAGATATAAACATCTCCGCTAATGATTTAGTAACTTAATATTGAAATAACTAGACGCAATTCAAAAAGTAAATACTGAATGTATTATTTTTTTGGAATAAGCTCCTCAAAATTATCACTAATGTAAAAATACATAACTTATTTAAAAAAGATTAAATAAATACTTACTTAACAATCCATACTTCAGGCACTTCACACATACAACACACTATACTGTTATTATTATTAAATATTTAGACACCTTGTTCCAATTCACTCTCTTTAACCCATTCCTCATACTCAGTTATACACTCTTATTCTTATCTTCCTTTACAAATACTTTATACACTTTACATATTACTCCATATACATGTTAGATTGGTCAAATATACCTAGATATATGTGTCAGAATAAAATACGTGCATATATACATATATACTCATTTAAACAGCCACATTTGTGAAATATTCTACAAAATCAAATATATTTATGTATCAATAGAAAGTAACAGCTGAGTCATCTGCAAACTTATATCAATAATCTGAATTTAATGTAATATTACACCAAAAACAATTCCTAAGTTAACCAAACTTATACACAAACTATTTAAAGATATAGAGATTGACATACAAGCTTACAATATTACAACTGAACCACTAAAAGAAAACACAACATATTCTACTGAAATATACTGCCACTTAATCATTAATTTTTAATCATTAATTGCATGGACTACAAATCTCTACCCCTGACCACTTAAATACGCTATAACCATATCTAAATAAACTATAAACATATCTAAACATGCTATAGCCATATCTAAACATGCTATAACCATATCTAAACATACTATAACCATATCTAAACATGCTATAACCATATCTAAACATGCTATAACCATATCTAAACATGCTATAACCATATCTAAACATGCTATAACCATATCTAAACATACTATAACCATATCTAAACATACTATAACCATATCTAAACATGGTATAACCATATCTAAACATGCTATAACCATATCTAAACATGCTATAACCATATCTAAACATGCTATAACCATATCTAAACATGCTATAACCATATCTAAACATACTATAACCATATCTAAACATGCTATAACCATATCTAAACATGCTATAACCATATCTAAACATGCTATTACCATATCTAAACATGCTATAACCATATCTAGATATGCTATAACCATATCTACACATGGTATAACCATATCTATATTTTATACCATAGGTCTATACCATAGGTCTATACCATATCTATATTTTATTTATTCCAATATATATTATATATATTCCAACATATATTATGTATATTCCAACATATATTATGTATATTCCAACATATATTATGTATATTCCAACATATATTATATATATTCCAACATATATTATGTATATTCCAACATATATTATGTATATTCCAATATATATTATATATATTCCAATATATATTATGTATATTCCAACATATATTATACATATTCCAACTTATCTATATTATGTATATTCCAACATATATTATGTATATTCCAACATATATTCTGTATATTCCAACATATATTATGTATATTCCAACATAAATATTCCAATATATATTATATTATTCCATCATCTATAATATATATTCCTACATATATCGAAATGATCACTTATTCTAACATAAAAAAGATCAATAATGACTGGTATACTAATAACTCATACAAATTGATAATCAGACTATAAAAACATTGTCATAGCTGCATAGACACTGTTAAAATACTAATATGTTCAACGTTGCTAGATTTAACAATATTGCTATATCTAATGATATGTTATAAGCAAATAAACAATAATACCAATATAGTATGACCTTTAACCAATCCTATTACGTGATATTTCTCCAGAGAAATCTATTGTAACTACGGACACAATAGAGATCCAACTATGTTAATTTATCTAAGTTTCATCACAGATAACAATTCCTCAAATTGGCTCAATATCTATCATATTTTACTTTAAATAAAATAATCTTTGAATATAAAGTTATTTCCTTTGAAATAAAGTTCTCACATTCTATCTAATTCTCACATTCTATCTAATTCTCACATTCTATCTAATTCTCACGTTCTATCTAATTCTCACATTCTATCTAATTCTCACATTCTATCTAATTCTCACATTCTATCTAATTCTCACATTCTATCTAATTCTCACATTCTATCTAATTCTCATGTTCTATCTAATTCTCACATTCTATCTAATTCTCACGTTCTATCTAATTCTCACATTCTATCTAATTCTCATGTTCTATCTAATTCTCACATTCTATCTAATTCTCACATTCTATCTAATTCTCACATTCTATCTAATTCTCACGTTCTATCTAATTCTCACATTCTATCTAATTCTCACGTTCTATCTAATTCTCACATTCTATCTAATTCTCACATTCTATCTAATTCTCACGTTCTATCTAATTCTCACGTTCTATCTAATTCTCACATTCTATCTAATTCTCACATTCTATCTAATTCTCACATTCTATCTAATTCTCACGTTCTATCTAATTCTTACATTCTATCTAATTCTCACATTCTATCAAATTCTCATGTTCTATCTCATGTTTATAAAATAAAAGTTATAAAGTCGCAGTTATTTGAAAATAAATTAATATTTCCACAGTAAAAACACATTCACTCATTGTTCGGTGGGAAGCTGAGTCTGTACTAACTTATAGTATCTAATATTATACAATAATAGCACTGCCCACTATACTCATGTTTAACCCATTACATCCCTTCATCTAAAAGGCCTACAATATGCCTAAATCATTGAATCATCGAATAAATTAAAAAATCTTATCATAATTTATATCTAATCTTAATTAATGAATCTAGAAAAATATATATAGCAAATTCATCATTTTTATTGAAATTTAATCAAATTTGAGATGAGGATTTCAAATAATAGCCATTACATTTTTTTTAATGAGTTAATACTTTTTTTATTAGGTATCTAATTTTAAGTAATAAAACATGACTTATTAAAACTATCATAAATATGTCAAATGTTAATATCCATATTTAAATATTGACTATGTTTATAAAAAACATTACCTTCTAATTATATAATCCAAAAGTAATATGCAAAAATAAATAAATAATTAATAAACTTCAATTTTATAATAAAAACCCAAATTTTTCAATTCTTAAATATAAATACATTATATACTCATTTAAAATTGATATTAAAAAATATTTATTTAAATAATCAACTAAATAATAAATTATTTAAATAAAATAAAAATGTGTAGTAATATTTAAATCACAAAGTATATAGCTTGTGATACTACTTTTTAAAATATATGAAACTTTGGCGTCAGTTGTTATTATTATTTTCAAAATGGAGCAGATAATTTATAATGTTGATCAAGCTTGAGAGTTAGTCCTTCAAAGTAGTGAGGATGAACAAGAATAACAAATCAACAGTGTTTGTAATATATATAACATATTAATTACATTAAATAGTTGTAAATATAGTTGAAAATTAATCTAATAATCATGTATTCGTGTATTTTAATCTAAATATTTTATTTAATATTTTTCTTTGTTTCTAAATTTAATTTGCACCTGATTTCTAAATATAATTACCAATTGTATGCTTATATACTATGTATTTATTATAAATTACATATATATATATATATTTATGATATCTAATACGATATTACTTTTATTAATTTTAAAAGAATGTAAATTTCAAAACAAATCAAATTGCGTAGCAACGAAATAAACACTGTTATAAATGTTATAATATATATTTGTAGTCAAGTGAAGAATTTGAGGTAGATTAAGATTTTACCGATTCTATGGGTGACTGGAGTGATTCCGACGAAGATTCATTATCAACCCGTAGGAAATCATCAGTTATACCCAGAGGAATACGTACTCCTGGGAGAGGTGGACGCTATTATACAAGGATGATGCCAGGTCTCCAGAGATGTTAGTTAGTAATATTTTTTTAATATCCATTACTATTTTTAATATTCATTATATTCTTTATATATTGTTTCAGTGCTAGTATAAATGATGTTGTTCTTGTTTTCACATATGTATATGAACTTTATAAAAATTAAATAGTAATTATTTTTGAAATCATTTTTAGAGAAGATGGCTGGAGTACCACAATTCCCACCAGGGTTGGTGTGAAGACTCATATGTACAGTCATAGGGACCATATGCTTGATATTTAAAATATTCAACACCTTCTGAATATTTAGTTAAAATGTTAGGCAATGATTTTTTGTATAATTCATTGTAATTATAATATACTATCGTATATATACTATGCTATTTGTTGATTGTTATATATAAGATTGATACTATATTTTATTAGGATCTGACTTTAAAACCACAAAGCAAGAAATTGTGTTCTTTTTTGGAACCCAAATATACATTTGACTTAAAGTTATGCCAAATACAAGATATTACTGAAGCAACGATACCTTGTTTCAGGATACCTATCTCAAAAGTAAAATATTGAGAAATAGGTACCTGGAAATAACGAGGTACCTTCACCCAATCGAGTCTCTAGATAGCTCCGAAAACTACGGAAGGTTAATCATATATTATATTATGTAATAATATATTTTTATATTGCTGTGATATTTATAATACAATATACTTATTATTGGATAAGATTTAAATTTCAATTCTACGATGATGTCTAGTTAATATTTCATGTTTATCTTACAATTAATTACTGTTTGTACTACGGTAAAAACAGGTCAGAACTGTACTAAATAAAGCTGGAAAATCATTCAAAGAGAGTTTCATCCCTGGACGTCATATATAGATAGATGAAGGTATTATGAAATTCACTGGATGACTCAGTTATTTACAATACATGACACTGAAGCCCATCAAGAGAGGAATACAATTCTTCATTTTATGTGATTCAGTGAGCAGTTATTTCTTAAAATTTATAATTTACATCGGTAGGGAAGACAGATTTGTTTCTGGCGAAGGCTTTACCTTCAATATAGTGAATGAGTTGTTAAGTGATTATCTGTATAATCATCACATTGTTTATACTGATAATTACTATACTTCTCTGAAGATTGCGAGGTATTTGCTTTCGACAGGAACAGATCTTATCGTAACTATCAGGAGAACGTCCAGAGGATTTCCTCGTATTGATATTGTCCGCTTTAGTCATTGTGATAATTTCAAAGTGACCAGTAAGGATGGTATTGTTGTCCGTAGATATATTGACAAAAGGAATGTTTACTCTCTTTCGACGAGAACAAAAGGTAATGATGTCGATCTGCCTGCATCGAGATTCGATATCATCGAAAGAATAATGAAACCGGCGATGATTATTGAATATAATCAGCATATGGGAGGAGTTGATCAAATTCATCAAAGCTATTATAGTGTTGGACGTAGTTCTAAAAAATATTGGAAACTTATATTATTTAATATTTTTAATATTGCCATTATAAATTCCTTCATTTTATTTTAACAAAATAATCCTCGTAATTGCAGGTTTTTCCTCCTAAATTATAAAGCTCAACTTGTTCATGAAATAATGGACAATTACAGAAAAGGATCAATTATTAATCCTTCTACACCTTTGTCTATCATAACCCATTGTTTAGTATCTTGTAAATTACTTGTTTGTGTTGACTTTAAAAAAATTAAAACGGAAAAATATGCATGGTAACATTATTAGAACATGATTTCAGTGTAATATTTGTGAAATTTCACTATGTAAATCCTGCTTTTTAAAACATAAATAAATATATATGTATTATTGTTTTATTTCTTTTACTACTAATTCAATCACTTGATTGATTATAATTGAATACATATAACACTTTTTATTAAAATTATTTCAAATTATCTATTTTTTAGAAATGACAAATATCAACTTTAAATCTCAAAATCATAATTTTTTCATATTTTATTTAGTTAATTAGAATATAGCATGTAAATATAATTAAAACTTATTTATCGAGTATACTATATAATCAATAATTCTAATTAATAAAGTACAATACTAAGCATATATAGAAATTGTTTACGTAAATTAAGAATGTTAAAAACTTATCTATAATCTTCTTTAATCTAATACAATATTAATGCAATTTAAAAATTAATTTTATAATAAAAAATATTTAATATATTTTTTCATCTATAATCAATTATAAAATATGGTTTACTGTAATATTAACTTATAATTTTTTACAGTTGATTTATTATTATATGACAGTTAATTACTTATAAAAATTATACAAATATGATTAATATGTTATCTAAACGATATGTTCATAATACAAAAAATTAAATTCTGAAAAATCTTTATATAACCATATATATACTTATTTATCTATAATAATCGTATATTATATTTAAATAAATTATATATATACATTTAGTAAATTGAATTCTTAACATATCATATATAGAATATACTTTATGAAAACTAATATTTATTATTGTAAAATCATATTATAAAATGTAGTATAAAAAATAAAAATAGTAACAAAATGCTAGGTAATGTAAAAATAAACCTATCATCTAAGATTAATATTCCATTTCAATATCGAAACTCTCCCCACATTTGTTTATTTGATTGATATTATATCTCCCTCTATCAACAACTGAATTCCTTCTACTGACCACCTCAATAACTGCATTAAAAACTACAAGTACTTGGAAATAATAATAGTAAATTTATAATAACAATAATATAAAGTATAAGTACATTAAAGTATAAATTGGATCGGATATCATTGTTATTTCAAAATTGTATTGTATTGTATTATAATTATTGAGTAATTACTATCATATATTTACTATATAGTAATTACTATTGAGTCATTACTATCGAATAATTACTAGTGAGTATATAATATTGAGTATAAATTTAAAATTGATTTAATTACTCTTATCATAAAATAAGTCTGTATCTATGATGTATGTACAAGCACAAACGGACATAGGTTAAGATAACAAATGTACACATGGCATAACAAAGGACTACATGTGATGCTAATCTATACACATATGTATACATATATATATATACATATACATATATTTATGCATATATATATATAATATAAATATATATACACATATACACACACATATATGTGTATATATACACACATATATGTATATATATATATACACATGCATATATTAATGTCAATGTCTACTAGACATTTTCTATTGGAAATAATTTGATATTTGTTGACAATTAATCACTAGTTTTTAAGGAATGAAATTTATAAACTGATCATATAAATATTTGATAGGTAATATTTGTAATTTTTATATAATATACAAGTAATGGATGTAGTTATCATTAGTCTATCAGTATGTAGTTCATTGGAATGTAGGTTATTGACCCCTGCTGACCTTCATAGTGTATACACTAGGGTATATCTCCTACTGTATATTCACTTAGTGGTCAGCAATGATCTAAACACATAACCGATGCCAGACAGTAAGGTTGTGGTGGGGTGTTAGAATTGGTATATTTTGTCTGTAGTTTGTAGACACACATACACATAAACACACACCCCATAAACACACACCCCATACATACATACATACATACTCACATGTACACACACGCACACACGCACACTCTAAACATAAACACACACACACACACATACTCTATAAACAAACACATACATACACCCCACATACAATATTTTAAATAATTTAAATATAATATATCTCGACAATATCATATAATAAATCATTTTAATTCTTCCATGATCTCTCCTCTAAGCTCTCCTCTAACCTCCCCTATAATCACATACCCTCTTTCAAACATCATTCCAAGCCCTAATCTTACTATCCTAGAGTCTCTACACCATCCTACTTGATCTTTAACCTCTTACTAACCCTATCCTCGCCTCCAGATGATGCTGTCTCTATTCTTACTCCTCTTCTGCGTGGCTCGTGGAATTGACTTCTCCACTGACCACAGGAAGTGTGAGAGGATCACACTGCCATTCTGTTTAGCTTTGAAACGTGGTTATAACTACACTTCAATGCCCAACCTAGTGAATCTTGTAACTCAGTCGGAATCTATGGACCAGGTAAGAGTTAGGAAGAGTAAGAACGTGAGTGTAGGTGGGAGTGAAGGTGGGAGTGAAGGTGGGAGTGAAGGTGGGAGTGAAGGTGGGAGTGAAGGTGGGAGTGAAGGTGGGAGTGAAGGTGGGAGTGAAGGTGGGAGTGAAGGTGGGAGTGAAGGTGGGAGTGTAAGAACGTGAGTGTAGGTGGGAGTGAAGGTGGGAGTGAAGGTGGGAGTGAAGGTGGGAGTGAAGGTGGGAGTGAAGGTGGGAGTGAAGGTGGGAGTGAAGGTGGGAGTGAAGGTAGGAGTGAAGGTGGGAGTGAAGGTGGGAGTGAAGGTAGGAGTGAAGGTGGGAGTGAAGGTGGGAGTGAAGGTGGGAGTGAAGGTGGGAGTGAAGGTAGGAGTGAAGGTAGGAGTGAGTGTGGGAGTGAAGGTGGGAGTGAAGGTGGGAGTGAAGGTGGGAGTGAAGGTAGGAGTGAAGGTAGGAGTGAATGTGGGAGTGAAGGTGGGAGTGAAGGTGGGAGTGAAGGTGGGAGTGAAGGTGGGAGTGAAGGTAGGAGTGAGTGTGGGAGTGAGTGTGGGAGTGAAGGTGGGAGTGAAGGTGGGAGTGAAGGTAGGAGTGAAGGTGGGAGTGAAGGTGGGAGTGAAGGTGGGAGTGAGTGTGGGAGTGAAGGTGGGAGTGAAGGTAGGAGTGAAGGTAGGAGTGAATGTGGGAGTGAAGGTGGGAGTGAAGGTGGGAGTGAAGGTGGGAGTGAAGGTGGGAGTGAAGGTGGGAGTGAAGGTAGGAGTGAAGGTAGGAGTGAGTGTGGGAGTGAAGGTGGGAGTGAAGGTGGGAGTGAAGGTAGGAGTGAAGGTAGGAGTGAATGTGGGAGTGAAGGTGGGAGTGAAGGTGGGAGTGAAGGTGGGAGTGAAGGTAGGAGTGAAGGTAGGAGTGAGTGTGGGAGTGGGAGTGAATGTGGGAGTGAAGGTGGGAGTGAAGGTGGGAGTGAAGGTGGGAGTGAAGGTGAGAGTGAAGGTGGGAGTGAGGGTGGGAGTGAGGGTGGGAGTGGGAGTGAAGGTGGGAGTGAAGGTGAGAGTGAAGGTAGGAGTGAGGGTGAGAGTGGGAGTGAAGGTGGGAGTGAAGGTGGGAGTGAAGGTGGGAGTGAAGGTGGGAGTGAAGGTGGGAGTGAAGGTAGGAGTGAAGGTAGGAGTGAAGGTAGGAGTGAGTGTGGGAGTGGGAGTGAATGTGGGAGTGAAGGTGGGAGTGAAGGTGGGAGTGAAGGTGAGAGTGAAGGTGGGAGTGAGGGTGGGAGTGGGAGTGAAGGTGGGAGTGAAGGTGGGAGTGAAGGTGGGAGTGAGGGTGAGAGTGGGAGTGAAGGTGGGAGTGAGTATGTGTGTAGAGTTAGGAGGTTGGGTGAAGTTTCATAAGTTTATATATTTATTTTATTATCATATTTATATAATGATGCTATTGTTATC
>OZ038318.1:1268567-1331067 GCA_964035775.1 Osedax frankpressi
GAAGGTAGAGAGGTGAGGAGGTGAAGTGGGGTTAGGAGGTGGGGAGGTAATGAACTAAAGAGGTGGAGCTGATGGGAGGATGGGAGGTGATGAGGTGAGGAGGTGGGGAGATGGGGAGGTGAGGAGGTGGGGAGGTGAGGAGGTGGGGAGGTGAGGAGGTGGGGAGGTGGGGATGTGGGGAGGTGGGATGTGGGGAGGTGGGGAGGTGGGGAGGTGGGGAGGTGGGGAGGTGGGGAGGTGGGAGGTGGGGAGGTGGGGAGGTGGGGAGGTGGAGAGGGTGGGGAGGTGAGGAGATAGGAGAGGGAGAGGTAGGAAGGTGAGGAGGTGAGGAGGAGGGGAGGTGAGGAGGTGGGGAGGTGGGGATGTGGGGAGGTGGGGATGTGGGGAGGTGGGGAGGTGGGGAGGTGGGGAGGTGGGGAGGTGGGGAGGTGGGGAGGTGGGGAGGTGGGGAGGTGGGGAGGTGGGGAGGTGAGGAGGTGAGGAGGTAAGGATGGGAGGAGGTGAAGTGGGGAGGTTAGGAGAAGGTAGGGAGGTGAGGTAAGAAGATTAGGTTAGGCGATGTGAGATGGTGATGTGGTGAGGTGAGGTGAAGAGGGGAGGGTAGGTGGTGAGGTGTGGTGGTGAGATGTGGTGGTGAGGTGTGGTGGTGAGGTGTGGTGGTGTAGTGTGCTGGTGAGGTGTGGTGGTGTAGTGTGGTGGTGAGGTGTGGTGGTGAGGGTAGGTTGATACAAAGTGAAACTAAATACAGTATAAAACATGGATACATACATCTTACTTTTTACAATTTTATATATATACTAAAACTGATTTATTATAATACTTTATTATATAGTATATATTATATACCATACAAATTAGGTTATTCATTTCAATATAGATATAAGTAACAGAATATAAAAATAGAACTATTAGAAATATGAGTAACTAATTTTTTTAATTAGATATATTAAATACTATAATATAAATAATTTTCTATTTATAATAAAAATTGTATTGTGAAAAAGTATAAACATTTAAGAAACACTGTAAAACAAGGGAAGTGTGGATATAGGTGGACAAGAGCTATGAATGATTAATCCATGAGCTTATCCATATATTTGAATATCATATTTGTAAAGTTATAATGAATGCAAACTATACATTATATATTAGCTATATTTAGCTATATCTATTGTTAATATTAATTATGTAATTAAACAAATTATATATATTTTATAATATTTATATGCTAACACATTTTTTTAACCACAATGCGATACACTACATTATTTGTATATACTTTTAATATATTATTTGTGTATTATTTGTATATCATTTGTATGTAGTGCATTGATAGGACATATAAATATTTTATTATTAATATATTTTAATTTTATATGATAAAATTATGAACTTAATATATATGATTACTAACAGTTATTTAAAGAGTTATTTGAATAGCTATAAGATATGTTTTTTCGTTAAAATCACTTTTAAATCAAATTTTAATAAATAACATTTACATAATTTAGTAAAATTTTTGAAATTAATTTCCAAATAATTTATACTTTTTCATACATTGAATGGGTGTTATTCTACTTAAGTTATGATTGGATATTTTTAACTACGTGTTTTTGATCCAAACTAAACATAATTAGATATAAATTGCATGTAATTATTATTGACACAAAATTATATTTTCTATATTAACTAGATAAAAATGTATTATCATTTATCTTTCTTTAATACAATAATTGATGAATTTCCATAAAATAGTATACTAATAATTAGTATTAATAAACTATACATAAATAAATGATGATACCCATTTTAAAATTTTTTAAAATTAATTTATATTTTGTATGTTGCAATGTCAACAAAATATTTCTAGGAAATAGCTAGTAAGCATCGTGTATTAAATAAAATAGAATAACAATTAATAATCATAAACTAAATTATAAGATTACTACATTAATGTTTAACAATTTGCATAAATGATTGCAAAGTCCACGTTTAATAATTTAATGGACGTAAACATGACTTTTTTGTCAACATTTATGGGTCGCTAGGTCGAAATGAAATTACTGAAAACAGATTACATATCTACTGTTTTCGTTCTTAAAAATCAATGATATCGAAATTTATTTATCCTACTGACTGGATATATTTATTATGTATTTTATTATATAAATAACAACATTATATATAAGCGAAATTACCTTTTTTATCAACTACAAAAATACAGGACGGCACAAAACGAGACAAGATGGCTGCACTGGAAATTATTTCCCATGATGCATAAAGGTTATCACTGATGTTTATCACAGATTTTGTAATACACATAGGCATAAATGCAATATAGATATTCATTATAATTTATAGTTAAATATAAATGTAATCAATGTAAATATTAAATTATTGAAAATAAAACGAGAATATTCGTTGTATCAATATATATTATATAAAAAACGATACAAAAGTTATTTTCAAATGAAGGGTTCATAATATTTACAATGATTAATACGTGAAATAGGAAAATACGACAGAACAATGAATACAAAACCAAAAAATTTTTTTTTAAATATAAATATATCACTAAATAATATTTAGTAAATATATTCAAATAAAATGATAATAATAATACATAAAATCATCAACATACATGAATAATTGATAATTCGTTATTAAAATATTTAATTTATAAATACGTAAATAATATAAATATAAAGTTACAAAATACTATACTCGAGGTTATTAACTATATGATTATTCCATGCCATTATGCAATAATTAAAACATTTTATATTGCACCTTGAAAAATTATAACATATCTAAAATAAATTATATGATTATCACCATTTTCATAAAAAAATATAAAGTACTTTAAAGAACTATTATAATACGAAAATGTCAAAATATATTACTAAAAATGTACTCAGTTATTATATATTCTTTAGAAAATAAAGAACGATCGTAGATATTTTTCTTTTTTATATGCTTTCGATAAACTAGACCATATTTTAGTCATATTTCGTTTAGAATATGTTGATTGATAACTAAATATCATGATTGTTATATTGTCTATTTAAACGCATTACCTAATGACTAAATATTATGAACTAATTTTCTAAATATTGTAATATGAGAATGTTTGTAAATATAGTTACATCTATATACATACGTATTACAGTTTAAAGCTTGCACATGTAATTTAGAATCTAGAAGTATACTTATTATTATTCTGACAATACAATGCGAACTAATACGATAACAATAGAATATTAATTTTTGTAAGTATAACAAATAGTTTATAATGTAGATAAGAAAAATATTAAATTATCTTTCAACTTTTACAGGTTCCTTCTATTGATAAAATAATAGTTGACTATTGAAATAGCCTATTTATTCGATAATTTATTCGAATTTGGTTTGTTAATTTATCAATTCAACCATTTCGTTATAGCTATAGCTATATATAGATATAGTTAATAGCATTATAATATTATAAAACCTAGTTTAAATTGTCGGTATTAAATTTAAATGTGTTCACTTCTCTTATACTCAGAGTATTTTATGTAATTTTAATACATACATATTAAGTTTCTAATTTTTTATGCAAAACAAAAATCTAGCTATCTTAGACCTTTTAATTTGTATATATTTCTCTATAGTGTATTAAACCCAAAACCAAACCCAAAACACAAATCAAAAACTCTAGATATTGTAGACTCAGCGATGCCCGCCATTCGATACAATATTTTATGCAATTTTAATTCATAAATATTTTATTCTAAATATGCAAATACAAATGCTAATAATAAATTTAATTATTTTAAATTGTCTTTTTCGTATATGTTATCTTTCCATGTTCTATTTATATCGCTAATCTACTTTTATTTTAGATTTTATTGATTCATCAGATATGATAAAGAGGACACGATTTTCAACATATTATTGAATTATTAATCAAAATAATTCTTCTGATCTCTCTATATATATCTCTCTATATATATATGTACGTGTGTGAGTGTGTGTGTGTGTGTGTGTGTGCGTGTGTGTGTGTGTGTGTGTGTGTGTGTGTGTGTGTGTGTGTGTGTATAACAATGAATCTGCACTATTATCTCATTTAAAATTGCATCTTTAAATAAGTTAAAACAATTAATATGTTGTACACTGTACAGTGTACAGTGTACAAACATATACTGTACATTGTACATTGTACAGTGTACAATGTACAGTACATATTAATATGTCTCTTCGTCTTTTAGTGTATCGATTGCAATATCACTTATCACTTATCGCTACATATTCCATTAAACTATTGTAATGGAATATTTGTCCTTAGAAATTGTAATTGCTCGGTTCACGTTATAATGCAGTGTTTATGCATACTATACTATATACACTCCGGCTGCATATTCAAGTGTGGGTCAAAAATGATTCTTTTCACAACAAATCATGCCGACATTTTAACCCGAACAACGTGCGGTGCACGTTCATGAAACATTATTTGTATATATATGTGTGCCTTAATCATACATGTAAAAATAATATTCATTTATCAACTAGATATATCTAATTAGATATATGTTATTCAATTAAATAATTACTACAACAAAAAGGAAAATGTAATTATTTATAACTTGTTTACCTATTATATTTGGTTTATCTCAAGCGTTGCACTCAGGAAATAAAACAGTAAATAAATATAGATGCTCGAAACTTGAACAGATTGAAAAATGTCATATATATATATATATATATATATAGTAGTACATTATATAAATATTATAATTATTTAATCATTTATTTAATTTGTTAAGTTACACCTATAACTATGAACAGATAGTTCAATAATACTTCGATTGAAATCTTTGATTAAGATATTTGATTAAGATCTTAGATTAAGATCTTCGATTAAGATCTTCGATTAAGATCTTCGATTAAGATCTTCGATTAAGATCTTCGATTAAGATTTTCGATTAAGATCTTCGATTAAGATCTTCGATTAAGATCTTCGATTAAAATCTTCGATTAAGATCTTCGATTAAGATCTTCGATTAAGATCTTCGATTAAGATCTTCGATTAAGATCTTCGATTAAGATCTTCGATTAAGATCTTCGATTAAGATCTTCGATTAAGATCTTCGATTAAGATCTTCGATTAAGATCTTCGATTAAGATCTTCGATTAAGATCTTCGATTAAGATCTTCGATTAAGATCTTCGATTAAGATCTTCGATTAAGATCTTCGATTAAGATCTTCGATTAAGATATTCGATTAAGATCTTCGATTAAAATCTTCGATTAAGATCTTCGATTAAGATCTTCGATTAAGATCTTCGATTAAAATCTTCGATTAAGATCTTCGATTAAGATCTTCGATTAAGATCTTCGATTAAGATCTTCGATTAAGATCTTCGATTAAGATCTTCGATTAAGATCTTCGATAAAGATCTTCGATTAAGATCTTCGATTAAGATCTTCGATTAAGATCTTCGATTAAGATCTTCGATTAAGATCTTCGATTAAGATCTTCGATTAAGATCTTCGATTAAGATCTTCGATTAAGATCTTCGATTAAGATCTTCGATTAAGATCTTCGATTAAGATCTTCGATTAAGATCTTCGATTAAGATCTTCGATTAAGATCTTCGATTAAGATCTTCGATTAAGATCTTCGATTAAGATCTTCGATTAAGATCTTCGATTAAGATCTTCGATTAAGATCTTCGATTAAGATCTTCGATTAAGATCTTCGATTAATATCTTCGATTAAGATCTTCGATTAAGATCTTCGATTAAGATCTTCGATTAAGATCTTCGATTAAGATCTTCGATTAAGATCTTCGATTAAGATCTTCGATTAAGATCTTCGATTAAGATCTTCGATTAAGATCTTCGATTAAGATCTTCGATTAAGATCTTCGATTAAGATCTTCGATTAAGATCTTCGATTAAGATCTTCGATTAAGATCTTCGATTAAGATCTTCGATTAAGATCTTCGATTAAGATCTTCGATTAAGATCTTCGATTAAGATCTTCGATTAAGATCTTCGATTAAGATCTTCGATTAAGATCTTCGATTAAGATCTTCGATTAAGATCTTCGATTAAGATCTTCGATTAAGATATTCGATTAAGATCTTCGATTAAGATCTTCGATTAAGATCTTCGATTAAGATCTTCGATTAAGATCTTCGATTAAGATCTTCGATTAAGATCTTCGATTAAGATCTTCGATTAAGATATTCGATTAAGATATTCGATTAAGATCTTCGATTAAGATCTTTGATTAATATCTCTAATTAAGATCTTTGATTAAGATATTCACGGTAAGATATCCACGTCCATTGAATGAATGAAGTTATAGTTATCATTACTTTATTTCGGTTTTATTTGCAGTCCATAATTTCCTCCAAACTATTAATCCTTTAAACCCTATATACATTAACGTCATCTTGCTGAAAACCCGATAGACATTAGCATCAATTAAATTTCGATTTAATTATTGTATTTAAATTTATTTAATATGTAATAATATATATCATAGTTTATATATAAAAATACAGATAAATTAGAAAAAATGACATATGTAAGGAAGATTTTGACGACGATGATAATTATATTATATTTGAATATATGAATTTGATTTGAATTTAAAAAATTTAGTTTGATATATTATCTCTTTTCTCTAAACCATATTTATAAAATTCAATTGCAAACATTCAATTTTAATATTAAGTCATGTTAAATCGGAATATGATTACATTTCAAGAAACATATGATATGTCAATTAGGTAATACATTATATTATAATGTATAAGGTAATACATATTAAAATGATTACAATTATTAAGTATGTGTATTATGTGTATTAATAAGCGTAAGTAAAAATAAGTATGATCGACTTGTATTTGAACAAGGGATACTTTCACGTTTACATTTTATTTCAGAAACTATAAATTAAAAAAATAATGTCAAAACACGATTAAATGAAAACAATAACGTGAAAGGTTACACATATAAGATTATTGTATTATTCTTATTGTATTATTGAAAGATTATTATGTTCTTTATCACTATATTTCTTATTTTTTTCATCACTTTAAGTTCATTTGTATATATAAATTAATGTAATATAATATACAATGTACATTGTACAACATATTTATAAATACATATTAAGATGTTAATATTAATATGGATTTGAAGAAAATATTATTTGTTAAAAAAAAATAAATAAATTTGCTAAAATATAAAACAAATTTCACTCTAATAACATATATGTTATATACATATATGTCTAATAATATATACATATGTTATATTGAATAATTGTTATAATATACAATTTTACTTTATTATATTATTAATTAGAAAATAATATTAAAGTAGCTTATACACATTTTAAAAATTAACTTTTTAAATTTAGAATCGGAAGTTTTCCTTTTTCACAATACTATTGCGATTGTCTGTACAAATTATGTTTTAATTTTAAAACTTATCACTTCAATTTATAAATGTATTTATTTAGGTTCTGGAAATCGAAGAAAATTTAGAAATTAAATTTTCCCGTCAATTAGGTTATATCTAGTAATATATATTAACAAATCTAATTAATTATAAAATAAATATTCTCGTTTACTTGTTTGCTAATTTTTATTATAATTTATAATTGTTTAAAAGTTAATTTATTACTGATACAAATACATTTTTAAAAGTGTAAAACAATTACGGTTACAAGAAATTAAGGATTTAAATGGTTATATAATCAAAAACAGAATATAATTAATCACCAATATATTTATAACTATGAATTAATGTTATTAGGTATTTAATTTATAATACATATTTTCTAAATAGCCAGGTATGGGGTCATTATTGGAACTTTAAAGTTCACAATTATGAATGTAATATTAATCCCAAATAAATTAATAAAGTAACTATGATAGGATATTATAACTATAAACATATATTATCTAAATATAATCATGTATACATACATATATTTATTGCGTTAATAATAATATACTACAGATGATATTCCTTGAAAAAAAAGTTCAAAGTAAGTTATTTATATATTAAATTATTTAAAAAAAAATAATTATTTAGTTTATAAATAATTTGAATGGAAAATGGAAGTGATGCAAAGAAATCAAGACATAATTCAATTATTTTCAGTTGAGAATATTCGTAGAAGAGAGAGAAAAGAACTTAAAGAAGAGTTTGTAATAATTATCAAAATTTCAGTATATATACTGCCATATATATATGATTATCATTATTTAATCAAATATCATACTAAATATATTTAATTGCTATAATCGTCTATTTTTATATACAATGTAATACTTTAAATATATCAAAGCATTGATATTTATAATTATATATAATATATTACAGCTTCAATAGGTATGATTTATTTTTTACAAAATATCTGGAACTAGGATCACTTAATATCAAATTAAAATCAGAAATAAGAAGTATTACAAATATTGTTTTTGGCGAATCACGTTGGTATTGAACTAAATTGGGAATATTTCAGAATAGATATTTATGTTTAGTTTTAATATAACGCAAGTGTAGAATAACTTTTACTATTAGCTTTCATTTGTATTTATATAAAATACAGCTTTTTAATGCACGTGCACTATTCAATTAATATTACCAATAACTACTATATATAGTACTTCTAGGTAATAATTTAATTATCGTGATTATAAATACGTAGACCATTTCTTTATAGTTATTACTCCGGGAATGGCAGTACTAGAAAAATGTTTACACAGGAAATTCTTTAGATTTCTTGAAAGGTGGTTTAATCTCCGATATTCTACATAATGTATATGGTTATTACATTTGTATTGTATTACATATATATTTAATTCATTTATTACGCAATTTAGGATTATTAGAATATTTAGTTAAATATTATTTTAGGAAATTTTTAAAATTAAATTAATTGGAATTGAAAATAAATATAAGAATACTCCGGATTAACTAATTGATTAACATAGTATTGTGGTTGGATAACGATGATATGTATTCACTAGTTAATGTATTTTATGGGTGTGAAATTACAGATTTACAAATTAAGTTATATACTATATAGGATATTTATTTATACATACATATTATGTAAATGCTTAATTTAGTAATCAGATGTGTTAGACTAACAATATCGGAATTTAATAATAATATTATAATAATAATAAATTACAAATTTTGTAATAATAAAAGTTAAAAGTTGTGTTTTTGAATAAGAAATTTATGCATATGTTATATCCATAAAATAATTATAAAAATTATTTTAAAAAGTTCATAACTTGTTAAGTATATGAAAATAAGTTAACGTCTGCAAAATGCATAAACTTTAGAAAATAATGTAGAAATAATTAAGAAATATCGTACATTTTTAATTTATGTTTCCAATATATAAATATAACAATTTAAATTTAATTACCGGTTTGTATTGCATACGTGATACGTGATTGTAAATACTATTACAATAGAGCATTGGCAATTTATAAATATACTCGCATTACGACCTTTTTAAAAAAATTTAAATCATATATATTATTTTATAATATAATTTAAATACAATCTAATTTAAATGTTTAATAATTAATGTTATTAATTAATGGTATTTAAAACCTTCCATAATATATATATATATATATATATATATATATATATATATATATATATTCAAAGCTAATTATACGCTAACATACATTATATATCATATATATTATTTTATAATAATGGTATTATAATAACATAATTTAAAGTATGTTATCGTATAATTAGCTTTGAATATATATATATATATATATATATATATATATATATATATATATATATATATATATTATGGAAGGTATGCGATATACTATACTAGCTTAGAGTTAGTATTAAGTGTATATACTTTATATATAAAGTATATAGGACTGCTACATTGCGATAATAGGGATATATTGTCTGCACTATAATAATAACTATATGACAATAACTCCCATTATGTAGGATATATGATATTGGTTTGGGTTTAGTTCTATGTGTGTTTTTTTTAAAATAAAATAATATATATTTATATTTAATCCCAGTCTATGTTCAATGAACATTGTTCATATATAATAATTATAATGTGTGGAGATATGTTTAAGGTTTGGATTCGTTTTGGAATTCGTTTTTTGTTTGGATTCGGTTTTGGAATTAGTTATGGGTTTATGTTGGGTTAGTTATGAGTTTTGGATTGGATTTAGTTCTGTTTATGCTTTTTTTTTAATAAATTAAAATAAATGGTATGCCATGTTATATTCATATACTATAATTACAATGTTTGGGTTTGGCTTCGGTTATAAGTTTAAGTTTGGGTTTGACTTGACTGGACTGCTATACCTTGACACTAATGATCAAAGCATGGCTACTCAACTACACTAATTTAATAAATATATAATGGATAATTTGTTATATTACTTTATAGGCATTACTATTGAGGCATGGTTTTATATGGATATGTATGGATATGATTTTTTTAAATAAATTTGATGGCTATGTTTATATGTTATAATGAGAATTTTTGGGTTTTTGATTAGTTTTGGGTTCGATTATATTAGGTTTTTTATAATAATGAATAAATATGCTGTTAGGTTTGGTATGTATTATATAATGTAAATATAATATTTGATATACGAGCACATCATATAATACATTTTATTTATATGTTATATTATATTGGTTTCCGATTTGGATCATAGTTCATTTTGGTATTTAAATACATTATATACATCCAGATTACCATTTATATAATTATACATAAAATATTTGATAACTTCGATTTTCTGATAAAAGAAGGCGTACCTTAATCAACTTGTCGACCAATCAACGAATGAGTCGCGCGAGTTATTTATTATGATTCGTAAACCCAATTCGCGATTGCTTTAAAATCTACTTATAATTGTTAATATCTATTATATATCGGTATTCCCGCATAACAATTATATATTGACATCGGCAATTATATTATATCGGTACGAGTACAGAGTCAATTCGAGTAAAATAACCCGCCCAATAATAATGTGAACAATAAATGAAAACAATATTTATATTATTATATATAAACTATATATTATATTACCCAAATATTAGAAATATCATATATACATAAACTTAATAATATAATTACTTTATAGCATAATAATTATAGTAAACAAACTATTACCAATATATATCATTTTAAATGTAATATTTTAATTACCAAAATAACTAAACTGAATTCCATATACATGACTATATATAAATTTAAGTTTGTGAATTAAAACACAGTAAACATTTTACGAATTATGGCAAAAAATAGCTTCAATAATAAAATCAACATATTAAATTAAACAATATATGTACATAACATTCCCTTCTCTCTGTATAGCTACTAATTGTGGGAACTAGTGTAATGTTTTGCAAATGAAGATATTTTTTTGTTGGTATCAGATTATATTGGTAATTACTGATCAACAATACAGAAGATTTAATTGATAAGCTATTATCGAAATAATTACATCTGAATTTAATAATTAGACTTGTTCAAAATGATTTAATAGAAAGTAATTGATTCTAATTAAATAAAAAATATTTACGTATTTGTATACTTTTACTTTATATATATTAGAATTATTATTTATATATTGTTACATATATGAAATTCATGTAGGTATTTGAATAATTAAAGATTATTTATCGTGGTAAAATTAATTTTGATATTCTATTTAACCATTTAAATAGATATACATATTAACTTTGTTAATTTGTAATGAATTTGTATTCAATCATAATATATAATTAGAAAATTAATTAATCATTATATATATTTAAAATGAAGTTTATTTCAAGTTAGATTGTTAGGAAATTAAATTTAAATTATTCACAATACGACATAAATGCTCGAATAGAACATGTAAAATGAAGACAATATATCAAATTTAAATTGATTTAATTAGTGTTGCGAAAAGCATTGCTTACATATCGAAATTTCACACAAATCGCATTTGAACGAAGTACGAATAGTATTAACGTTGAGGTTTTTCCTATTTAATCTACTACATGTTACACATGATATAATCTACTACATGTTACACATGATATAATCTACTACATGTTACACATGATATAATCTACTACACGTTACACATGATATAATCTACTACACGTTACACAGGATATAATCTACTACATGTTACACATGATATAATCTACTACATGTTACACAGGATATAATCTACTACATGTTACACATGATATAATCTACTACATGTTACACAGGATATAATCTACTACATGTTACACATGATATAATCTACTACATGTTACACATGATATAATCTACTACATGTTACACATGATATAATCTACTACATGTTACACATGATATAATCTACTACACGTTACACATGATATAATCTACTACACGTTACACAGGATATAATCTACTACATGTTACACATGATATAATCTACTACATGTTACACAGGATATAATCTACTACATGTTACACAGGATATAATCTACTACATGTTACACATGATATAATCTACTACATGTTACACAGGATATAATCTACTACATGTTACACATGATATAATCTACTACATGTTACACATGATATAATCTACTACATGTTACACATGATATAATCTACTACATGTTACACATGATATAATCTACTACATGTTACACATGATATAATCTACTACATGTTACACATGATATAATCTACTACATGTTACACATGATATAATCTACTACATGTTACACATGATATAATCTACTACATGTTACACATGATATAATCTACTACATGTTACACATGATATAATCTACTACATGTTACACATGATATAATCTACTACATGTTACACATGATATAATCTACTACATGTTACACATGATATAATCTACTACATGTTACACATGATATAATCTACTACATGTTACACAGGATATAATCTACTACATGTTACACATGATATAATCTACTACATGTTACACATGATATAATCTACTACATGTTACACATGATATAATCTACTACATGTTACACATGATATAATCTACTACATGTTACACATGATATAATCTACTACATGTTACACATGATATAATCTACTACATGTTACACATGATATAATCTACTACATGTTACACATGATATAATCTACTACATGTTACACATGATATAATCTACTACATGTTACACATGATATAATCTACTACATGTTACACAGGATATAATCTACTACATGTTACACATGATATAATCTACTACATGTTACACATGATATAATCTACTACATGTTACACATGATATAATCTACTACATGTTACACAGGATATAATCTACTACATGTTACACATGATATAATCTACTACACGTTACACATGATATAATCTACTACATGTTACACATGATATAATCTACTACATGTTACACATGATATAATCTACTACATGTTACACATGATATAATCTACTACACGTTACACATGATATAATCTACTACACGTTACACAGGATATAATCTACTACATGTTACACATGATATAATCTACTACATGTTACACAGGATATAATCTACTACATGTTACACAGGATATAATCTACTACATGTTACACATGATATAATCTACTACATGTTACACAGGATATAATCTACTACATGTTACACATGATATAATCTACTACATGTTACACATGATATAATCTACTACATGTTACACATGATATAATCTACTACATGTTACACATGATATAATCTACTACATGTTACACATGATATAATCTACTACATGTTACACAGGATATAATCTACTACATGTTACACATGATATAATCTACTACATGTTACACATGATATAATCTACTACATGTTACACATGATATAATCTACTACATGTTACACAGGATATAATCTACTACATGTTACACATGATATAATCTACTACATGTTACACATGATATAATCTACTACATGTTACACATGATATAATCTACTACATGTTACACATGATATAATCTACTACATGTTACACATGATATAATCTACTACATGTTACACATGATATAATCTACTACACGTTACACAGGATATAATCTACTACATGTTACACATGATATAATCTACTACATGTTACACATGATATAATCTACTACATGTTACACAGGATATAATCTACTACATGTTACACATGATATAATCTACTACATGTTACACAGGATATAATCTACTACATGTTACACATGATATAATCTACTACACGTTACACAGGATATAATCTACTACATGTTACACATGATATAATCTACTACATGTTACACAGGATATAATCTACTACATGTTACACATGATATAATCTACTACATGTTACACATGATATAATCTACTACATGTTACACATGATATAATCTACTACATGTTACACATGATATAATCTACTACATGTTACACATGATATAATCTACTACATGTTACACATGATATAATCTACTACATGTTACACATGATATAATCTACTACATGTTACACATGATATAATCTACTACATGTTACACATGATATAATCTACTACATGTTACACATGATATAATCTACTACATGTTACACATGATATAATCTACTACATGTTACACATGATATAATCTACTACATGTTACACATGATATAATCTACTACATGTTACACATGATATAATCTACTACATGTTACACATGATATAATCTACTACATGTTACACATGATATAATCTACTACATGTTACACATGATATAATCTACTACATGTTACACAGGATATAATCTACTACATGTTACACATGATATAATCTACTACATGTTACACAGGATATAATCTACTACATGTTACACATGATATAATCTACTACATGTTACACATGATATAATCTACTACATGTTACACATGATATAATCTACTACATGTTACACATGATATAATCTACTACATGTTACACATGATATAATCTACTACATGTTACACATGATATAATCTACTACATGTTACACAGGATATAATCTACTACATGTTACACAGGATATAATCTACTACATGTTACACATGATATAATCTACTACATGTTACACATGATATAATCTACTACATGTTACACATGATATAATCTACTACATGTTACACATGATATAATCTACTACATGTTACACATGATATAATCTACTACATGTTACACATGATATAATCTACTACATGTTACACAGGATATAATCTACTACATGTTACACATGATATAATCTACTACATGTTACACATGATATAATCTACTACATGTTACACATGATATAATCTACTACATGTTACACATGATATAATCTACTACATGTTACACATGATATAATCTACTACATGTTACACATGATATAATCTACTACATGTTACACAGGATATAATCTACTACATGTTACACATGATATAATCTACTACATGTTACACATGATATAATCTACTACATGTTACACATGATATAATCTACTACATGTTACACAGGATATAATCTACTACATGTTACACAGGATATAATCTACTACATGTTACACATGATATAATCTACTACATGTTACACAGGATATAATCTACTACATGTTACACATGATATAATCTACTACATGTTACACATGATATAATCTACTACATGTTACACAGGATATAATCTACTACATGTTACACATGATATAATCTACTACATGTTACACATGATATAATCTACTACATGTTACACAGGATATAATCTACTACATGTTACACATGATATAATCTACTACATGTTACACATGATATAATCTACTACATGTTACACTTGATATAATCTACTACATGTTACACATGATATAATCTACTACATGTTACACAGGATATAATCTACTACATGTTACACATGATATAATCTACTACATGTTACACATGATATAATCTACTACATGTTACACATGATATAATCTACTACATGTTACACATGATATAATCTACTACATGTTACACATGATATAATCTACTACATGTTACACAGGATATAATCTACTACATGTTACACAGGATATAATCTACTACATGTTACACATGATATAATCTACTACATGTTACACATGATATAATCTACTACATGTTACACATGATATAATCTACTACATGTTACACATGATATAATCTACTACATGTTACACATGATATAATCTACTACATGTTACACAGGATATAATCTACTACATGTTACACATGATATAATCTACTACATGTTACACATGATATAATCTACTACATGTTACACATGATATAATCTACTACATGTTACACATGATATAATCTACTACATGTTACACATGATATAATCTACTACATGTTACACATGATATAATCTACTACATGTTACACATGATATAATCTACTACATGTTACACATGATATAATCTACTACATGTTACACATGATATAATCTACTACATGTTACACATGATATAATCTACTACATGTTACACTTGATATAATCTACTACATGTTACACATGATATAATCTACTACATGTTACACAGGATATAATCTACTACATGTTACACATGATATAATCTACTACATGTTACACATGATATAATCTACTACATGTTACACATGATATAATCTACTACATGTTACACATGATATAATCTACTACATGTTACACAGGATATAATCTACTACATGTTACACAGGATATAATCTACTACATGTTACACATGATATAATCTACTACATGTTACACAGGATATAATCTACTACATGTTACACATGATATAATCTACTACATGTTACACTTGATATAATCTACTACATGTTACACATGATATAATCTACTACATGTTACACAGGATATAATCTACTACATGTTACACATGATATAATCTACTACATGTTACACATGATATAATCTACTACATGTTACACTTGATATAATCTACTACATGTTACACATGATATAATCTACTACATGTTACACAGGATATAATCTACTACATGTTACACATGATATAATCTACTACATGTTACACATGATATAATCTACTACATGTTACACATGATATAATCTACTACATGTTACACAGGATATAATCTACTACATGTTACACATGATATAATCTACTACATGTTACACATGATATAATCTACTACATGTTACACATGATATAATCTACTACATGTTACACAGGATATAATCTACTACATGTTACACATGATATAATCTACTACATGTTACACATGATATAATCTACTACATGTTACACATGATATAATCTACTACATGTTACACATGATATAATCTACTACATGTTACACATGATATAATCTACTACATGTTACACATGATATAATCTACTACATGTTACACATGATATAATCTACTACATGTTACACAGGCACGGAGTTTGCCAACTACTAAACGATGTGTATTCTTTGGCGCTGATGAAGAAGGATTGGAATTATTTGTCTCAATACATAGTCGGATATACAATATTGGGGAGGTTATGATAACTAGCTGGAGTTCTGTGACGAAAGCATATGCTTTTGTGGAATATATATTCCACAAAATATCAGATATTTATTTTAAATACCTCATAATACATTGGGATATATATACGTTTATTATCAACTATACTCTAGAATATAAATGTATATATATATATATATATATAAATGTATATATACAGCTATACTTTAAAATATAAATGTATACATACATTTATATTCTACAATATAAACGTATATATACAGATTTTCTGTCCAATTAATATAAAAATTTATAATTTTATAATTTTCCCGTTACATTTATATTTTTCTTATATCACTTATTCCACATTTTCAGCGAATTTAAAAATACTTACACAAATTATTCTTAACTTTCATTTATTATTATTTCATAACTTTACATTTGGCTCTCTTCTAATTCTCTTTCATCGAACATATCAAAAACTAATTTCACAATTATTTCTAAGTTCTTCCTATCCAATATATGATTTGTATTGCCATTTATTCATAATTTTTGATTTACCCCCATCTATTATGTCACTCTTTTTATTTTTGACATTTAATTTCAACTCGAACCTCTTATAATATATATCTGTACATTTGCCTCACACTATATAATCTACACCCATTAGATTTGAAAATCACTTATACTTTCATTTTCATAGACACCATTACGCACTGCATGTCTTGTCCATAGGTGATTATTGTTATGCAATATTAATACATCGTTATGTAAGATTTATATTCTTGAAGTGATTCAGAGGAAATACTTTCACTGGAATTTTAACCTTCAGCATTTCTAAATAGTTGATATTACTTTGAATATAATAGTGTATATTAATGATCTTTCTAAACTAGTTAATATTAGGATATATATATATATATATATATATATATATATTCGACAAAACTATTGTACCGACTCACAATGTACTGTATCTAAACTATCTGTTCTATCTATCTATGACGAATACTGATAACTTGAAGTGTTCAAAACACCAACTGAATGAAAGCACCAACTGAATGAAATCATCTTCCCGGTGATTCCGATGGAGAGACTTGACATTATTTATAAAACATGATATAACTAATTTATTTTAAGTTTTATAATTCTTATTTATCAGTTCTTCTCACATAGACTATTTATAAATAAATAATATTACAATTTATAGCTATTAAATAATATACAGTGGGTTTGATTTCGATTACAACTACTATTAATTCTAACTATTTCGTACATGCTATAGTTTATATATACACTAAACATATTTCCTAAGTGAAACTATTATGAACTGAAATTAGCATGCGAAAATTTTAATAAGCAAAATGTCAATAATGAGTCGCATCTAATTTTAATTTATATAATTGGTCATTATATTTAACATGTTCAGAATTTTATTGCATTTTGTTAGAATTATTATCTATTAATTGTGTTATAACTAATCCTAAGATTACCTTGAGGTAATTAATGTATATACATATATATATATATATATATATATATATATATATATATATACATACATATAGATTAATTATTTACTATTTGTAAGTACCCATCGTCTATTATTCTTCTAAGCGTTTGTATTTCCGTGTAATATAATGTTTCATGATTGGTTAGAGAATTCACCAATAAAATACATTGTTATGATATATTCATAAATTTCAATTAGCTGCTTGGCTACCACTATCTAACAGGTTTTATCTTTATAAATGTTAGACGCTTTCAATTTTGTATAAATATATCGTAAATTGTCTAATGCCAATCAATACGAATAGTACTTTATTATCACATATCCAATTGATTCTATCCATATTGATCATAATATTAAATAAATTCATTATAATCGGATTACATTATAATCAAGTTTATGTTTGAACTAGTTTTATTATTATTTACATATTATTATAATAAGCGAAACATATACACGTAATCATAACTATTATGAATCTATATTATAATTAAATATAATTATTTCAAATAGTAGAAATCGGTGTAAATTGTATGCATTAGTAACTGCTATCTTAACGATTATAATAATACGATATAGTTATAATTCATTGTATTACCTTATAGATAAATAACATATTATATTTTACCAAACATTTAATGACTTGATCCATTACACAGATACTATAATGCCGTCTATTAAACAATCAACCGGAATATTCCAGCTTCCTGCTAAGACTATTGTTCTCGAGTTAGTATTATTAAATAACAACACTATTCCATTATTAACAACTAACTGTAATAGAACTTTAATTTAGGATTATTTAAATTTACTTCCTGATTGATATGTAAGCAATCTAAGCATAACAGATATCTACGCTAAACACAGCTCATTATTTTCTATCTACTCGTACTTCCATTTTAACAATATATTTATGATTTTTATAATAGCAATTATATATTTACATTATTAGAATATAATGTAGTGATGCTTATTCATCGCGTATTGTCTTCTACTCGTAATTCGCCACTTCTACTATACTCGTATCACTACTTGCAGTAACGACGAGACACAATCGTCCAGCAAATACACCACCTACATGGGTTATCCGTCCAATCGACCGTTTGTTAACAATTCACCAATTGAGGACGCATCTCCTAATTTAGCATTTCCGGAGAACATTAATGAAGGTAATAGAAATAAGAAATAATTACTGTAATCTCTATAAATACTAATTTATTTATAATATTTATTAATTGGTTATTTAACACATATATTGCTGTATATATATATATATATATATATATATATATATATATATATATAATGCTATTGTTTAAAATTATAAAGATTATTCTATAATTATTGGCATGTTATTTTAAACTTTTAATAATTTTCTACTTGAATTGTTATATCTCACGCTAGCCCTATCATAACACTACCCTAACTCATCCATAGTCCCCCTGTAGAAATGATCTCCATCCTATACCAAAGCTCCACCATAGCCTCACCTAGCCTTCCTTATTGGCATATTAGTGCCAACTTATAACACCATTCTAACCAACTTTAGACAAACATTGGTCTATACTTAATATCACCTTACATTACATCACCTTACATTTGCATATCCCCACTTTAGCTGAAACTTAATCCTACCCTAGCCCCATTTTAGACCCACCTTAATTAAACTATATTAGCTTTACTTTAGCCCCACTTTAGAATCTCATATGTACCGTAATACATCTTGGCCCTCGACTTACTCTCAACCTAGCCCCACTTTAGCTAAAATCTAGCTCCAGTTTACTACGACCCCACCCCTACACACTTCTATCCTAGCACAACTTCATTATAACCTTAATCCCATAATACGCCAACCCTATCCCTATCTCTTAGCATTTCCAAGAGCCCCCACCTTAATCTAAATCTACCCTACCCCCACTCATTAACTCCTCTCTTAACCTAACCTTCTCTAGCTCTCCATAACTTCAGCTGCATACTGATATATTCCCCATCTCAATCTTTATAAATCCTATCCTAATCCCAATCCCTACCAATATACATACAATTTAAAGCCACCTTAGCACTCGACCCCCTCCCTAACCCCTCCCTAACCGCAACTTAACCCTACTTAACCCTATATCTATTTTAACCTCGCCCTCACCACTACGGCACCTCTATATCAGGAATAATGAAGGCTATTTGTAAGCTACACAATAAAATGATTTTATTGCAAAGTGAAACTCCAGGCGTCAAGCCATCAAATGGAACTAACAAATTCTACCCAGGTATGCTATACATAATATAATGGTAAATCATTTATTTATATGCCCGCAGCATTTTCTTCTGATTTCTGTATTGATTTCTCAGCAAATTAACAAAGAAACCATCATTTTAGTTTTTTTGTTATGCAATAAAAGAGAAAATATATTTTATTTATATTCAAATAGTATTATGACTATTTAAAACAATGATATAATAATTTATAATAGTTACATTATCTGGGTTTCTTGGTATAAATTATAATTATATTATAATAGTAAATAAAAATTTTAGAAAATAAATTAAATTTTGATATATAAAAAATATTATTTGTTTACCTTTGATTACACTTTCTGGTGTCTTGAACACAATTACATATCACACACACACACACACCAACACCCACACATACACACACACATACACATAAACACACACACACACACACACATACACACCCACGCCCACACACACATACATACACACACACACACATACACATACACACACACATACACATACACACACACATACACATACACATACACATACACATACACATACATATACACACACATACACACACACACACACACACACACATACACAAACACACACAAACGTATACCCTTAAATGTAGACTCAAATTCATATATACTTGTCTTTCCTAATGAATTGTACCTTTGACCCCTGTAGAAGATGAAGTTGAACACCAGAAGCTAGGTGACTTCACTTACTCTCTGATTGATCAGAGTGATATCGTCCGTGCCCCCAATCTGGATATTACGGAAGATCTCGATATTACCTTTGGAGCTACAGGTATGTGATGTAATGAAGTTATAACCAGTATTGTTGCTTTACAAGTAATGGGATTATATGGTGGGTTTAATGTAGTTCTTACCTCTATAGTAATGTTATAGTTTCAACATCTGTAGTTAAGTTGTATTTCTTATATAATAATTAATGGAACTGCCAATATTTAGTTTATATATGTAGTGGATCTTTACATTTCCTATGAATTTCCTAATTTTCTCTATATAAAAGTATAGTGATTTATTTGCAAATGTGCATTAATGTAATTTTAAACCTAACTTTTTAACAAAATATTTAATACAAAAATTGCCCGATCACCAAAAATCTATAAAAAGTTGTTGAATTTAAAATTAATTTCATTTAAAAAATATATTACAAAACTATTGTAAAGTATTCATTTATTAAGTACATACCCTTTACATGATTGTCTGTGTAGTCTATTACTCACATACTCTTACTCACATACTCTTACTCTCTCTTACTCTTACTCTCTCATCTAAAGAAGTACACAAGAGACTACAATCTGCAGAAGAACAAGCATTTCATCTTGAAAAAGCACTATCAGGTATCCATTGACATTATCCATTGACATTATCCATTGACATTATCCATTGACATTATCCATTGACATTATCCATTGACATTATCTATTGACATTATCCATTGACATTATCCATTGACATTATCCATTGACATTATCCATTGACATTATCCATTGATAGTATTCATTGAAATTATCCATTGACATTATCTATTGACATCCATTGACATTATCCAACGACATCCATTGCCATTATATATTGACAGTATTCATTGACATTATCCATTGACATTATCCATTGACATTATCCATTGACATTATCCATTGACATTATCTATTGACATTATCTATTGACATTATCTATTGACATCCATTGACATTATCCATTGACATTATCCATTGACATTACCCATTGACATTATCCATTGACATTATCCATTAACATTATCCATTGACATTATCCATTGACATTATCCATTGACATTATCCATTGACATTATCCATTGACATTATCTATTGACATTATCTATTGACATCCATTGACATTATCCATTGACATTATCCATTGACATTACCCATTGACATTATCTATTGACATTATCCATTGACATTATCTATTGACATTATCCATTGACATTATCCATTGATAGTATTCATTGAAATTATCCATTGACATTATCTATTGACATCCATTGGCATTATCCATTGACATTATCCATTGACATTATCTATTGACATCCATTGACATTATACATTGACAGTATTCATTGACATTATCCATTGACATTATCCATTGACATTATCCATTGACATTATCCATTGACATTATCCATTGACATTATCCATTGACATTATCCATTGACATTATCCATTGACATTATCCATTGACATTATCCATTGACATTATCCATTGACATTATCCATTGACATTATCCATTGACATTATCCATTGACATTATCCATTGACATTATCCATTGACATTATCCATTGACATTATCCATTGACATTATCCATTGACATTATCCATTGACATTATCCATTGACATTATCCATTGACATTATCCATTGACATTATCCATTGACATTATCCATTGACATTATCCATTGACATTATCCATTGACATCTACTCCCCCCCCCACATCTACCCCCCCCACATCTACTCCCCCCCTACATCTACTCCCCCTACATCTACTCCCCCTACATCTACTCCCCCCACATCTACTCCCCCCACATCTACACCCCCCTACATCTACTCCCCCCCACCTCTACTCCCCCCACATCTACTCCCCCCACATCTACTCCCCCCACATCTACTCCCCCACATCTACTCCCCCCACATCTACTCCCCCCCTATATCTACTCCCCCCACATCTACTCCCCCCACATCTACTCCCCCCACATCTACTCCCCCCCCCCACATCTACTCCCCCCCCCACATCTACTCCCCCCACATCTACTCCCCCCACATCTACTCCCCCTACATCTACTCCCCCCACATCTACTCCCCCCCTACATCTACTCCCCCCACATCTACTCCCCCTACATTTACTCCCCCCACATCTACTCCCCCCCTACATCTACTCCCCCCCCTACATCTACTCCCCCCCTACATCTACTCCCCCTACATCTACTCCCCCCACATCTATTCCCCCTACATCTACTCCCCCCCTACATCTACTCCCCCCCCCACATCTACACCCCCCTACATCTACTCCCCCCACATCTACTCCCCCCACATCTACTCCCCCTACATCTACTCCCCCCACATCTACTCCCCCCCTACATCTACTCCCCCCACATCTACTCCCCCTACATTTACTCCCCCCACATCTACTCCCCCCCTACATCTACACCCCCCCTACATCTACTCCCCCCCCCTACATCTACTCCCCCCCACATCTACACCCCCCCTACATCTACTCCCCCTACATCTACTCCCCCTACATCTACTCCCCCCACATCTACTCCCCCTACATATACTCCCCCCCACATCTACACCCCCCCTACATCTACTCCCCCTACATCTACTCCCCCTACATCTACTCCCCCTACATCTACTCCCCCTACATCTACTCCCCCCACATCTACTCCCCCTACATCTACTCCCCCTACATCTACTCCCCCCACATCTACTCCCCCTACATCTACTCCCCCTACATCTACTCCCCCCACATCTACTCCCCCTATAACTTCATGGTAGAGGTATTGATTATTTACCGAAGCCTCTTCAATAATTTAATTATACAGAAATATTGATTGCAGTCTTTCTTATTCAGCATTTAGATCCACTAGCCTTAGTAACCTTAAATACAGTTTAACCACTAAGTATTAGCTTACACCTCTATATACCTCTATATACACCTATATATAGACCTTACTACACCTTACTTCACCTTACTACACCTTACTACACCTTACTACACCTTACTACACCTTACTACACCTTACTACACCTTACTACACCTTACTACACCTTACTACACCTTACTACACCTTACTACACCTTACTACACCTTACTACACCTTACTACACATTACTACACATTACTACACATTACTACACCTTACTACACCTTACTACACCTTACTACACATTACTACACATTACTACACCTTACTACACCTTACTACACCTTACTACACCTTACTACACCTTACTACACCTTACTACACCTTACTACACCTTACTACACCTTACTACACCTTACTACACCTTACTACACCTTACTACACCTTACTACACCTTACTACACCTTACTACACCTTACTACACCTTACTACACCTTACTACACCTTACTACACCTTACTACACCTTACTACACCTTACTACACCTTATTACACCTTACTACACCTTACTACACCTTACTACACCTTACTACACCTTACTACACCTTACTACACCTTACTACACCTTACTACACCTTACTACACCTTACTACACCTTACTACACCTTACTACACCTTACTACACCTTACTACACCTTACTACACCTTACTACACCTTACTACACATCACTACACCTCACTACACCTCACTACACCTTTATACACCTTTATACACCTTTATACACCTTTATACACCTTTATACACCTTTATACACCTTTATACACCTTTATACACCTTTATACACCTTTATACACCTTTATACACCTTTATACACCTTTATACACCTTTATACACCTTTATACACCTTTATACACCTTTATACACCTTTATACACCTTTATACACCTTTATACACCTTTATACACCTTTATACACCTTTATACACCTTTATACACCTTTATACACCTTTATACACCTTTATACACCTTTATACACCTTTATACACCTTTATACACCTTTATACACCTTTATACACCTTTATACACCTTTATACACCTTTATACACCTTTATACACCTTTATACACCTTACTACACCTTTATACACCTTACTACACCTTACTACACCTTACTACACCTTTATACACCTCATTGTATATTTATAATATCAAAAATAATTTTATGAATTTAATATTTATTATATTTATATCTGTGTATTATTTGCTTTATTACAGGAATTAATAATATTTTGTTACTTAATCTACTCCTTATCCCCGTAATAATGCTTAACACCTCTTTTATAAACAGTTAATCCACTAACTATATTAACTGTTTGAAATCCTACATACTCAGGTATGCGCACAATGTTAAATGAACGAAATGAACACAAGTTTGCAACTTCCTCTTCGGCTGGTAATCCGGCCCCTGGGTCCACTCGTTATTCTCGTGCGTTAAGCGGACCACGACGCTCCACTGAACCAGCCGGTACTACCTTTGTTACGCCGAGCCCCAGATCTACACGACGCACTGATATAGAAAAGGTTTCCTCTCTAACCTTCATCTGAATAGTGGTTATGTTTTAAACGAGGTTTTTATTAATTCTTCATTTCTTGCAGTGAATAATTCAACAAATATCCTTCATTTATTTCATATACATTTTGTGATTTCAATTTCTATATGTTACTCTGTTACCCTACCCTGTATACACATAGTAATGTAATTGTACTCTCTTTATTGTATCTTATTGTATCTTATTGTATCTTATTGTGTCTTATTGTGTTTATCTTGACACTCCGGGTCATCTTTCTTCTATACATCCAGCTTGTACAGAAATGTAATAGATTTTTAAAATGAAGAATATTAAAATAATATCTTTTAAACTCAATAATTAAACTTGTATTGCTAATTTCTCAATTACTTTCTTCTGTTAACTAACACAATAGAACCACAGTGTATATTGTTTATTTTAAAGCGAATTTCCAGGTTTCATTGTTCACACTACAATGCAGGCTATTTAAAATTGATTGTTCGCGCTTCGATGCACTCTTATGTAATACATCAGCATTTCTAAATGCATTGTGTTAATGTAGAAAAGTGTTGAATTCATACTTTAACATTTATATGTGAATTTCAGTTCTAATAATATTTACTTTTGATAAATTTCTTTAATTTTGTAAACAACAATCAGTAATGTAATAATAGTCTTGTAAAATCCTCACAACAAACCATCCAGGTCATTTGATCTTAATCTTAATCTTAATCTGATGTAAATCGAAAACCAAATACCACATTCCTCGTCTCTCTCTTTTTATCTCTTTGTAGTCACTTTTATTTTATTAAATACGTGTTTACTTCAAACTTGCCAATTTGTAACAATACATCTTATTACATAACAGCAACATTTAATAAACTTGATTTTTGCTTGAATTGACAATTATTTTCTAAAAAGTCGGGCTCAAAATTCTAAATATTGCCAACCACTCGCGTGAGCATGTCCACCCTCCAGCCACAATGGAAAACGGAGTGGTCAACTGTCCCCCCTCTGTAGCCAATGTTTTATCTGAGAAACTTGCATATTTTTACCAAATTATATATTGTAGTCTATTTCATACCTCATCGTGTTCTGCAAAGTGTCATCGAGAGGTTTTCAGAATTCTTAAGTAAATGAAATAAATAATAACGAGAAATTATGTAATCAAATTATGCAATGCAAAGCAATTAATTACCTGGATTATTTACTGGTGTTAATTACTTTTGCTAACTTAGATAAACTTCATGATTGTGAAACTAAACTATACATTATAATTCTGATTTTAGTTTCGAAGCATCTATTTATAGTGCTTTCCGTATCCCTAACTTCCTATGTTGACCTCTGACCTTTGCTTGCGATCAGATCAAGAAATCTGACATTCCAAGTGCACGCATGAAAGCTCAACTCGACAAAATTTCTCAACTGGAAATTGCACAATTAAGATTAGCCAGCACTCAGACACTCTCCGAGGTAAGTTGTTTATTTCAGTAGTACGTAATGGACCATTAATATTGGTCACTAATATAGGTCACTATTATAGGTCACTAATATAGGCCACTATTATAGGTTACTAATATAGGTTACTAATATAGGTTACTAATATAGGTTACTAATATAGGTTACTAATATAGGTTACTAATATAGGTTACTAATATAGGTTACTAATATAGGTTACTAATATAGGTTACTAATATAGGTTACTAATATAGGTTACTAATATAGGTTACTAATATAGGTTACTAATATAGGCCACTAATATAGGTCACTAATATAGGTCACTAATATAGGTCACTAATATAGGTCACTAATATAGGTCACTAATATAGGTCACTAATATAGGTCACTAATATAGGTCACTAATATAGGTTACTAATATAGGTTACTAATATAGGTCACTAATATAGGTCAATATATATGTAACAATAAAGTGAATTTAGAAATAGATGTCAAACCGAATCTTTATTTATTCTAATGAATATTCCGTAACATTAAAATCATTTTCTATTATTAACTATTTAGTCTCTTATGTTTTATGAATTTTAAGAGGTATAATAGTCTATAAAACTTATAATATATAATAAATATTAATAAATATTACATTTCTAAACTATATTTTATACAATAGAATATTGAACATAAATATTTGTATTACAATAGTAATGGATTTATTAGAATAGATCCCGGTATTTCTATAAAGTTAATGTGATTAGTTAATCCGCATATTACTTATATAGAATAGTATCTGAGTCTGAAACATTTAAACTTATATATAAAATGAAATAATATTTCAATATTCATTTTGAATGTTTAAAAAATGTCGCACAGAATAAAATTACTGAATTAGAAGAAAAATTGAAGCAGGAGAAATTTCATAGAAAACTGATGCAGGAGAAGGCTGCAAAGGTACACCCTTACCCTAGTACACCTTTACATCCCTACACTAGTACACCTTTACACCCTTACACTAGTACACCTTTACATCCTTACACTAGTACACCTTTACACCCTTACCCTAGTACACCTTTACATCCTTACACTAGTACACCTTTATATCCTTACCCTAGTACACCTTTATATCCTTACCCTAGTACACCTTTACATCCTTACCCTAGTACACCTTTACATCCTTACCCTAGTACACCTTTACATCCTTACCCTAGTACACCTTTACACCCTTACCCTAGTACACCTTTACATCCTTACACTAGTACACCTTTACATCCTTACACTAATACACCTTTACATCCTTACACTAATACACCTTTACATCCTTACACTAGTACACCTTTATATCCTTACACTAGTACACCTTTACATCCTTACACTAGTACACCTTTATATCCTTACCCTAGTACACCTTTATATCCTTACCCTAGTACACCTTTACATCCCTACACTAGTACACCTTTACATCCTTACACTAGTACACCTTTACATCCTTACACTAGTACACCTTTACATCCTTACACTAGTACACCTTTACATCCTTACACTAGTACACCTTTATATCCTTACCCTAGTACACCTTTACATCCTTACACTAGTACACCTTTACATCCTTACACTAGTACACCTTTACATCCTTACACTAGTACACCTTTATATCCTTACCCTAGTACACCTTTACATCCCTACACTAGTACACCTTTACATCCTTACACTAGTACACCTTTACATCCTTACCCTAGTACACCTTTACATCCTTACACTAGTACATCTTTACATCCTTACCCTAGTGCACCTTTACATCCTTACCCTAGTACACCTTTACATCCTTACCCTAGTACACCTTTACATCCTTACACTAGTACACCTTTATATCCCTACACTAGTACACCTTTACACCCTTACACTAGTACACCTTTACATCCTTACACTAGTACACCTTTACACCCTTACCCTAGTACACCTTTACATCCTTACACTAGTACACCTTTATATCCTTACCCTAGTACACCTTTATATCCTTACCCTAGTACACCTTTACATCCTTACCCTAGTACACCTTTACATCCTTACCCTAGTACACCTTTACATCCTTACCCTAGTACACCTTTACACCCTTACCCTAGTACACCTTTACATCCTTACACTAGTACACCTTTACATCCTTACACTAATACACCTTTACATCCTTACACTAATACACCTTTACATCCTTACACTAGTACACCTTTATATCCTTACACTAGTACACCTTTACATCCTTACACTAGTACACCTTTATATCCTTACCCTAGTACACCTTTATATCCTTACCCTAGTACACCTTTACATCCCTACACTAGTACACCTTTACATCCTTACACTAGTACACCTTTACATCCTTACACTAGTACACCTTTACATCCTTACACTAGTACACCTTTACATCCTTACACTAGTACACCTTTATATCCTTACCCTAGTACACCTTTACATCCTTACCCTAGTGCACCTTTACATCCTTACCCTAGTACACCTTTACATCCTTACCCTAGTACACCTTTACATCCTTACCCTAGTACACCTTTACATCCTTACACTAGTACACCTTTACATCCTTACACTAGTACACCTTTACATCCTTACACTAGTACACCTTTACACCCTTACTCTAGTACACCTTTACACCCTTACCATAGTACACCTTTACATCCTTACACTAGTACACCTTTACATCCTTACACTAGTACACCTTTATATCCTTACCCTAGTACACCTTTACATCCCTACCCTAGTACACCTTTACATCCCTACACTAGTACACCTTTACATCCTTACACTAATACACCTTTACATCCTTACCCTAGTACACCTTTACACCCTTACCCTAGTACACCTTTACATCCTTACACTAGTACACCTTTATATCCTTACCCTAGTACACCTTTACATCCCTACACTAGTACACCTTTACATCCTTACCCTAGTACACCTTTACATCCTTACACTATTACACCTTTACATCCTTACACTAGGTCACCTTTACATCCTTACCCTAGTACACCTTTACATCCTTACACTAGTACACCTTTACATCCTTACACTAATACACCTTTATATCCTTACCCTAGTACACCTTTACATCCTTACCCTAGTACACCTTTACACCCTTACACTAGTAGACCTTTACATCCCTTAACTAGTACACCTTTACATTAACTACTCTACTTTCTACTCTACTCGCTACTCTACTCGCTACTCTACTCGCTACTCTACTCGCTACTCTACTCGTGACTCTACTCGTGACTACTCGCTACTGTACTCTACTCGTTACTCTACGCACTACTCTAATCTACTTGCTACTCGTTACTCTAATCGTTACTATACTTACATACTTATATTCACAAATTATTATTTTAAACGTAAACACAAATCACTCGAATGGATGTTGTAAATTATACGAAAACTGCCTAACCCCCCTAACAACCCCCTTAACAACCCCCTTAACAACCCCCTTAACAACCCCCTTAACAACCCCCTTAACAACCGCCCTAACAACCGCCCTAACAACCCCCCTTAACAACCCCCCTTAACAACCCCCCATTAACAACCCCCCTTAACAACCCCCTTAACAACCCTCTTAACAACCCCCTTAACAACCCCCTTAACAACCCCCTTAACAACCCCCCCTAACACCCCCCCTAACACCCCCCTTAACACCCCCCTTAACAACCCCCCCTAACAACCCCCCCTAACAACCCCCCTAACAACCCCCCTAACAACCACCTTAACAACCCCCCTAACAACCACCTTAACAACCTATCTAAGCCCTTCGTCTAACCCTGCAGCTGCAGAAGACTGCGGATAATAACCAACAAATCCTAGACGAGGTAAAACGTAATTCGCCTCCTTTTGGACAGAAGAAAAGTAATCGATTAAGGAAATCATCTTCCACCAGTTAGAAAATATCATCAATAACCCATTTACTATTACTATTACCCCATTACCTACCATCTTATTCCATTTAAACAATGGATATGATAGGATACCTTCATTGTTCTGATGATATTTAGTGTTCCTATATTCTTAATTGTTAACTTCCGTAGGTTCTGTCGCTAGTGTGAAGCCTCGCCGCCAGTCTAAGACTCCTCCACCTCCTACCGCTGCAGTCACCAAGTCACCATGTAGACGTCGGCACCACTACTCCCCGCCCACTACTGCCCCCACCACCGCAATGACACGCCCTCAATCCACAAGATCTCCTTCATCTCACCGATCCCCTCAGAAACCCATTCCATTTGTTACAGGATCTGTTAGTACTGCTACTGCTACTGCTACTGATATTGCTATTGCTACTGCTACTGCTACTGCTACTGCTACTGCTACTGCTACTGCTACTGCTACTGCTACTGCTACTGCTACTGCTACTCATATTGCTATTGCTACTGCTACTGCTACTGCTACTGCTACTGCTACTGCTACTGCTACTGCTACTGCTACTGCTACTGCTACTGCTACTGCTACTGCTACTGCTACTGCTACTGCTACTGCTACTGCTACTGCTACTGCTACTGCTACTGATACTGATACTGATACTGATACTGCTACTGCTACTGCTACTGATACTGATACTGATACTGATACTGATATTGCTACTGCTACTGATATTGCTACTGCTACTGATATTGCTACTGCTACTGCTACTGCTACTGCTACTGCTACTGATATTGCTACTGCTACTGCTACTGCTACTGCTACTGCTACTACTACTACTACTGCTACTGCTACTGCTACTGTTACTGCTACTGCTACTGCTACTGATATTGCTACTGCTACTGCTACTGCTACTGCTACTGCTACTACTACTGCTACTGATATTGCTACTGCTACTGCTACTGCTACTGCTACTACTACTGCTACTGATATTGCTACTGCTACTGCTACTGATATTGCTACTACTACTGCTACTGCTATTGCTATTGCTACTGCTACTGCTACTGCTACTGCTACTGCTACTGCTACTGATACTGATACTGATACTGCTACTGCTACTATTACTGTTACTGTTACTGCTACTGATACTGCTACTGTTACTGCTACTGTTACTGCTACTGTTACTGCTACTGCTACTGCTACTGCTACTGCTACTGATACTGCTACTGTTACTGCTATTGCTACTACTACTGCTACTGCTACTGCTACTGATACTGATACTGCTACTGCTACTGCTACTGTTACTGCTACTGCTACTGCTACTGCTACTGCTACTGCTACTGTTACGGCTATTGCTACTACTACTGCTACTGCTACTGCTACTGCTACTGATACTGCTACTGCTACTGCTACTGATACTGCTACTGCTACTGCTACTGCTACTGCTACTGATACTGCTACTGTTACTGCTATTGCTACTACTACTACTATTATTACTACAAATATTATTTGCAGTAATAGTTTTATAATAGATTTGTCTGTCAATTATCTATGGTTTTATCTTTGATTTTATTGTTGGGTTTGTCTTTGGCGTTGTTGTAATTAAATTATATGACGAATATAAATTATTTATTAATTATATTTATAACTAACATGTTATAAAAATTCGAGTTAATTATTAATCTATATATATAAAGCAAATCATTATTTTCTTTATATATATATTTTAATTAAAATAATTATTTAAGATTGAATAATAATTGTATTATCTGATTTGGTTGTGTATCGAACATAAGCTCATTTATATCTATATCTATATTTAGATATAGGTTTAAATATAGTTGTATATAGATATATTAATTACAGTGATATAAAAAGTTAGTTATTCCAAAGTAAAGTTATTACATTCCTCGAGAAGTTTGTTCAATTTTAACTCCACAATCCGGTTTCCCTCTAGACTGCTCCCAGCCACTCGGTACACTCTAATCTCCAGGAAGTGTGGTCTCTTCTCAATACCCACAATGCAAAGCGTTCTTCCGCCAGAATCACAAAGAATACAAAACGACAGTCTGTTAGCTTTACAGTTTGGATGCAGTTTTTTATTTGAGTTTCATAGGATAATGATAATTTGAATTTCTACCCATTTTTAAATCAACTTTATTCAACTACTTTCTTTCGGATCGAACAATTATTTATTCTCAGACTAAAAAACTCTCGTCTCTCCCTCTCCGCATCCCTGACCTAGTTAACAATCTCGCGCAGACCTCGCCACCTGGCACAAAGGGTAGTCCCAGACGTCGTAGTCCCCGTACTGCAGTGGTTCGCACTCCAGTCACTTATACTCGAGATGAAAACGAGGCCGACTATCTAATGGGCCTCTTGAAGCAGCTCGAAGCCGAGTTCTCCATCCTGAATGAGTTAGTACGTTCGAATATGCTGATACGATTGAATCGTTTGAATGAGATATGGCGTTTTACCATCTTTTGACCCTTGACCTGCAGTAAACATGAAGTGTACTGCTCTAGACTAGACAATGCTGCTCATTCTCCTGATTCAGGCCGCACCCTTCTTTCGTATGAACATAAAGTAGCTACTTTGGTTGCAGAAATGCAGGATAAAGCTGTTCAGATCAATAATTTGCGTTCATACTTCCTTAAGGTTTGTGCATTTGTATATTTTTGATTGAGGTTTTTGTAATCAGTTATTTAAAATTTATTATTAATACTTTAGTTTAAATATTGAGTATTGAAAAAAATGGCTGCACTGACTATTCAATTTTATTGTTATTATCTAATAAATGTTACAATATGTTGTGAACTATGCATATAATATGATATAATAATGATGTAATATTATGTAAGTCTTCTAATAGAAATGTTAATATATAAGACATGATTTGTTCTATTTTATTATATAATACTATACTTTTGAATTAGATATTACTTAAATTATTTATGTTTAACTACTAAAATCTATGTAACCAGATGATGTAACTATTATAAATTCTTATATAATTAATAAAATAGAATTATAATGTAATTTTAATACAAATAAAATCTATTTTAATGATATAAGGGATGCTATTAATAATAATCTATTTAATAATCGTATGCGCAGGTAGTATCTCCTGCGAAGTCTGCAGTAGCGACTACGGGCGGGTCTACAATAGCTATACCACTTGCTGGCAATCAAATTCAAGTGACTACAACTATTAAAACCAAACCGACGACATTGCTGCAGAATAATGATTTAGCATCCTCCAATCAGCGTCTGCTTAATAACCTGCGAGATATTAAATACAAACTAAAGAAGCAGGACCTCTCCTGGTCTGATTGAATATCAATTTGCGAATACGCTCTCCATTATGGAGATTTTATTGTTTTAACTTGTTTTTATCTTATTTTTTACTTGTTTTTATTAGCTTTTAATGTTTCAAACATTAATTTTATCACTTTTTAATCATTTGCACTTCTTGATTAGGCCTCAGTCCATTTAAATATAATTATTTAAAAGTATTATTACGAACATTAGTATTATTATATTAGAATATGAGTGCATATTCATTATTATATTTAATTTCGATTTGATTAAGATCAGATGATTTTAAAAATTTTAATAAATTGAATACAATTTATTATTTAGATATATTTGATCTTGTTTCATATTTAATATTACACATGGATATATAAAAAATAGTTGATAACCAAAGGTTAAAATGTAGCTAGTGATTAAATGGTTTATTTTATTTATGAATTTTATTTAACCTATTTCTCACCTATTTTTCCACTATATGATATTATAATATAAATTAATATCGTATAGTTCAATAATTCACAATAATAATGCACATTTTCTAAGTTGTTTGAATAGTAATTATTAATATGAATAATACAATTATTGTAGTGTATGTGATATATTGTTTTGATTTTGAAAATAAAAAAGTTATTTTCCTGCCAAATGTTGGCTACAATATATTAATTAATAATTTGAATATTTGTATTGCAATTTATCAAATTAATATTAAAGAATGGCAATATTAAATTAGATGCAAACTTCCTCAATGATAAGTGTCAATAAATATGGAATATGCCTAGAATTGTTGATTTTCTCTACAAGACTTGCTATCTCTTACCAGAGAAATACAATCACCTGAGATGAGTTAACTTTGCTATTTAACTCTTATTGCGTCAAATGACCTGAGAGGATCGTTAGCAAAAAAACCGAAGGATCGGAACGGAACGGATCGCAAATCAATTAAATACTTAATTACTTAAAATGTATTATTAAAATTATATTAATACAATTCCAAAATATATATTTTATAAATAACAATTTAATGTTTCATATTATACTAAAATATCAAACAGTTTATATGTTACTCTTTTTCAATATTTAATCATATATTCAAACAAATAATAATAAATTAAGCTTATCAATTTTATTCATTTAGGGTTTAATAAAACATATATTTTGTAATGTATACAATATATATATATTTAAAATTTTCTATTTATGTTTGTTTATTAGCATAAACCTGCAAAAAATATGAAAATACTTTTTTAATATGGTGGGAAAATGTGATCTATAAAGTTACTTATATTGAACAAAAATAATTACATATAACATTATAAAACTTATTTAATATATTAAAATAGAGAAGTGTTATGAATAAAATGCATTAATACATATGAAAATAGTGCTTGAATTTTATATAGACAATACAAACAAAAAGAGCGTCATTACGTTTTTAATAGTATTATTAAATGTTAATAATATAATAATTACTTTAAAGTATTTTATATACTTTATATACGATATTAAGTCATCTACTTATTTTTTTAATATGGGAGACATAAATATTTACTTTACTGATCTCGGTACTTACTAAGGATATATATTATGCTATGCTTAGGATATATATTTCCAAAGGATATATATTATAAACTATTGAATGCAAAAGTAGTCTTGATTAATTAATTAACTCGATGGTATTAAATATTAAGTATGAAAATAAATATCATACAATCTATATAAAATGATAAATAATTTACAAAGTTAATTTATTAAATATATGTTTTCTTATATCAACGATATGTAGTATAACGTGCTGATTCAATATTATTGATACTGCCTGTTGAATACCGATAATCATATTGAAATTAAATGTAATAATTTGAATTTCAAATTAGTCGCCCATTTTAAAAATAATTAAATCATAACATTTAATATTAATTAAAAAAATATATTATGATAAATAATGATTAACTACATTATTTTTATAGCCTGCCAAATTGCACACGACAATATCCTATATTTGTATTTCTCAATATATAGATTCATTTATTTACTATGTAGTGTCAGCAACTCTACATATATATATATTTGTGAACAAAAAATATATTCATATTCCAATAATTTTTAAATTTTTTATAATATAAAAAAATAAATAAATAATTATAACTTTTATTTGATTACATTAATTTTAATAAAATATAAACCAAATCACAGATAACTTAATTATGTGAAACTTTAAATTTATACTCATATTCCCAAATTATATATTGGTAAAATAGCAACAAATTAATTTCTTATTTTATATTAAAAAAAATTCTTTAAAAAATAGTTTACATGAATATACTAAATTAGTATTTTATTTTGATATTAAATAGATAATACATTAGTGTGTAGTAGTTATATATCTTTAATATGAGTTTTGGTTTTATATAAGAAATAGCCATGGTTCACGAGTTATTATAAATTAAAAACCCATACGATATTAAATTTAGAAATTAATATTTTTTTTAATTTGATCGTAAATATGACGTTATATACGGTGCCGTTTATATAACATAACTTATTATATATTTATTATTTTAATTAAATTTAAAAATTATTATAAAGATTATTATATTATCTGTTACTTTTACGAGATATGTACAATGTATAATGTACATACTTTAATTAAATATAAATAATAGTAAAATAATATTATGTAAATTTAATCAAATAATTAAAAAAACAAACATATAATTAATTAAACAAACAAAACAGTTTTACATACTCTTGATATATTCGAAAACAAATTATTTTAATTATAAAATATACTATAGCATGTATATTTATGTTTTATTAAATATTCTTGTTACTTTTATATTAATATTTTCCGAGTTATGAGCTATTTTATTGACCATAATATAAAAAACACGTAAAATCTAGTGATTGCGATCAGCATGTACGAAAAAGTTATTAACGCTAAAAGGGTTAATAAGTTTCATTTAAGCTCTTCATCAAATATCTGCAATATAAATGATATAATATACTTCATACATTCTATGTTATATATAATAAGTACCAGAAGTTTGCATAACATTTAATTAATATATATTATTATTAACTGATAAGATTATTTTTTACATCTACTCTTTATTTACGTGATTAATAAATATATTTATATTACGATTGGTCCACTCACAATCAACTGCTGTTGTTAATCTTACTCACTATGTAAATGATGTAGCTAGAGGTTCAAACAGCTGTTGTGAATTAAACATAGGAAGGAATGTTCACACTGTTAATATAGAAGTTTATCAATTAATAATAAACTATAGATAATAGTTTTCTGTGGCTACTTTTAATCTTACTGAGGTAATAATCTAGCTATTGAATAATCTATTATAATAAACATATATATTATATAACTGTTATCTATATCGTTAGCTTATCTACCACATCATTTACAATGTACACATATATATAATATGCACTTTATATATTAATTACTAGATTGCAATCAATAGCTCTATTGTCAGAAATTTTTTCCCTTTATGAAAAGGTAAAGTATCGAATTATGCTAATTTCAGAGTAAAATGGAGTTTAGTTTTATGTAAAATAGAGTTTAGGTTTATGTAAAAACGAGTTTGAATTGCACTATCCTTTTTTTTGAATTTATTTGTAATTCAAAAACAACGGCTACACCTTTTTCTTTTGCAAATATATCACTTTTGAAAGCAAAGCGTGCATATTTGATATGTGATTGTATACAGTTTTTAGAGTGATTAGTTTCGTGTCTAGTTTATATGTGAATATAATACATTTGATCTTCTGCTTTTTCTGGGTATATCTTCATTATGTAACTATTAATTAAAATAAATCTGGTAGAAATTATAAATTCCTGCCTTTATGATATATTTAATAACTATTGATTTTAACTAAATATATATTCACCTTTTATTGTCACTAAATATATACTTACCTTTCATTGTTATAAATATTTACTCACCATTTATTATCACAAAATATGTATTCACTTTTTATTGTCACTAAATATTTACTGAATATTTACTACTTTCTACACTTTAGATATGGGTAATAAATAAATTAATTAATTAAGAAATATATTTATTTATCTATTGCAAAGTTATTGCTTTATTGTATACATATGTATACTCAATGACAAATAATAATATTAATGACATTATAGTGAAATAATAAATATGATAAATATATTTTTGTACATTAATTGATAAAACCTGAAAAACTGTATCATAAATCTCATTATTGTAGTTACAGTAATCAAAACCAATACAATTCTAATACAATGTATCTCTATAATGATTACTAGACAAGATACAATACAATTATAATACAATTGATCTGTATAATCATTATTAGACAAAATATAATAATGTATGGCACAATGCACAATTCTTAACCAAACAATAACTATTTGTTCAAAATATTTTTGATATAAAATTCACCTATAAATGTAGAGTTGATAAATGTTAATTTAAATATCCAGTAGAGATAATAATTAATAATTAATAAACCTAGTATTTTATTTATTTAAATTATTGTATTCATAAAATTATTATGTTAAAATGAAAATTCACAAAAGATGACTGACTGAATAAAACATTTAAACCCTAACCCGCTCTATACGAACTCCTCACCAGGGGACCGGAAGCAACATATAAGAAGCCCATGTCTTCTGCTACGCGCTGCCAATAGTCAAATTTCTTAGGAGTTACATACTCTTTAACATAAAGGTGTCGTTTGGTGGGTTGCATGTATTGGCCAAGGGTTACAATGTCAACTCTAGCTGTGCGGAGGTCTGTAGGGGTGAGATACGAGTCTTGATAGGTACTGATGGGGGTGAGAGATGGGTCTTGATAGGGGCGAGTGATAGCTACTGATGGGGGTGAGAGATGGGCCTTGATAGGTGAGGGATGAGTATTGATAGGAGGTGAGGGATGGGTCTTGATGGGAGGTGAATGATGGGACTTAATATGTCAGGGATGGGTCTTGATAGAAGGTGAGAGATGGGTCTTGATAGGAGGTGAGGGATTGGTCTAGATAGGAAGTGAGTGAGAGGTCTTGATAGGGGTGAGATATAGGTCTTGATAAGAGGTAAATGATGGGTCTTGATAGGAGTTGAAAGATGGGTATTGGGATGGGTCTTGATAGGGGCGAGTGATAGGTACTGATGGGGGTGAGAGATGGATCTTGATAGGTGAGGGATGAGTATTGATAGGAGGTGAGAGATGAGTCTTGATGGGAGGTGAATGATGGGGCTTAATATGTCAGGGATGGGTCTTGATAGGAGGTGAGAGATGGCTCTCGATAGGAGGTGAGGGATGGGTCTTGATTGGAGATAAGGGATGTGTCTAGATAGGAAGTGAATGATAGGTCTTGATAGGGGATGAGAGATGGACCTCGATGAGTCATATAGGTAAGGGATAGGTCTTAATAGGAGGATGATAGGTCTTTGTAGGAGATGAATGATGGGTATGATAAGAGGTGAGTGAGAGCCTGTGGGGGTGAATGGGGTTAGCTATAGGGTTGGAGAGATGGTAGACACGACACCTCTGAGCGTCTGTTCCACTTGCTCATCAGTCTCCCCGAGTCCGAGCATTATTGAAGTCTTTGTCAATACGTCTTGCTTGTAGTCTTTGGCATGCTTTAGAATGGCGAGGCTCTGTCTGTAGTTAGCGCGAGGGTCCCTCACAGATCTGTTGCGAGGAGATAGAAGATATAGATATCAGATGTATTACACATTTATTGTATTATTGTATCAGCTGTATTCCAGATATCAGCATGTAAACTACATTTAGTTGAATTCTAATTTATATTTTGGCTTCAATAATAATTTTAGAACTTTTATATATGAATGATAGATTTGCGGCTTGTTTATTTTATAAAGACAAAGTACACTATTATTAGTACATTATACTTATACAATATAAAGTATATAATATACAGTTTATTATATGAACTGTATAATGAACAGCTGTATAAGAATACATTCACACATATGTGCAATGAAATCTAATACTTGAGATACAATGACCTGGTCAGTTGTTCTACAGTCTCAATGTTGTGGGCGTACACATGTAGGCCAGAGTCCATCAGAATCTCAAGTGAACATGTGTTGCCAGCGAAATCTGGACTAAGACTTTCAACTAAGATTGTAGGTTTGCTGGGAGAGGGAGAGAGATAAATAAAAAAGAGATGAGATATAGTTAAGATAGAGTTGAGATATAGATAAGATAGAGATGAGATAGATAATATAGAGATGATACAGAGATAAGATAGAGATAAGATAGAGATAAGATAGAAATGAGATAGATAATATAGCGATAATATCGAGATAAGATAGAGATAAGATAGAGATAAATGTTGAGATGAGATAGAGAACTAGTACTATTAACTCCATGCAACCAAGCATACAAATATTAACTCCACATTAGATAAATTAATAAACACCAATATGATTCTAATTTTCAATAAAGCCAGAAGACTACAATATTATGGATATCCTTTTATAATAAAGATATATTGTTTTGTATAAAACACAAATATATAATAAAAATATACAATTTCCATTTAACAAATTCACATTTAGATGTATTAGTAATGCTTCGACATACTACAAATATCCTAGAGAGAGAGAGAGAGAAATTGTGTTATATATTATGCAAACAAGTATAAAATACCTATAGAGTTAGGATCATCAATAATTTAATAAACAACATGTAGTACAAAAGATATTACATTAATATTGTATGGATATTAACATTTTTAAAAGCTGTTTCACAGTTTCTGACAGGTGTGAAGCCCCTCCATCCTCAATATCTATAAATAAAACATCGCATTAAATTCAAAATGTGTATTGATCAATTGTTCAACTGATAATTGTCAACACCTTTTTAAAGTAAATGTTAGTAAAAAATTACTAGTTAATTTTAATTAATTACTTGTTGATTCCAAGTTAATTTCTAGATAATCACTAGTAAATTATTAGTTAATTACTTGTTAATTTCTAAATAATTAATAGTAAATTATTAGTTAATTACTAGATAATTACTAGTTAATTTCAAGTTAATTACTAGATAATTACTAGATAATTTCTAGTTAATTACTAGATAATTAATTGTTAATTTCAAGTTAATTACTAGTTAATTACTAGTTAATTACTAGTTAATTACTAGTTAATTACTAGTTAATTACTAGTTAATTACTAGTTAATTACTAGTTAATTACTAGATAATTTCAAGTTAATTACTAGTTAATTACTAGTTAATTACTAATTAATTACTAGATAATTACTAGTTAATTTCTAGTTAATTTCTAGTTAATTACTAGTTATTTACTAGTTATTTACTAGATAATTACTAGTTAATTACTAAATAATTACTAGTTAATTACTAAATAATTACTAGATAATTACTAATTCATTTTTAGTTAATTTTTTCAAATATAATAAATATATTAATTCTAATTTTATACTTCAGTTTTCTAAAATAATATTTAAATTCAAATTCTATGTTTTATATAATATTTATATAGTTAATTAGTGATATGGAAAAAAAATCGGCTCTTTAAAAAATTCTTTGCCCAATTAAACTAACCATCACGGTCAACACTGGTCAGCACAATGTAGTCGACGCCCCACTCCACGATTGCTGCCGCAGTATTTGAGGGTTCATCGGGGTCTAGTGGCAAAGGTCGCCGGGATGTTTTCACTGCGCAGAAACGACATGCTCGTGTACATGTATCTCCCATCAACTGGAGTTCAGAAGTGATCATATGTGGCACTCAGATGGGGATAAGGTTAGAGAGATCATGTGTGTCACTCAGATGGGGATAGGGTTAGAGAGATCATGTGTGTCACTCAGATGGGGATAGGGTTAGAGAGATCATGTGTGTCACTCAGATGGGGATAGGGTTAGAGAGATCATGTGTGTCACTCAGATGGGGATAAGGTTAGAGAGATCATGTGTGTCACTCAGATGGGGATAGGGTTAGAGAGATCATATGTGTCACTCAGATGGGGATAGGGTTAGAGAGATCATATGTGTCACTCAGATGGGGATAAGGTTAGAGAGATCATATGTGTCACTCAGATGGGGATAGGGTTAGAGAGATCATATGTGTCACTCAGATGGGGATAGGGTTAGAGAGATCATATGTGTCACTCAGATGGGGATAAGGTTAGAGAGATCATATGTGGCACTCAGATGGGGATAGGGTTAGAGAGATCATGTGTGTCACTCAGATGGGGATAGGGTTAGAGAGATCATGTGTGTCACTCAGATGGGGATAAGGTTAGAGAGATCATGTGTGTCACTCAGATGGGGATAGGGTTAGAGAGATCATATGTGTCACTCAGATGGGGATAGGGTTAGAGAGATCATATTAATCCACTTACTTGTAACCTACTATTCTATAACCCCCGCACCATAATTTATCTCTTCATAACCTTATCATTATCAATACTAATTACATTTCACATTTCTATCGCCCTCCACCTCATTCTTCTGTCAAATCTTCGTTATTCTAGTTCATTAACACACCTAACCTTTACAAACCTAATATCTCCATGCCACTAACCATAACAGTAGCAGTAGCAGTTCCAACGGGTCCGGAATGACATTCCCCAATGTTTGGACATCTAGCTTCTTCGCAGACCTGAGAAGGGATGACATTGAAGTTTCGATAGAGTCGAAACAGGAAGCAAATATAGCAATGGGAGTATAGGGATATAGGGTAGGAATAGAGGAGGATAATAAAAGAGGAGTTAATCTATATGGAGAAAAGAGTAGATGGAGGAATTTTACACACGTCACATGACTACTGAAAGCTTTAGTAGTTAAATACTTGATACATTTTACACACTTCACATGACTACTGAAAGCTTTAGTAGTTAAATACTTGATACATGATATTCATAAGTAATCATGGGAACCGTGTACAACTTCTTTTTGGTAAGAGTGTTTTTAATTCTCGATACCTCCTTTCTATCTGGAATTCCCTTTTTTAGCCACGGGGGTAGACGTAAACTAAAAAAAGTGCATATATTTTGATAGGAATTGGAGTTAAAAATATGAAATGTTGTTTATATGATCAATATGCAATGACATAGAATATTATTTAGTTTAGTCATATTAGTATTCTAATATAAATAGCAAATTAACTATTACTTAAATTATATACAATAATAGCTAATACATTACTAATACATTACTAATACATTACTAATACATTACTAATACATTACTAAAACATTACTAATACATTACTAATACATTACTAACACATTACTAACACATTACAAATACATTACTAATACATTACTAATACATTACTAATACATTACTAACACATTACTAACACATTACTAATACATTACTAATACATTACTAATACATTACTAATACATTACTAATACATTACTAATACATTACTAATACACTACTAATACATTACTAATACATTACTAATATATTACTAATATATTACTAATACATTACTAATACATTACTAATACATTACTAATACATTACTAATACATTACTAACACATTACTAACACATTACTAATACATTACTAATACATTACTAATACATTACTAATACATTACTAATACATTACTAATACATTACTAATACACTACTAATACATTACTAATACATTACTAATACATTACTAATACATTACTAATACATTACTAATACACTACTAATACATTACTAATACATTACTAATACATTACTAATACATTACTAATACACTACTAATACACTACTAATACATTACTAATATATTACTAATACATTACTAATACATTACTAATACATTACTAATACATTACTAATACATTACTAATACATTACTAACACATTACTAACACATTACTAATACATTACTAATACATTACTAATACATTACTAATACATTACTAATACATTACTAATACATTACTAATACATTACTAATACATTACTAATACATTACTAATACATTACTAATACATTACTAATACACCACTAATACATTACTAATACATTACTAATACATTACTAATACACTACTAATACATTACTAATACATTACTAATATATTACTAATATATTACTAATACATTACTAATACATTACTAATACATTACTATAACATTACTAATACATTACAGTGCATGACAATATTATACATCAAGGTTGATCTGATTTTTTTAGGTTTTTTAGAAAAAATTGCTGTTTTATAATTTGTTATTTCTATAATAAAAGAATATGATGATTATTATTATATATGACATATTTTTCTGTTATAATATATAAAATATATTAGTGTCTATTATAGTATTTAAAGTAAAAAAATTTACAAACAATTTTCAATTAAAATTATATTATAAATTTAAAATGAAAATTTCTTTATTTTATAATTAAATTTGGTTAATATTCTTCCTCTTGCATAATTCCTTTGTGTCATTATTAATATTATTTATAAATGTACTATTAGAGGAAAATATTATTAAATTTTAATATTTCAACCAAAAAAAACCATAACAGAAACTAAAAAAATCATTTGAAATTTGTGTTAGTAACCAAAAAAATCCCCAACCTTGTAATGCACACACACACGCACAAACACACAAACACACACAGACAAATACCGTATTCCGTCTTGTTTGATGAGTTTATCAGTCTGTAAGAAGTCGGTGAAACTTGGTCCATTTTTGATATGTTCTCGTCTATTCACAATGTCACATTTACCTCTGATTAAAGAATAGCTCAGATTCGGCAGCTGAGAACAAAGCAGGCATTAATTCATATTGTGATTAGATAGAATAGTATTAATTTGGTTTTAGATTAATAATTATTAAATTCATTAAAAGAACAATACATAGTGTTCATTTATTTAAGATTTATTCTATTATAAAAAAAACATTAGAACTATATTTAATAACCTAGGTGTAGTAACTATATATATTAACTATTTAGATGATGTTTATTAAATGTTTAGAAATATTTTTACCAAATATTGTAATAAACTTAAATAAAAGTATGATCTATTACAAATAATGGTTTATTTTAATTATTAAATCATTGGATTTAATGGTATATATATATATATTATAATAATATATGAAAACATTATAATTATACAATATAGTATAATAGTAACTAATAGTATAATTATATACTAATTATATCCGAGGATTTATTAGAGCTAAATAGATTGGGTCTAATTTCCACCATAATTATTTAATATTGGTAATAGACTAAAGGTGTTTATGGACACATGTGCGATTATGGAAATCTGAAAGTGAAATTTTCACATATATATATATAACAGAACTATATTCGAACATCGATCATAGTTCTGTTGTTTAAATGACATGGATTAGATATAAAAATCAAAAGCAAACAAGTTCTCTTGTTTCTGTGGAAATCAAATCAAAACTTATTAATCAATCAAAACAAAATCAACGATTTTCAAAAATATAAGAAATAATTATGAATAAATATATTTGGACTATAATTCGTTATTTTGAAGCGAACAGAATAATATGGGAACCCCAAAAATAATCATCATCATAACAAAAACATGATATCATAATTATATAATCATAAATTTTAATATATATATAGAAATCGGTAATAAATAAAATATGATTTATTATTTTTAGAGGTTAAAAATAATTGTTTAATAAATAATGTTCTTGTATACAACTTTCACTATAATAATATCTCATAACAAAGTTTTACATATAGTTTATATAAATGCTCCGTATAATATGTTTGAATAAGTAAAAATCATTTAGTTTTATTAATAATATAACTTGAAGGAAATTTAACACAACTTTAGAGTAAATGTACCTCAATAGTGTATGTTCATAACGTTTGGTATGTTATAATAAATTGATTTGATCACCATATTATAATTTATTATAATGGGATGATTTTTGGATATTAATTTGAAAAAGATGTTTTAAATTGTAAATAATCTTGTGAAGTGATACTTATAAATATAATTATTAAATTTCACCATTTCTATATTTTTGATAAATTTTAGTGTGCATATATAGTAGTAGTATACATAATATAGTAGTATAAAAAATAATATGAAACTGGGATTCTTTTGAATCTCAGTTTCATAGAAAATAAAATTATCTATCAAATATTTTAATATAAATAAATAATGTTATTATCTTGTGAGTGTTGAATATCAATATTTTATTAATATATAGTAGAGATAGTATACCCTTTGTAATCTAGGACATTATAAGAGTTACACAATATTATTATTCTTGTTAATACTGTAACTTATTATAAGTCTTATAGTATATGTTACAGTAGGTGTGCTATAGAGTGTAGTCGTAGAGAGGGTGTTGTATGCTCTATAAGTATTTGTGGGTGTGGTGAAGTAGTGTCCCCATACGCAATAATTATAAATCAAATGAAGATGAAATATTATCTGTAGTATTTTATTATAGTATATAATTCTCATTTATTAAAAAGTATATAATTATAATACAGTTATATATAACATAAATATAATATGACTAGATATATAATTTTATACTATTTAAATTTTTTAAATAAATCTTTATATATCGTAATTAAATATAATAGTACAATAATTGATATAATGATTATATACATCAAAAACATCAATGTACAATAATAAAATATGTATTTAGTGTCGATAATTGATATATTTAATGTCTATGCACAGATGAAGAATAAAGTATTACATATGATAAAGATTTCAAATATATAATATTCAAAATATTACAATAAACGTGAATCTAAATAGTGTAGGATACGATAAAACTACTATTCAAATTAAGTAAAAAAAAATACGTATTATATAAAATATCCAGTATACGTGATTTAAACATTTTAATTCACACATTACGGTTTTACTGTTTACATTTCGTTATAGTTAATTATTTTATAAATAATATACTTTATTTAAAGTATAATACTAAATACATGATATCATAAACTTAATACTACTAAATAACTATTATTTATATTATATAAAAGTAATCTAAGTGCGATTTCTCAAGTGACTTGAAATAGTTATTATTTTTAAATATTATATAATCTATATAAATTTTCATATTTAAACATGTATACGTTTATTATAAAATAAATCTAACTTTTAATAATCTATTACAACTAGTAACACTATTCAAATTTAAGTTTAGGCGTATTTGAAATAATAAAGACATATTTATTAAAATCTATAGATTTTGAGAAAATATTTAAAGAACCAATCATGAATATTATTTCATGATTGACAGACAACTATGCACAGAATAATGCATCCATCTGATTATAGATATCGATTTGAAAATAATTAAAATTTAATATAATTATTATTATTAATAAATGATTTACGTCTATTTTATTATATAATGATTATATTTAATAATGAGATTATACATTATATAATGAGAATAGAATACCTTTAATGTAATACATTTTGAGATATTATAGTATATGATATATTATATATAATTATAGTATAAAGATAAATTTATATAAATATGTTTTTTAAAATATATTTCCAGATTCTGAATATCTGGAAAACATCGTAGAATCTATAGTTGGCAATGACTATTGGTTAGGGCAATATTCAACATTAGAAACTTAACATTTTTGGCCAAGATACACGTTTCATCTCAAATGTAATATTGTTGTTATCTTAAACTATTGTTTATTAATTTGTAATGATTCTTTAACTCTAATCCATATTTAATATATTAACAACCATTATAAGATATATTAATTTAGCTTATTTATTAATATTAAAATATCGAAAGAAGATAAAACAGTTATATATTTGTTAAATAAATATAGTTATGTTTTCATGGAGAAATAATTATTAATATAATTATATTTATATAAAATTAACAAACTATAATATCAAATAACTATTAATTTAATATATATAAAGAAACATAGAATACGATGGATATATGTTAATTTAACAAAATAACTGAATTCAAATATACATCTACATACACTTATTTTATTTAAACATGTTCTATTATAGATCATTATATATCCCTGTTACCACTATATGGTATTATCACTTATTGAACAAAAATCTTTTATTAAATTGTATATATTTGTATTATTTCAATCACGTATAATACATATAACATTTCATAATTATTAATGTGTTAACATACTTAACCCATTACACACAGATCGCATGTTATAAAAGGAAAACTATCTAAACTGTACCAACAGCGATATCCTCTCACATATATAACTACAATCTATTAATATTACTAGACATATCATCTGCCTTTGCCTCCATCAATCACCACATACTTATTTCGCGAATAGAATCAATTTATGGACGGAACTTTACTAAGTGGTTTTAATCATTTATTTGTAATAACACTTTCAATCGTAATACATGTTCTCATCACAAGTGACGCTCCCTGGTGACATTTTTAATATTGAAATTATTCCTTTGTAAAATTAAATTGATATTTACCCCAATCCTAAAAACCATTCTCATATAGATGATCTGAAATTTACATAACACCCATTCTATCTTCAATTCTAAACTAAGACAATGTGAGATCAATTGATTAACAGTTTCAATACTTGCATTACTTAAAAAGCAATATAAAAATACAATATAAAAATACAATATAAAAATACAATATAAAAATACAATAAATACCGCATTGTTTTCAGATAATAATAACCAATTGAAAAAACCATGGTTATTATTATCTGTAGTTAAATACATATTGCTGGTATAAACATAACTAGCTCAGTAAATAACCACAATTTGCGTTTTCGTATATAATAGATTTAAGCTACTTTTACTTGTTTGGATAAAAAATACCTTATTTCATAATCATTTATAAAAATTTGCTCATTTCTTATCATTTTTATAATTGCAAAACTTTAATATTTTTATTAATTACATATTATTAACCTTAATAAATAATTTTCTAGAATTTCATACTAAGTAACTCTACCTCATAAGATCTGCTATATATGTGATATATATATATATATATATATATAATAATGCTAACATATTAATTATTGTGCATAATATCATTGTAGCATAGTAATTAATATGTAACTATAGTTACATAATATATATACATGTATATACTTGTATATATTACAATATAACTTGTGGTAATCACATAGTAATCATATCATTTGTTGGCCATCATGTAAACAATGCATTTATAAACTTATAACTGTGAATCGTATCAAATTCTCAAAAATATGCAATCACCAAAAAAGCATTCAATTGTTGCCCCTATCGTGAAACTCACTACTACTGCTCACTACTGCTCACTACTGCTCACTACTGCTCACTACTGCTCACTACTGCTCACTACTGCTCACTACTGCTCACTACTGCTCACTACTGCTCACTACTACTCACTACTCACTACTACTCACTACTCACTACTACTGCTCACTACTCACTACTACTCACTACTCACTACTACTCACTACTCACTACTACTGCTCACTACTCACTACTACTCACTACTCACTACTACTCACTACTCACTACTACTGCTCACTACTACTCACTAATCGCTACTACTCACTACTGCTCACTACTACTCACTAATCACTACTACTCACTACTGCTCACTACTACTCACTAATCGCTACTGCTCACTACTGCTCACTACTACTCACTAATCACTACTACTCACTACTCACTACTACTGCTCACTACTCACTACTACTCACTAATCGCTACTACTCACTACTCACTACTACTCACTACTCACTACTACTGCTCACTACTGCTCACTACTACTCACTAATCGCTACTACTCACTACTGCTCACTACTACTCACTAATCACTACTACTCACTACTGCTCACTACTACTCACTAATCGCTACTGCTCACTACTGCTCACTACTACTCACTAATCACTACTACTCACTACTCACTACTATGCGAATTGGGGTCCGATATTTGTTCCTCACCCTTTAGGGTTAATTGAGAATATATAATTTTATATTAAATGGATTTTAAATATAAGGGCATGAATCTATATCAAATACTCCTTATTTAATCTAATAGATATATTTATATATATTATTTTTCATCTTGAATGATCGTTAACAGAGCATTCATAGGTTATAAATATATGAACACAATCGTATATTACGAATACTAATGTTAAGAATAGCTGTTTATGTTACAGGATTCTAGTTTCTATCGTTATCTGATCAACTAAAAACTAAACATTTTGCTGGTCGTTTTATAATGAGCTAGAAAATAGCAGTGCGCCTATATATAACCAACTACCTATAGGTGGCAGTGGATGTAAGCCCGCATACGTTAGACTTACTCCTACCATACACGTTGTATACACTGTGGTTTAATGGCGTTGTAGTATTCAGTAGACGTTATATTATGCATTACTGTTCGGCAGGCTTCGCCATCGAGACTTTAATAAGTGATAGTAATGTATATTGTATTAATGACGTAGGTTGGTTGATATTTCATATAATATAACATTTCTAATCATATTTAATTAATTTTTAAACATAAAAAAGCTACTCATTAATGTAATTAAAATGCGCACGAAGGTAATAATATCAATATTGATCGCATGCCAATGATAGCAATTAACTTCTGAGGGGGTCGAGTGTGATAGATGAGCTTAGCGATAATATTGTGATACTATGGCGAGGCACATGGGTATTTAGTTTATTTACAACTTAGTGAATGTTATTCATTATCACTGATTACTAATTGATAAATGATAACTTAGTAATTATATATTTTTTAATATTAATTTGAGATGAATAAACTAAATATAGGTACACACTCCGAAGTTAATGTCTTAATGTGCATTAAGAGAATTACTATTGCGAGCTTTATAGTCTAGTATTTTCGTTCATTACTAATCGTTGATTACACATATTTAGAAAAGAATTAACACCATTCAATAACAATATTATAAAATATAAATTAGTGTAGTTACAGAATTAATGATTTCAGACATAAATAAGTTTATAAATAATATTTTAACATATTGTAGTTATAGAATATTTGTAATAGCTTTTAATCATTGTGGGAGTTAGTTGAGCGAAAAGCGGACGTGATCTTATAAATTTAATACCAAATATAGGCGTTACTTTATAAACGTACTCCATTTTTAATATTATTGTGTGCAGTTTATTTTGCCTCGCAATACTCGGAGTTCATGACAGACTATTTTCTTTGTAATATTTTAACAAATTATTATATAATATATATATCGGAAGATTAGAAATATATCTTATAATTACTTAATGCAAAATATTTATGCGAAATTTAATTATTTTTATATGTTGGTGATTTAGGCGTGTCAATTATAATAATGTAAATATTTATATGTTATGGTCATGACTTTCATGCTCGAAATAATATATTATTTATATATGTATGTTACTAGTAACTAAAATTAATTTTTATTATGTATAATTTATAGTCAATGTAATGATTCCAATTGTACACATATAATTATACATATGTATCCTAATTTGTGTTTGATTACATTATAGTATATTTATATGCATAATTTAAATTTCACATTGATTTAAGACATGTTTATAAAATCTATAGATGACGGATACAAATAATATTTATCACATAGGTATAAATAAAATGTATTATATAGATATACATAATAAGTATTACATAAATTTATTCATATTTATTATATAAATATAAATAATATTTATTATATAGGTATAAATAATATTTATTATGTTGGTATAAATAATATTTATTATATAGATATAATATTTATTAAAACGATTCGTGTACAATAATATATAATTCCATATTAAAACACGACTAATTGTCCTACAAATATTGCCAGAATTTCCGTAATTATTTTCATTTGAGAATTTTCGTCAACTGAGGTCGGTTGAAACTGGGATCCTGTATAAATTGGTAGTAAGGTTGGTCGCAGCGATTCCCTTTTAATTCTTAACAGTAGCGACCCTGCCGCATATATAAAACAAGTATTCGCCAACAGTCGGAGGATAGTCGGGAATGCACGCTTCGTTGGATAGACTAAAAGCCTTTACGACATGATATAAAAGCACACTACTGCACGCATGCGTAGACCGCCTGCGTGAGCTTGTCGCGAAGTGTGAGAATGCAAGTTGCATTCTCACGGCACACAATATAAAACTGAATGAGTATATTATTAATATGCCAGTTACCAGTGGGTAATAATTTGGTAGATAAAAAAAATATTTGCCTACTAATGTGGTTAAAGTGTTGAAAAACGTGATTCACTTAATACAAATTCAATGTATACTACAGATTGAGTAAGAAAAAGAGAGCGAGTGAGGATGTGAGTGAGATTGTGAGTATGAGAGAGGGAGTGGAATAGAGAGAGAGTGAGTGAATGAATGAGAGAGAGAGTGAGAGTTAGAGTGAGAGAGGGAGTGAGAGTGAGAGTGTGTGAGAGAGTGAGAGTGAGAAAGAGTGAGAGAGTGAGAGAGAGAGAGAGTGAGAGAGTTTCAAAATCTTGATATAGATGTGCGTAATATTAAAGAGTGCTGGAAAAGAGAGATACATATAAAGAGATATAAAGAGAGATAGTGAATACAAATCAATAAATAAATGTGTGAGACCATGGATATAATCAAGTGCCAATTAAAGGAAGTTTGGAGCGAGATTCTTCATTTGCAGGAGCTCGACTTTGAGATTTTACCGAGGAGGTGACGGAAATTTTACTCGGTACGGGGATAACTCCGTTGGACATAGATTTGCTGGCCCCGGCGCCTCCCACGACGAACGACGCTTCCGGAGCTTTGGGCAGACGCCGTCTCAACCAAATATGGCGTAGAGCCTGAGATGGGGTGAGGCGGGTGTTCGGGTCCCAGTCGAGTACCTTACTCATAAAGTCGAGGAAATGAACGTCTTCGCCGCCGGATTTCAGAGCGCTGCGAAGACTGCGCGAAGCCGGGTGACCTCTGAACTTTCCGCGGCGAGACCTGGATCCAGTGATGACGGGTTCCCCGTCGGTGGTGCTAGCCGGCGTTATGTTGCAGTAGCGGGGATAACCCCGAGATGAAATGAAATTGCGAGCTCTTTTACTCGACTCCAGAAGAGAATGCGGTGGCATGCCTGTAGGGGGGGTAGGGTTAAGGAGATCGTTAGCTCCACGTGCGCACGTAAGGCTTACTGGGAGAATAAAGTAGGGAGGAAATGGTAAGGAGAGTGATGGCAGACGTGGGAGACATTATTTAGACGTGAAGACATTATTTAGACGTGAAGTCATTATTTAGACGTGAAGACATTATTTAGACGTGATGACATTATTTAGACGTGAAGTCATTATTTAGATGTGAATACATTATTTACGATGCCGATTCCTAGCGTTAATAAGATCTGGGTTCGGATAGGGTAGGCTTTATTGTCGTGGGGAAGAGACCAATTTAAAGGTAAATTCTGAAAGAAGTTAAAGTATATTGGAGTGGAAACTGAGGTGACCACTGAGGTCACCCGGGGGAACTAGAATTTGTTGATTGCATAATAAAAATGACCGTAGCCGAAGGAAGATGATATTTAAAGTAGGCAGTTACTGGCAAGTGATAATTCAATTGGTCAAACCTAGTAATTCGATTATGCATGACAATTGGTCACTTTCGTCTTCACCCGCAAACAATGGCTGACCGGTGAGTAGTTCTGCTAATATGCAGCCCAAAGACCACATATCAATGGGCAGTCCATATCTGATAAAGAGTGGTCAACTGTTTACATTGTGTAGATATAAATTCTTTGGTGTAAATGTAGTTGAACAATTTAAAGTGAATTGTAATTTCGGTACAGAAATCAATATCTTAAATGTAAATAGAGATGTTGAAAATAAGAAGCAATTAACTACGAGATGCTATGAGGCTAAGGGTATCCACCTTGCCCCCAGAATCACTTCCGGAGCTCGGTAAAACCGCGACTGTATGTAAGTGTAGATACGCTGGTGTTCGTAACACGATGACCCAAAGTCTATGACCTGTTATATGGGGCGAGATTAATGGAGAAGAGGGGCAATGATATGATTGGGTGTGGTAGATGGTGTGGTAGATGGTGTGGTAGATGGTGTGGTAGATGGTGTGGTAGATGGTGCGGTAGATGGTGTGGTAGATGGTGTGGTAGATGGTGTGGTAGATGGTGTGGTAGATGGTGTGGTAGATGGTGTGGTAGATGGTGTGGTGATGGTGTGGTAGATGGTAGATCAGTGAATTATTAGGTAACATTGGATAAAGTGATACACTCTATAAAAGCATTTTTAACAATCAAATTAATTAATCATAAAGATTGCCGATGTTATTGGGCTAGTATTTTATAGATTTAACAGAAATGGCAACGTGTCTGTGAACACAAGTGCAACACAAGTGCATATGTAATTAAGGAGCAAGTATAATGCATAGGATTAAAAAGGCGGATTCAAATGGATATACTCTAGAATCTATATGCCGAGGCGGAGATAGCGTTGGATGGATAATGACCTTGATGCCAGACCGCCCTTGTTGCTTCAACAATACATTCTCGGGTTTCAAATCGCAGTGGATGATACGATTGCGAGACAAAGCCTCGAGACATTGCAAAATGCTGTGAGCAAACTTCCTTACCAACGCTACGGAGAATCCAGTGAAGCGATTCTTACGTATTAGCTCGTATAGGTTCATGGAGAGCTGAGGGAGTGGTTAAGGAGTGGTGAGGGTGTGGCGAGGGAGTGGTTAAGGAGTGGCGAGGGAGTAGTGAGGGTGTGGTGAGGGTGAGATGAGGGAGTGGTAAGAGAGTGGTGAGGGTGTGGTGAGGGTGAGATGAGGGAGTAGTGAGGGAGTGGTGAGAGAGTGGTTAAGGAGTGGCGAGAGAGTAGTGAGGGTGAGATGAGGGAGTGGTGAGGGAGTGGTGAGGGAGTGGTAAGAGAGTGGTGAGGGAGTAGTGAAGGTGAGATGAGGGAGTAGTGAGGGAGTGGTGAGGGAGTGGTAAGGGAGTGGTGAGTGAGTGGTTAAGGAGTGACGAGGGTGAGATGAGGGAGTGGTGAGAGAGTGGTGAGGGTGTGGTGAGGGTGTGGTGAGGGTGAGATGAGGGAGTAGTGAGGGAGTGGCAAAGGAGTGGCGAGGGAGTGGTGAGGGTGAGATGAGGGAGTGGTGAGGGAGTATTGAGGGAGTGGTGAGGGTGAGATGAGGGAGTGGTGAGGGAGTGGCGAGGGAGTGGTGAGGGAGTATTGAGGGTGTGGTGAGGGTGTGGTGAGGGTGTGGTTAGGGTGTGGTGAGGGAGTGGTGAGGACGTGGTGAGGACGTGGTGAGGGAGTGGTGAGAGAGTGGTGAGGAGTGGTGCAGTGGTATATTTATAATCAAAACATTTTTTGAGTCAATTCAAAGGTCAAAGGTCAGAGAAATATTTTTTAAAAATGGAACCTGAATAAACATTTCCAAATTTACTAAAATCATTTTCTTTCCAAATGTTTCACAATAATTATTTTCTTTTACTATTATATAATATTAAACTATAAACATTTAAGAACTCAACGACATCATCTTTCGTTTTTTAATCCACAGTGTTAGTTAATAAAAGTAACTACATACGTACATAGATTTATATAATAATATACTTTTCATAAAAATCAATAATTCGAAGAAAGCTAAAACTGAAATAATACATCAGCTAATGGATATTTGTATAAATGCATCACTTCCTATATTTACCCATACTATTATTTACACTAAATTAGCATTGTAGATACATTTCTAGAATAGCATCATCCTAACGTTAAGAAATAAGCCAAGAAACAATTACAATCATTTTAATGCTGTTCGATATTTTCCATGTAAGTGTTCGAAGTATGTAAAATGTAAATTCGATTTTAAAAATCCATAATCGGAGTTTGAGTTTCTCTTTGATCAGAGGTTCTTTAAGAAATGCCACGATAGCAGTTACGATTACAAATATTTGAAGTAGAATAAGAGATCAAGATGAACAGTTTTCAACAAGTAAATTATCAAGGCTTTAGTCAGTAGAATTTCACATGTTATTGTTTGTATTGCAAACGTAATTTAGTTAATATATTACATTTCTAGAATTGTAAATAAATTTGTATAAATATCTAATTTATAACTGCTACAACTATTGTATTAGTAACAACAGGAAACCTGATTTCACGAACTTATGTCACATGGAACCACCAGATGACTTCATAATTATCTGTAAATATATATGCCAGGAATTGCTTTTCATCTAAACCTTCTTTTATGATTCACATATATGATTAAACAAAATGTTTGAATGACCCTAGAATAACATCTAGAGTTTTTGAAGTAATTAGTACAAATGCATATTCTTAACGCAGTGAAAATATGATGTTCTATAATGACAGATATGATAGCAGTACAAATGTTTAAATGTAGAGAAACTCCTGAAAATTATAAATTAACTATTTAATTGAATAATTCTTAAAATTCCATTAATAATTAGTTTTGGCCTAAATTTTCAAAAATATCCACTAGTTATTAATATATAAAGTTAGCCGAAAAAAAAATTAAGAATTAAATTTACTGTCGAAGAATTATTTTATATAAATTAAGTGAACAAATAAAAGCATTTTTTTTGTTTTCTCTCACATATGGTCACTTTTGAAAATTCTAGGCAATTTCCAGGAAGATTTTTTATACAAAATGTGCAAAATTTGTTATCTTCCACGTGTCTAACCATCAATAGCATCAATAGCAATAACATCAATAACAATAGCAACAATAACATCAATAACAATAGCATCAATAGCCTACATCTTATCCAGACTTAACCAAACTACTACATTTGTTTCCTATATGGTACTAAGGGTGATGTAAAGAGTGGTATAAAGAGTGGTATAAAGAGTGATATAAAGAGTGGTATAAAGAATGATATAAATAGTGATATAAAGAGTGGTATAAAGAGTGGTATAAAGAGTGATGTAAAGAGTGGTATAAAGAGTGATATAAAGAGTGGTATAAAGATTGATATAAATAGTGGTATAAAGTGATATAAAGAATGATGTAAAGGGTGATGTAAAGAGTGGTATAAATAGTGATATAAATAGTGATATAAATAGTGATATAAAGTGATATAAAGAATGATGTAAAGGGTGATGTAAAGAGTGGTATAAATAGTGATATAAATAGTGATATAAATAGTGATATAAAGTGATATAAAGAGTGGTATAAAGAATGATATAAATAGTGATATAAAGAGAGGTATAAAGATTGATATAAATAGTGGTATAAAGTGATATAAAGAATGATGTAAAGAGTGGTATAAATAGTGATGTAAAGAGTGGTATAAAGAGTGATGTAAAGAGTGGTATAAATAGTGATATAAAGAGTGGTATAAAGAGAGATGTAAAGAATGATATAAAGAGTGATGTAAAAAGTGATATAAAGAGTGATATGTGTAATAAGAAATAAAAAAGGGGGGAAGTCATAAGAGGGAGTGAGTACGTTATAATTTATTAAAGTATCAATATATTATTAAATATTGACTGAACGTAGTTTGTAAACAAATAGGTCAAAGTACGAATGGCCTGCCGTATATTTACTTACACACGTGTAGCTAGTGCTAAAGCAGTAGTCAGTAGGCAGTAGGCAGTAGGCAGTAGGTAGTATGCAGTAGGCAGTAGGCAGCGTATATTCACTAATGTTCACCCGTGTGGAATTAACATTTCTTACATACGTCATTTGCATACAGTTTATAACAGCACAGTATAAATGCACGCGAGATGACCTCGTTAGAACACCAGGTGAATACACCGGTTCCATAGTGTTACTGTACGGTGACAACTCTATTAATTGTTATTTCCTTTAATTACGCTTATGCGTATCTTATTTGTAACAGGAAGACGGTGCCATACGCGAATATCTGTATCACGTAGGCCTTAACAAAGGATTTCCTGCTAATAGAGGTTCAATCGATAATAACAATGGCAGTGGGTAGATAAAAAGCACCACGGGTCAACTTTGCGTGGAATGCAGTCGTTAATGCACTAAGGTATAATTAATTAGTTATCACGTGAGAATGTAGTTATTATTAATAATAGACTAGAAATTGAGATTAAGGAAAGATCAATTTGAAATATATTCTCTTGAAAGTAATCTAAATGTCGGTCAGTGTGTGTGAGAGGGAGAGAGAGAGAGAGAGAGAGAGAGAGAGAGAGAGAGAGAGAGAGAGAGAGAGGAGAGAGGGAGAGGGAGAGGGAGAGGGAGAGGGAGAGGGAGAGGGAGAGGGAGAGGGAGAGGGAGAGGGAGAGGGAGAGGGAGAGGGAGAGGGAGAGGGAGAGGGAGAGGGAGAGGGAGAGGGAGAGGGAGAGGGAGAGGGAGAGGGAGAGGGAGAGGGAGAGGGAGAGGGAGAGGGAGAGGGAGAGGGAGAGGGAGAGGGAGAGGGAGAGGGAGAGGGAGAGGGAGAGGGAGAGGGAGAGGGAGAGGGAGAGGGAGAGGGAGAGGGAGAGGGAGAGGGAGAGGGAGAGGGAGAGGGAGAGGGAGAGGGAGAGGGAGAGGGAGAGGGAGAGGGAGAGGGAGAGGGAGAGGGAGAGGGAGAGGGAGAGGGAGAGGGAGAGGGAGAGGGAGAGGGAGAGGGAGAGGGAGAGGGAGAGGGAGAGGGAGAGGGAGAGGGAGAGGGAGAGGGAGAGGGAGAGGGAGAGAGAGAGAGAGAGAGAGAGAGAGAGAGAGAGAGAGAGAGAGAGAGAGAGAGAGAGAGAGAGAGAGAGAGAGAGAGAGAGAGAGAGAGAGAGAGAGAGAGAGAGAGAGAGAGAGAGAGAGAGAGAGAGAGAGAGAGAGAGAGAGAGAGAGAGAGAGATGTGTTCTATATAATAGAGCATATTGTGTTGCCATTAATCTGGTTATTGTAAATATCACAATGCATATCACAATGCACTAGCTATTAATTAAGTATAGGCATTGTAGTTTATGATTAACAATACTAAGGCTAGACAAACAAATCTATTAATAATACATAACTAATGTGTCTATTACAAAGCTAAAGTCAATGTAGTATACATATTAGGGTTAGGAAATGGTTTCATATTAAAAATATGTTAAAAATATAGAATTTAATGGAAAAGTGAAATCGGTGGGAAGTATTTTATCTTTAAGTGTTATTTGATATGAGATGTTTTATGATTAATGGTAGAATAGATATTTTAGTAATTAAGAAAGAAAATTTCTAATCATAATATTCATTTAAATAAGAAATTTAATAGCTTAGATAATATGCGATGAATTAATTGAATCTCATACTTGGACATTTGGTGAAATGAAAGTTATTAAAGTCAAACTCTAAGTTAGGATGTTTAGTTTTGTACTGGATATCATTATTTAACATATATAATCACTACCATTACCACTTTTACTATAACTCAAAAGCCCAGAGTATATTTCTGTTAATATCTATTCTATGCTTAATTTGTACACATTTTAGTATTTACAAAATTACTCTTTTCAATAAATTCTATTATATCACAATATCTATTACATTATGCATCATTACATAATAGCTCAATTACATAATAGTTATCCACTGGAAAATGAATATGTAAATCAAGTGTTCATTATAATAGCCTACCTGAGATTCCTTTTTCACCAGCAATGGTAAATTAATAAACACTTATCTTCATTCTAAAGTGTCCATCCTTGCCTGTTATACACCTTATCTAATGATCCAATAACTACTCAATGGTACTAATAGCAATGTTAACTCACAATGTAATGGACTTCACAAAATACTCGCCAGCTCAGGTGAATACATAGTGAATACCTAGTGAATACTTAGTGAATACCGAGTGAATACCGAGTGAATACCGAGTGAATACCGAGTGAATACCGAGTGAATACCGAGTAACTTTAATGTACTCAATCAACCTAAATGCGTACCTGAAATACCAAACTGAGAACGTGAGCAATTTGAAGACTTGACAAACGTAGCAAACAAATAAATAACCTTCCTGAACTATCAACACACACAAACACGTGTAGCCCCCGAGTCCAACCAACGTAGCCAAACATATAGATCTTTTATTGTACCCCGAATGCAATCATGACTCACCTCTACGCAATAAACCCATCCTCTTCAACATATGTCAAATCACTCTCTCGTTCCATCAGTAATAAATCAATCTTTCCCCATTGTCTAAATTCTAACCCAAACCCACGGAACCCCCAACTCATCTATTATGGTCTCGTCGCTTCAATGCCACTACTACTACCACTACCACTACCACTACCACTACCACCACCACCACCACCACCACTACCACCACCACTACCACCACCACCACCACCACCACCACCACCACCACCACTACCTCTATAACCACCACTACCACTACCACCACCACTACCTCTATAACCACCACTACCACCACCACTACCACTACCACCACCACTACCTCTATAACTACCACTACCACCACTAACCAATTCAAATGTAATGCAGGTATGATTCCTAAAGGTGAATTGATCGAAGATGCGTACAATATTTACAGAATCGTTGCGATCTTGTTTCTTCAAATGTTCGAGGATTCGAATTTCTTCCTGAGCTTGTCGGTGAAAGCGCTTCTCGTTACGAACCTATCAATGGTCAACAAATGCCAATTAATCTATTATCATATTCCCGGGTTCAGTTGGGTTCAATAATTTGTATTTACATACATACGGATATTAATATAAAGTGAAATGGATTATTAGCGGGGTAAGGACTAAATAATAAATGTTAGCTTTTAAGATGGGAAAGATAATCACGGATGTTGCGAGATAAGAATAAGAGATTACGAAGATAGTGAATATTGCGAATCTTAGGGACACGGATAAACAGACAAACCATCTTTAGGGCCACGTAGGTATTAGTCTTGTGGTCGTAAGCCTTGACCACTTGACCGAAACTGCCTTTCCCGATTACCTTGAGTACCTCATAGCGATATTGAATGTGGTCATGAGCTATGTGGAGGTAAGAACCTGCAAATTATATGTGTTATGTTATGAATTAGTTAATATATGTTATGTATTAATTAATATATGTTATGAATTAGTTAATATATGTTATGTATTAATTAATATATGTTATGTATTAATTAATATATGTTATGTATTAATTAATATATGTTATGTATTAATTAATACATGTTATGAATTAGTTAATATATGTTATGTATTAATTAATACATAACATGTATTAATTAATACATGTTATGAATTAGTTAATATATGTTATGTATTAATTAATACATAACATGTATTAATTAATATATGTTATGAATTAGTTAATATATGTTATGTATTAATTAATACATAACATGTATTAATTAATATATGTTATGAATTAG
>OZ038318.1:1336067-1341067 GCA_964035775.1 Osedax frankpressi
AATAAATAGGCAATAATAAACTAGATGTTAATAAATAGGCAATAATAAACTAGACCTTAATAAATAGGCAATAATAAACTAGATCTTAATAAATAGGCAATAATAAACTAGACCTTAATAAATAGGCAATAATAAACTAGATCTTAAAATGAATTAAATATTATTTAAACTTTAATCATCATAATTAATAAGAAGAAAAGGTAAAACTTAAAATCATAATTATACATAGGAACTAAGTATAAAGCAATGTTAGGAAATGAATTATTAAGTTTATACTGTAGAATTATAAAAATATAATATATATATATATATATATATATATATATATATATACCAGACTAGAAATATATACATGAGACACAAATATATATATATATATATATGGATATATATATTGGATATATATATATGGATATATATAGATATGTATATAGAGAGAAAATATCAGAGATCCAGGTTAAAAAAATCAATGAAAGATGGAAATGATAGATGTACAGAATTTGAACTATAATGATTACATAATGTTATCACAGAATACCTTGTTCAATAATACACCAACACATGAGAATGTAGACACACACACACATATATACATACACCCACACACATACATACACACACACATATACACCAACATATACAAAGAAATACATAAACACACACACATACAAAAATACACACACACATACAAAAATACACACACACATCATTTTACATATAAATATTTATATATTTCTTACTATATATTATTTTTATACATATATTATATATTATACACATTATAAAAATACTATATTCCCTATAATAAGTTATCTGTCAGGTGCAGTATAAGAAGTAAGGTGTTCTTTATGGTGTATGGTGAATATTGCCATGGCAACAGTCTAGATAAATCAGTATAAACTTGTAAAACACTAATAAACTACACCTGAATTTAAATACACCTGCCTATTCCATCTTGATGCCATAAGGGAAATCAATATGCATGTATACAATGTGTAATTGTACATTGTACGGTATATAGTGTACATTGTACAGTGTACATTGTACAGTGTATAGTGTACATTATAACCACAGTCTATAACCACAGTCTATAACTACAGTCTATAACTACAGTCTATAACCACAGTCTATAACCACAGTCTATAACTACAGTCTATAACAACAGTCTATAACCACAGTCTATAACAACAGTCTATAACTACAGTCTATAACCACAGTCTATAACCACAGTCTATAACCACAGTCTATAACCACAGTCTATAACTACAGTCTATAACTACAGTCTATAACCACAGTCTATAACTACAGTCTATAACCACAGTCTATAACCACAGTCTATAACTACAGTCTATAACCACAGTCTATAACCACAGTCTATAACCACAGTCTATAACCACAGTCTATAACTACAGTCTATAACTACAGTCTATAACCACAGTCTATAACCACAGTCTATAACCACAGTCTATAAACATAAGTCTATAAACACAGTCTATAACCAGTCTATAACCATAGTCTATAACTACAGTCTATAACCACAGTCTATAACCACAGTCTATAACCACAGTCTATAACTACAGTCTATAACCACAGTCTATAACCACAGTCTATAACCATAGTCTATAACCACAGTCTATAACCCAAAGCCCCCAGTTAATATGTTGGTTGCATTCATAACAAACATATATTTTAATTGGGCTTACATTATTAATAGAGTGCATTGATTAGAATTTACTATTATACACTCACATATAGTGGAATATATAGTAAATTGGGGTTTGTAAAGGGCATACAAATGTTATATGAAATTAGAGTGCCACCAGTAATTATGGAAGATAAAGGGATAGTCATGGCGGAGAAACATATACAATAAGCTTATGATTCTAATAAAGGAATAGATGAAAAGATTTAATGATAACACACTTAATGTAAATAGTAATTTGAATGTAGAGAATATAGGTGTGTACTACTCAACTCTACTTTACTTTACTCTACTCTACTTTACTTTACTCAACTCTACTTTACTCTACTTTACTCTATTTACTCTACTTTACTCTATTTACTCTATTTTACTCTATACTACTCTATACTACTTTGCTCTACCTTACTCTACTTTACTCTAACCTATACTACTCAAATCTACTCAACTCTATTTTACTCTACACTACTTTACTCTACTCTACTTTACTTTACTGTACTCTACTCTACTTTATACGCTACTCTACTCTACTCTTTAATAGAGTACAATACTGGGTAGAGTTTTCAAGAAAGGTAAAGTTTTTTTTAAATAAGCAACATCATTTTATAACAAAATAATTAATATAATAATTATTAAATTAAAACTAGCTATTAATTTGATTTTATAGAAAGAACAATATATTTGATTGGCAAGTATTGAGTAGAGTAGAGTAGTGTCATAGGTACCAGGCAGTAGTAGAGTATTGAGTAGAGTATCGAGTAGAGTGTTAATGATTATATTATAAAAATCTCGATTTATTTACGTTACAGAAAAACTTTCACTATTGAATTATAAGAGATATTTTAGTAATATGTTATCTTTATAAACCACAATATAGATTAAAACCACAAAGATAGTTACACTATTGAATTTTTCTACATTAGAATTTGTATATCCTGATGAGTAGCTATTAAAAGTGAATACTTTAATGCTAAAGGATTTATCCTCAGGATTGGAAATTATTTTATAATTACAAATAAATGAAAAGAAATTATTTTGATATTTTATAAATTATATATTTATAGTTTTAATTTATTATATTATCTATTTATATATATATTATAGTATATATGTATATGTGTATGTATATGTATGTTGTAATCATACAGTAAACGTTAAGGCAATATTGTTCGCTGGTTAATCAGAAATTTTATAACCCTACCAAACAACTCAAATGAATTTCGTAGCATATTTAATTAATAAATAATTTAAAAGTGGTTTATAAAAACTTACCAATTATTACTGTAGAAATTTATAAACTCACTACATGTTCTATTTATCATTGTGTGTATATATAATACATCCATAATGATTAATTTAAGGTATAGTATTATTAGTTCAATCACAAAATGTATACATAAAAAAAAATTATATTTTGTTCATATTTAAGAACAAAGAGTATACAAATAATAATGCAGAATAATAAAGATAGTGATTCTGATAAAACATCAATAGTAATTAAAGTGAGAGGATAATTAAACAAAATCAATTTTATTCTACTTATCATTTGGTAATTATATTTATTTGTATTTGTTTTAAAATGTTTTTAAAATATATTTATTCAATTTTCAGTTATTTATTAATACCTTTTATTTCTAATAAATATCCATATTCTATTCGGTTTGCCAGAGTAAATCGTAAATACTTAAGTAATACAATTAACAGCAACTAATTTTTATTTTTAATTAAATTATATTTTGTAAAATTAAAAAATATTATATAAATATAAAAATTATTTTATACAAAAAAATTATATTTGTAGAAACATTAGCTATACTAAATCACAATATATTTACATAATATTTAGATGAAATATTTACTTCAGAATTATTACATTAATAAATAACATCGACTACCTTGATCATCGTCGTAACCGCAATTATTGGGGGCACCGACGACTCCCATCTTCTTTTTAGCGTTTTGTCCGACGAAATAAATGTTTGGGTAGCTGAAGATTTCGTGGTGTTCGAAAGATGACAGCCGCTGCATGTACTGCTTCATAGCGGACTCCGGAGATATGCAAGTAACGGCACCGCTTCCCTTTCGCAGAGATCCGCTAGACGCTGATTTGCCGGCCAGACTTCCCTGATTCGAATCGGGTCTCGTAATTCCGTTGTTGTTACTGTTATTGCGATTGTTATTGTTCAACACGAACGCAGTCGCATCCCCTTTGGCTGTCTTCGACGTCGGCGTTTGTTTCGAAGACGTGTTCACTTCGTAATCGAAAAGCTGCATTACTTTTACCGCCGATTGGTGGTGGTGGTGTTGGTGAGGGTGAGTATTGGGGCCCATCTGGTTTTGATTGAGGAGAGGAGGCAAATGGTGAGCAGGCATGACAAACTTCTTATAATCTCGCACAGAGTTGGTTAGCATTTCGTTGCAATGAGACGGTCAGTTTGGAAAACATTTTGCTTGATTTCATAGTTTCTTTAAAACATTGCGAATAAATTCATTTTTGTGAAATTCGAGAGTAATTTAGGTGTACATTATATTTAACTTGTAATAGATAAAGTAGTATATAACAAAATAAATTAATACTTATTGCAAGAATTAATACTGAAATGGTAATAAATTGTTATTTGATGATTATAATATAATTTTCTATGGTTGCCATGCTGAGTTGACCCATTTTACGTCATAAATGCTAGGTCATGTGATATATCTGTCCAATCAGAAGAAATCATAATAAACAATGATTGACAGTTGGAAGGGTTTTGACCCTTTGTGAAGTCAATGATCGTTGATACATATCGCATAGAACCATAACCTATTTATAATCAGTATATGAGTGGGTCTTTGATAAAGAGAAACTGAGCAGTGATAAACTATCTATGTATATCAAATCATTTGTACGATTATTATTTGTTCATTATAATAATATGTATTATTATAATGTGTAATGGTGTATTTACATTCTGCTCTATTATCAATACACCATAACCTATTTATGGACACTATTAGCCAATATTTCTCTAATCTTAGCTATTAGTTACGCAATAATATATTTCAAAATAACATCCATTGTGAAAATACCAATAATAATACTTATTAGTATAATATCAATTATTATTATTATTATTATTATTATTATTATTATTATTATTATTATTATTATTATTATTATTATTATTATTATTATTATTATTATTATTATTATTATTATTATTATTATTATTATTATTATTATTATTATTATTATTATTATTATTATTATTATTATTATTATTATTATTATTATTATTATTATTATTATTATTATTAT
>OZ038318.1:1346067-1398696 GCA_964035775.1 Osedax frankpressi
ATTATATATTATCATATATATATATCCGTATGACAATAATCAATATAATATTATATTCCTTATTTGAACTATTATTTATAATGAATTATGAAGGTATATTATATTGTTTAAATATTAAATTATATTAAATGAATATAACAATATATAAATATAATACATACAATACACCCATTACTATATTATTAACTATTACTATACTATTCATTATTAATTATTACTTATTACCTATTACTATACTATTCATTATTAAGTATTAATTATTACCTATTACTATACTATTAATTATTAATTATTAATTATTACTTATTACTATACTATTCATTATTAATTATTACTTATTACCTATTACTGTACTCTTCATTATTAATTACTACTTATTACCTATTACTATACTATTAATTATTAATTATTAATTATTACCTATTACTTTACTATTCAATATTAATTATTAATTATTACCTATTACTATACTATTCATTATAATTATTAATTATTACTTATTACCTATTACTATACTATTAATTATTAATTATTAATTATTACTTATTAACTATTACTATACTATTAATTATTAATTATTAATTATTACTTATTACTATACTATTCATTATTAATTATTAATTATTATTTATTACCTATTACTATACTATTCATTATTAATTATTACTTATTACTTATTACCTATTACTATACTATTCATTATTAATTATTACTTATTATTATACTATTAATTATTAATTATTACCTATTACTATACTATTAATTATTAATTATTAATTATTACCTATTACCTATTACTATACTATTCATTATTAATTATTACTTATTACTTATTACCTATTACTATACTATTAATTATTAATTATTAATTATTAATTATTAATTATCACCTATTACTTTACTATTCAATATTAATTATTAATTATTACCTATTACTATACTATTCATTATTAATTATTAATTATTACCTATTACTATACTATTCATTATTAATTATTAATTATTACTTATTACCTATTACTATACTATTCATTATTAATCATTAATTATTACCTATTACTATACTATTCATTATTAATTATTAATTATTACCTATTACTATGCTATTCATTATTAATTATTAATTATTACTTATTACCTATTACTATACTATTCATTAGTAATTATTAATTATTACCTATTACTATACTATTAATTATTAATTATTAATTATTACCTATTACTATACTATTCATTATTAATTATTAATTATTACCTATTACTATACTCTTCATTATTAATTATTAATTATTACTTATTACCTATTACTATACTATTAATTATTAATTATTACTTATTACTTATTACCTATTACTATACTATTCATTATAAATTATAAATTATTAATTATTACTTATTACCTATTACTATACTCTTCATTATTAATTATTAATTATTACTATTACCTATTACTATACTATTAATTATTAATTATTACTTATTACCTATTATTATACTATTAATTATTAATTATTAATTATTAATTATTACCTATTACTATACTATTCATTATTACTTATTATTTATTACCTATTACTATACTATTCATTATTAATTATTAATTATTAATTATTACTTATTACATATTACTATACTATTCATTATTAATTATTAATTATTAATTATTACCTATTACTATACTATTAATTATTAATTATTACCTATTACTATACTATTAATTATTAATTATTAATTATTATCTATTACTATACTATTCATTATTAATTATTAATTATTATCTGTTACTATACTATTCATTATTAATTATTACCTATTACTATACTCTTCATTATTAATTATTAATTATTAACTATTACTATACTATTCATTATTAATTATTAATTATTACCTGTTACTATACTATTCATTATTAATTATTACTTATTACCTATTACTATACTATTCATTAATAATTATTACTTATTACCTGTTACTATACTATTCATTATTAATTATTAATTATTACCTATTACCTATTACTATACTATTCATTATTAATTATTAATTATTACCTATTACTATACTATTAATTATTAATTATTAATTATTACTTGTTACTATACTATTCATTATTAATTATTACTTATTACCTGTTACTATACTATTCATTATTAATTACTACTTATTACCTATTACTATACTATTCATTATTAATTATTAATTATTACTTATTACCTATTACGATACTATTCATTATTAATTATTACTTATTACCTATTACTATACCATTCATTATTAATTATTAATTATTACTTATTACTTATTACCTATTACTAAACTCTTCATTATTAATTATTAATTATTACCTATTACTATACTATTCATTATTAATTATTAATTATTACTTATTACCTATTACTATACTATTAATTATTAATTATTAATTATTACCTATTACTATAATATTAATTATTAATTATTAATTATTACCTATTACTATACTATTCATTATTAATTATCACTTATTACTTATTACCTATTACTATACTATTAATTATTAATTATTACTTATTACCTATTACTATACTCTTAATTATTAATTATTAATTATTACCTATTACTATACTATTAATTATTAATTATTAATTATTACTTATTACCTATTACTAAACTCTTCATTATTAATTATTAATTATTACCTATTAATATACTATTCATTATTAATTATTACTTATTACCTATTACTATACTCTTCATTATTCATTATTAATTATTACCTATTACTATACTATTCATTATTAATTATTACTTATTACTTATTACCTATTACTATACTATTAATTATTAATTATTACTTATTACCTATTACTATACTATTAATTATTAATTATTAATTATTACTTATTACTTATTACTTATTACCTATTACTATACTCTTCATTATTAATTATTAATTATTACTTATTACCTATTACTATACTATTCATTATTAATTATTACTTATTACCTATTACTATACTCTTAATTATTAATTATTAATTATTACCTATTACTATACTATTAATTATTAATTATTAATTATTACTTATTACCTATTGCTATACTCTTCATTATTAATTATTAATTATTATTTATTTATACCTATTACTATACTATTCATTATTAATTCTTACTTATTACCTATTACTATACTATTCATTATTAATTATTACTTATTACCTATTACTATACTATCCCTTATTAATTATTAATTATTACCTATTACTATACTATTCATTATTAATTATTAATTATTAATTATTACCTATTACTATACTATTCATTATTAATTATTAATTATTACCTATTACTATACTATTCATTATTAACTATTAATTATTAATTATTACCTATTACTATACTATTCATTATTAATTATTAATTATTAATTATTACCTATTACTATACTATTCATTATTAATTATTAATTATTACTTATTACCTATTACTATACTATTCATTATTAATTATCAATTATTACTTATTACCTATTACTGTACTATTAATTATTAATTATTAATTATTAATTATTAATTATTACCTATTACTATACTATTCATTATTAATTATTAATTATTAATTATTACCTATTACTATACTATTAATTATTAATTATTAATTATTACTTATTACCTATTACTATACTATTAATTATTAATTATTACGTATTACCTATTACTATACTATTAATTATTAATTATTACTTATTACTTATTACCTATTACTATACTCTTCATTATTAATTATTACTTATTACTTATTACCTATTACTATACTATTAATTATTAATTATTAATTATTACCTATTACTATACTATTAATTATTAATTATTAATTATTACCTATTACTATACTATTTATTATTAATTATTACTTATTACTTATTACCTATTACTATACTATTCATTATTAATTATTACTTATTACTTATTATTACCTATTACTATACTATTCATTATTAATTATTACTTATTACCTATTACCTATTACTATACTATTCATTATTAATTATTACTTATTACTTATTACCTATTACTATACTATTCATAATTAATTATTAATTATTAATTATTACTTATTACCTATTACTATACTATTCATTATTAATTATTACTTATTACCTATTACCTATTACTATACTATTCATTATTAATTATTACTTATTACTTATTACCTATTACCTATTACTATACTATTTATTATTAATTATTACTTATTACTTATTACCTATTACTATACTATTCATTATTAATTATTACTTATTACCTATTACTCTACTATTAATTATTACTTATTACTTATTACCTATTACTATACTATTCATTATTAATTAGTACTTATTACTTATTACCTATTACTATACTATTCATTATTAATTATTACTTATTACCTATTACCTATTACTATACTATTCATTATTAATTATTACTTATTACTTATTACCTATTACTATACTATTCATAATTAATTATTAATTATTAATTATTACTTATTACCTATTACTATACTATTCATTATTACTTATTACTTATTACCTATTACTATACTATTCATTATTAATTATTACTTATTACTTATTACCTATTACTATACTATTCATTATTAATTATTACTTATTACCTATTACCTATTACTATACTATTCATTATTACTTATTACTTATTACCTATTACTATACTATTAATTATTAATTATTACTTATTAATTATTACCTATTACTATACTATTCATTATTAATTATTACTTATTACTTATTACCTATTACTATACTATTAATTATTAATTATTACTTATTAATTATTACCTATTACTATGCTATTCATTATTCATTATTAATTATTACTTATTACCTATTACTATACTATTCATTATTAATTATTAATTATTACTTATTACCTATTACTATACTATTAATTATTAATTTTTAATTATTACTATACTATTCATTATTAATTATTAATTATTACCTATTACTATACTATTCATTATTAATTATTAATTATTAATTATTACCTATTACCTATTACTATACTATTCATTATTAATTATTACTTATTACTTATTACCTATTACTATACTATTCATTATTAATTATTAATTATCAATTATTAATTATTACCTATTACTATACTATTCATTATTACTTATTACTTATTACCTATTACTATACTATTCATTATTAATTATTACTTATTACTTATTACCTATTACTATACTATTCATTATTAATTATTACTTATTACCTATTACTTATTACTATACTATTCATTATTACTTATTACTTATTACCTATTACTATACTATTAATTATTAATTATTACTTATTAATTATTACCTATTACTATACTATTCATTATTAATTATTACTTATTACTTATTACCTATTACTATACTATTAATTATTAATTAATACTTATTAATTATTACCTATTACTATGCTATTCATTATTAATTATTACTTATTACTTATTACCTATTACTATACTATTCATTATTAATGATTACTTATTACGTATTACCTATTACTATACTATTCATTATTAATTATTAATTATTACCTATTACTATACTATTAATTATTAATTTTTAATTATTACTATACTATTCATTATTAATTATTAATTATTACCTATTACTATACTATTCATTATTAATTATTAATTATTAATTATTACCTATTACTATACTATTAATTATTAATTATTAATTATTACCTATTACTATACTATTCATTATTAATTATTAATTATTACCTATTACTATACTATTCATTATTAATTATTAATTATTACCTATTACTATACTATTCATTATTAATTATTAATTATTACTTATTACCTATTACTATACTATTCATTATTAATTATTAATTATTACTTATTACCTATTACTATGCTATTAATTATTAATTATTAATTATTAATTAGTACCTATTACTATACTATTCATTATTAATTATTAATTATTACCTATTACTATACTATTAATTATTAATTATTACTTATTACCTATTACTATACTATTAATTATTAATTATTAATTATTAATTATTACCTATTACCTATTACTATACTATTCAGTATTAATTATTAATTATTAATTATTACCTATTACTATACTATTAATTATTAATTATTAATTATTAATTATTACTTATTACCTATTACTATACTCTTCATTATTAATTATTAATTATTAATTATTACCTATTACTATACTATTCATTATTAATAATTAATTATTACCTATTACTATACTATTCATTATTAATTATTAATTATTAATTATTACCTATTACTATACTATTAATTATTAATTATTACTTACTACCTATTACTATACTATTCATTATTAATTATTAATTATTACTTATTACCTATTACTATACTATTCATTATTAATGATTACTTATTACTTATTACCTATTACTATACTATTCATTATTAATTATTAATTATTACCTATTACTATACTATTAATTATTAATTATTAATTATTACTATACTATTCATTATTAATTATTAATTATTACCTATTACTATACTATTCATTATTAATTATTAATTATTACCTATTACTATACTATTAATTATTAATTATTAATTATTACCTATTACTATACTATTCATTATTAATTATTAATTATTACCTATTACTATACTATTCATTATTAATTATTAATTATTACCTATTACTATACTATTCATTATTAATTATTAATTATTACTTATTACCTATTACTATACTATTCATTATTAATTATTAATTATTACTTATTACCTATTACTATACTATTAATTATTAATTATTAATTATTAATTATTACCTATTACTATACTATTCATTATTAATTATTAATTATTACCTATTACTATACTATTCATTATTAATTATTAATTATTACTTATTACCTATTACTATACTATTAATTATTAATTATTAATTATTAATTATTACCTATTACTATACTCTTCATTATTAATTATTAATTATTAATTATTACCTATTACTATACTATTCATTATTAATTATTAATTATTACCTATTACTATACTATTAATTATTAATTATTAATTATTACCTATTACTATACTATTAATTATTAATTATTACTTATTACCTATTACTATACTATTAATTATTAATTATTAATTATTACCTATTACTATACTATTCATTATTAATTAATAATTATTACCTATTACCTATTACTATACTATTAATTATTAATTATTAATTATTACTTATTACCTATTACTATACTATTTATTATTAATTATTACTTATTACTTATTACATATTACTATACTATTCATTATTAATTATTACTTATTACCTATTACTATACTATTAATTATTACTTATTACTTATTACCTATTACTATACTATTAATTATTAATTATTAATTATTAATTATTACCTATTACTATACTATTCAGTATTAATTATTAATTATTAATTATTAATTAATTACCTATTACTATACTATTAATTATTAATTATTAATTATTAATTATTACTTATTACCTATTACTATACTCTTCATTATTAATTATTAATTATTAATTATTACCTATTACTATACTATTCATTATTAATTATTAATTATTACCTATTACTATACTATTAATTATTAATTATTAATTATTACCTATTACTATACTATTAATTATTAATTATTACTTATTACCTATTACTATACTATTCATTATTAATTATTAATTATTACTTATTACCTATTACTATACTATTCATTATTAATTATTAATTATTACCTATTACTATACTATTCATTATTAATTATTAATTAGTACCTATTACTATACTATTCATTATTAATTATTAATTATTACATTTACCTATTACTATACTATTCATTATTAATTATTAATTATTACTTATTACCTATTACTATACTATTCATTATTAATTATTACTTATTACCTATTACTATACTATTCATTATTAATTATTAATTATTACCTATTACTATACTATTCATTATTAATTATTAATTATTACTTATTACCTATTACTATACTATTCCTTATTCCTTATTACTTATTACCTATTACTATACTATTCATTATTAATTATTAATTATTACCTATTACTATACTATCATTATTAATTATTAATTATTAATTATTACCTATTACTATACTATTCCTTATTAATTATTACCTATTACTATACTATTCATTATTAATTATTAATTATTAATTATTACCTATTACTATACTATTCATTATTAATTATTAATTATTACTTATTACCTATTACTATACTATTAATTATTAATTATTACTTATTACCTATTACTATACTTAATTATTAATTATTAATTATTACTTATTACCTATTACTATACTATTCATTAATTAATTATTAATTATTACTTATTAATTATTAATTATTAATTATTAATTATTAATTATTAATTATTAATTATTAATTATTAATTATTAATTATTAATTATTACCTATTACTATACTCTTCATTATTAATTATTACTTATTACTTATTACCTAATACTATACTATTAATTATTAATTATTAATTATTAATTATTACTTATTAACTATTACTATACTCTTCATTAATAATTATTAATTATTACCTATTACTATACTATTCATTATTAATTATTAACTATTACCTATTACTATACTATTAATTATTAATTATTAATTATTACCTATTACTATACTATTAATTATTAATTATTACTTATTACCTATTACTATACTATTAATTATTAATTATTAATTATTACCTATTACTATACTATTCATTATTAATTATTAATTATTACTTATTACCTATTACTATACTATTCCTTATTAATTATTACTTATTACCTATTACTATACAATTATTAATTATTAATTATTACCTATTACTATACTATTCATTGTTAATTATTAATTATTAATTATTACCTATTACTATACTATTCATTATTAATTATTAATTATTACCTATTACTATACTATTCATTATTAATTATTAATTATTACTTATTACCTATTACTATACTATTCATTATTAATTATTAATTATTACTTATTACCTATTACTATACTATTAATTATTAATTATTAATTATTACCTATTACTATACTATTCATTATTAATTATTAATTATTACCTATTACTATACTATTAATTATTAATTATTAATTATTAATTATTACTTATTACCTATTACTATACTATTAATTATTAATTATTAATTAATAATTATTACCTATTACTATACTATTCAGTATTAATTATTAATTATTAATTATTAATTATTACCTATTACTATACTATTAATTATTAATTATTAATTATTAATTATTAATTATTACTTATTACCTATTACCATACTCTTCATTATTAATTATTAATTATTAATTATTACCTATTACTATACTATTCATTATTAATTATTAATTATTAATTATTACCTATTACTATACTATTCGTTATTAATTATTACCTATTACTATACTATTCATTATTAATTATTAATTATTAATTATTACCTATTACTATACTATTCATTATTAATTATTAATTATTACTTATTACCTATTACTATACTATTAATTATTAATTATTACGTATTACCTATTACTATACTCTTAATTATTAATTATTAATTATTACTTATTACCTATTACTATACTATTCATTATTAATTATTAATTATTAATTATTAATTATTAATTATTAATTATTAATTATTAATTATTAATTATTAATTATTAATTATTAATTATTAATTATTAATTATTACCTATTACTATACTCTTCATTATTAATTATTACTTATTACTTATTACCTAATACTATACTATTAATTATTAATTATTAATTATTAATTATTAATTATTAACTATTACTATACTCTTCATTAATAATTATTAATTATTACCTATTACTATACTATTCATTATTAATTATTAACTATTACCTATTACTATACTATTAATTATTAATTATTAATTATTACCTATTACTATACTATTAATTATTAATTATTACTTATTACCTATTACTATACTATTAATTATTAATTATTAATTATTACCTATTACTATACTATTCATTATTAATTATTAATTATTACTTATTACCTATTACTATACTATTCCTTATTAATTATTACTTATTACCTATTACTATACTATTCATTATTAATTATTAATTATTACCTATTACTATACTATTCATTGTTAATTATTAATTATTACCTATTACTATACTATTCATTATTAATTATTAATTATTACCTATTACTATACTATTCATTATTAATTATTAATTATTACTTATTACCTATTACTATACTATTCATTATTAATTATTAATTATTACTTATTACCTATTACTATACTATTAATTATTAATTATTAATTATTACCTATTACTATACTATTCATTATTAATTATTAATTATTACCTATTACTATACTATTCATTATTAATTATTAATTATTACTTATTACCTATTACTATACTATTAATTATTAATTATTAATTAATAATTATTACCTATTACTATACTATTCAGTATTAATTATTAATTATTAATTATTAATTATTACCTATTACTATACTATTAATTATTAATTATTAATTATTAATTATTACTTATTACCTATTACCATACTCTTCATTATTAATTATTAATTATTAATTATTACCTATTACTATACTATTCATTATTAATTATTAATTATTACCTATTACTATACTATTCATTATTAATTATTAATTATTAATTATTACTTATTACCTATTACTATACTATTAATTATTAATTATTACGTATTACCTATTACTATACTATTAATTATTAATTATTAATTATTACTTATTACCTATTACTATACTATTCATTATTAATTATTAATTATTACTTATTACCTATTACTGTACTATTAATTATTAATTATTAATTATTAATTATTAATTATTAATTATTAATTATTAATTATTAATTATTACCTATTACTATACTATTAATTATTAATTATTAATTATTAATTATTAATTATTAATTATTAATTATTAATTATTAATTATTAATTATTAATTATTAATTATTAATTATTAATTATTAATTATTACCTATTACTATACTCTTCATTATTAATTATTACTTATTACTTATTACCTAATACTATACTATTAATTATTAATTATTAATTATTACTTATTAACTATTACTATACTCTTCATTAATAATTATTAATTATTACCTATTACTATACTATTCATTATTAATTATTAATTATTACCTATTACTATACTATTAATTATTAATTATTAATTATTACCTATTACTATACTATTAATTATTAATTATTACTTATTACCTATTACTATACTATTCATTATTAATTATTAATTATTACCTATTACTATACTATTCATTATTAATTATTAATTATTACTTATTACCTATTACTATACTATTCCTTATTAATTATTACTTATTACCTATTACTATACTATTCATTATTAATTATTAATTATTACCTATTACTATACTATTCATTGTTAATTATTAATTATTAATTATTACCTATTACTATACTATTCATTATTAATTATTAATTATTACCTATTACTATACTATTCATTATTAATTATTAATTATTACTTATTACCTATTACTATACTATTCATTATTAATTATTAATTATTACTTATTACCTATTACTATACTATTAATTATTAATTATTAATTATTACCTATTACTATACTATTCATTATTAATTATTAATTATTACCTATTACTATACTATTATTCATTATTAATTATTAATTATTACTTATTACCTATTACTATACTATTAATTATTAATTATTAATTAATAATTATTACCTATTACTATACTATTCAGTATTAATTATTAATTATTAATTATTAATTATTACCTATTACTATACTATTAATTATTAATTATTAATTATTAATTATTACTTATTACCTATTACCATACTCTTCATTATTAATTATTAATTATTAATTATTAATTATTACCTATTACTATACTATTCATTATTAATTATTAATTATTAATTATTACCTATTACTATACTATTCATTATTAATTATTAATTATTACCTATTACTATACTATTAATTATTAATTATTACTTATTACCTATTACTATACTATTCATTATTAATTATTAATTATTACTTATTACCTATTACTATACTATTAATTATTAATTATTACTTATTACTTATTACCTATTACTATACTATTAATTATTAATTATTAATTATTAATTATTACTTATTACCTATTACTATACAATTCATTATTAATTATTAATTATTAATTATTACCTATTACTATACTATTCATTATTAATTATTAATTATCAATTATTACTTATTACCTATTACTATACTCTTCATTATTAATTATTAATTATTACTTATTACCTATTACTATACTATTCATTATATATTATTACTTATTACTTATTACCTATTACTATACTATTAATTATTAATTATTACTTATTACCTATTACTATACTATTCATTATTAATTATTAATTATTACCTATTACTATTCTATTAATTATTAATTATTAATTATTACTTATTGCCTATTAATATACTGTTCATTATTAATTATTAATTATTACTTATTACCTATTACTATACTATTCATTATTAATTATTAATTATTACCTATTACTATACTCTTCATTATTAATTATTTATTATTACCTATTACTATACTATTTATTATTAATTATTAATTATTACCTATTACTATACTATTAATTATTAATTATTAATTATTACCTATTACCTATTACTATACTATTAATTATTAATTATTACTTATTACCTATTACCTATTACTATACTATTCATTATTAATTATTAATTATTACTTATTACCTATTACTATACTATTAATTATTAATTATTACTTATTACTTATTACCTATTACTATACTATTAATTATTAATTATTACTTATTACCTATTACTTATTACTATACTATTCATTACTAATTATTAATTATTACTTATTACCTATTACTATACTATTAATTATTAATTATTACTTATTACTTATTACCTATTACTATACTATTAATTATTAATTATTACTTATTACCTATTACTATACTATTAATTATTAATTATTACTTATTAACTATTACTATACTATTAATTATTAATTATTAATTATTACCTATTACTATACTATTCATTATTAATTATTAATTATTACCTATTACTATGCTATTCATTATTAGTTATTAATCATTAATTATTACTATACTATTCATTATTAATTATTACTTATTACCTATTACTATACTATTCATTATTCATTATTAATTATTAATTATTACCTATTACTATACTATTCATTGTTAATTATTAATTAGTACCTATTACCTATTACTATACTATTCATTATTAATTATTAATTATTACCTATTACTATACTATTAATTATTAATTATTACCTATCACCTATTACTATACTATTCATTATTAATTATTAATTATTAATTATTAATTATTACCTATTACTATACTATTCATTATTAATTATTAATTATTACTTATTACCTATTACCTATTACTATACTATTCATTATTAATTATTACTTATTACCTATTACTATACTATTCATTATTAATTATTACTTATTACTTATTACCTATTACTATACTATTCATTATTAATTATTAATTATTAATTATTACCTATTACTATACTATTAATTATTAATTATTACTTATTACCTATTACTATACTATTCATTATTAATTATTAATTATTACCTATTACTATTCTATTAATTATTAATTATTAATTATTACTTATTGCCTATTAATATACTGTTCATTATTAATTATTAATTATTACTTATTACATATTACTATACTATTCATTATTAATTATTAATTATTACCTATTACTATACTCTTCATTATTAATTATTTATTATTACCTATTACTATACTATTTATTATTAATTATTAATTATTACCTATTACCTATTACTATACTATTAATTATTAATTATTAATTATTACCTATTACCTATTACTATACTATTAATTATTAATTATTACTTATTACCTATTACCTATTACTATACTATTCATTATTAATTATTAATTATTACTTATTACCTATTACTATACTATTAATTATTAATTATTACTTATTACTTATTACCTATTACTATACTATTAATTATTAATTATTACTTATTACCTATTACTTATTACTATACTATTCATTACTAATTATTAATTATTACTTATTACCTATTACTATACTATTAATTATTAATTATTACTTATTACTTATTACCTATTACTATACTATTAATTATTAATTATTACTTATTACCTATTACTATACTATTAATTATTAATTATTACTTATTAACTATTACTATACTATTAATTATTAATTATTAATTATTACCTATTACTATACTATTCATTATTAATTATTAATTATTACCTATTACTATACTATTCATTATTAGTTATTAATCATTAATTATTACTATACTATTCATTATTAATTATTACTTATTACCTATTACTATACTATTCATTATTCATTATTAATTATTAATTATTACCTATTACTATACTATTCATTATTAATTATTAATTAGTACCTATTACCTATTACTATACTATTCATTATTAATTATTAATTATTACCTATTACTATACTATTAATTATTAATTATTACCTATCACCTATTACTATACTATTAATTATTAATTATTAATTATTAATTATTAATTATTAATTATTAATTATTACCTATTACTATACTATTCATTATTAATTATTAATTATTACTTATTACCTATTACCTATTACTATACTATTCATTATTAATTATTACTTATTACCTATTACTATACTATTCATTATTAATTATTACTTATTACTTATTACCTATTACTATACTATTCATTATTAATTATTAATTATTAATTATTAATTATTACTTGTTACCTATTACTATACTATTAATTATTAATTATTACTTATTACTTTACTAATCATTATTAATTATTAATTATTACTTATTAATTATTACCTATTACTATACTATTCATTATTAATTATTAATTATTACTTATTACCTATTGCTTAACTATTCATTATTAATTATTACTTATTAATTATTACCTATTACTATATTATTCATTATTAATTACTAATTACTACTTATTACTTATAACTTTACTATTCATTATTAATTATTACTTATTAATTATTACCTATTACTATACTATTCATTGTTAATTATTAATTATTACCTATTACTATAATATTCATTATTAATTATTAATTATTACTTATTACCTATTACTATACTGTTCATTATTAATTATTATCTATTACCTATTAATATACTATTAATTATTAATTATTAATTAGTACCTATTACTATACTATTCATTATTAATTATTAATTATTACCTATTACTATACTATTAATTATTAATTATTAATTATTACCTATTATTATACTATTCATTATTAATTATTACTTATTACTTATTACTTATTACTATAATATTCATTATCATTATTAATTATTACTTATTACTTATTACCTATTACTATACTATTAATTATTAATTATTAATTAGTACCTATTACTATACTATTCATTATTAATTATTAATTATTACCTATTAATATACTATTCATTATTAATTATTACTTATTACCTATTACTTTACTATTAATTATTAATTATTAATTATTACTTATTACTATACTATTCATTATTAATTATTAATTATTACTTATTACCTATTACTATACTATTCATTATTCATTATTAATTATTACTTATTACCTATTACTATACTATTCATTATTAATTATTAATTATTACCTATTACTATACTATTCATTATTAATTATTAATTATTACCTATTACTATAATATTCATTATTAATTATTACCTATTTCTATTTTATTTATTATATATTATTATACTATATTATTATATACTATACTACCTATACTATTTAAAAGTATAAATAACTTTGTCGATATATTTCCTGTAATAAGTAATAACTAAATTTATAACAGATGTAAAGCATTACTTATCCATAATACTAAATACTATTTGGCCAGGTAAATATTGTATTATATTAAAAACATTTATATCATATTTTACATCATTAATTATTATTTATCTTTATGCATAACCATATTTTATTTATAATAATTATTACACTTAAGTGATATATAAATTTTTATATTTATAATTATAATTATTTTTAGCTATATATTAATTAAAACTTTAAAAATTATTTCATTTATGTGTGAGATTTGTTTACTTCTTTATCTATATATATATATATATATATATATATATATATATATATATATATATACATATATATATATATATATATATATATATATACATATACTTATATATATATATTGTATATATATAATACATATATAATTATATATAATGGTTAATAATAATAAGTTCGTTATCATTTTTATTCAATAATCATTGAAAATATACGTATGCAAAATAAATGTATTAATATTTATTATAAGTTAAACGTTTCATAACTTCACAATTGATATTAAGAATTCTAATTAAATTTGGTGTTTAGAGAAAACTTCATACCATAATCTGGATATGCATACAGTGACATTTGATGAAATTAAACTTCCAAAAAATGTTAATATATATATACAAATAAATTAAAACTGTTGAATACTTATTTAATATTTTAATATTAATCATTTGATAGTTTGCATATTAATTTAGTACAAATCAATATATTTTATAATATATTTATAGAGTGGTGAATTGGCTGAATTAATTTATACTTTATGTTTAATGGTACTTGATAACGAAGATGAAGTCCGATTGTTAGTATTTAGTATTCCGTAAAATAGTTTCAATATCATAATATGGCATCGTACATTATATAGTTACTGTTAATTATATTAATATAAACATATTGTATAGTAGTATAGTTGTATATACTTTACATTACATTAATATAAACATATTGTATAGTTACTTTACATTACATTAATATAAACATATTGTACAGTTACTTTACATTACATTAATATAAACATATTGTACAGTTACTTTACATTACATTAATATAAACATATTGTACAGTTACTTTACATTACATTAATATAAACATATTGTACAGTTACTTTACATTAATATAAACATATTGTATAGTTACTTTACATTACATTAATATAAACATATTCTACAGTTACTTTACATTATATTAATATAAACATATTGTACAGTTACTTTACATTACATTAATATAAACATATTGTACAGTTACTTTACATTAATATAAACATATTGTACGGTTACTTTACATTAATATAAACATATTGTACAGTTACTTTACATTAATATAAACATATTGTACAGTTACTTTACATTAATATAAACATATTGTACAGTTACTTTACATTAATATAAACATATTGTACAGTTACTTTACATTAATATAAACATATTGTACAGTTACTTTACTTTACATTAATATAAACATATTGTACAGTTACTTTACATTAATATAAACATATTGTACAGTTACTTTACATTACATTAATATAAACATATTGTACAGTTACTTTACATTACATTAATATAAACATATTGTACAGTTACATTACATTAATATAAACATATTGTACAGTTACTTTACATTAATATAAACATATTGTACAGTTACTTTACTTTACATTAATATAAACATATTGTACAGTTACTTTACATTAATATAAACATATTGTACAGTTACTTTACATTACATTAATATAAACATATTGTACAGTTACTTTACATTAATATAAACATATTGTACAGTTACTTTACATTACATTAATATAAACATATTGTACAGTTACTTTACATTACATTAATATAAACATATTGTACAGTTACATTACATTAATATAAACATATTGTACAGTTACTTTACATTAATATAAACATATTATACAGTTACTTTACTTTACATTAATATAAACATATTGTACAGTTACTTTACATTAATATAAACATATTGTACAGTTACTTTACATTACATTAATATAAACATATTGTACAGTTACTTTATATTACATTAATATAAACATATTGTACAGTTACTTTACATTAATATAAACATATTCTACAGTTACTTTACATTATATTAATATAAACATATTGTATAGTTACTTTACATTAATATAAACATATTGTACAGTTACTTTACTTTACATTAATATAAACATATTGTACAGTTACTTTACATTAATATAAACATATTGTACAGTTACTTTACATTAATATAAACATATTGTACAGTTACTTTATTTTACATTAATATAAACATATTGTACAGTTACTTTACATTAATATAAACATATTGTACAGTTACTTTACATTAATATAAACATATTGTACAGTTACTTTACTTTACATTAATATAAACATATTGTACAGTTACTTTACATTAATATAAACATATTGTACAGTTACTTTACATTACATTAATATAAACATATTGTACAGTTACTTTACATTACATTAATATAAACATATTGTACAGTTACATTACATTAATATAAACATATTCTACAGTTACTTTACATTATATTAATATAAACATATTGTATAGTTACTTTACATTAATATAAACATATTGTACAGTTACTTTACATTACATTAATATAAACATATTGTACAGTTACTTTACATTAATATAAACATATTGTACAGTTACTTTACTTTACATTAATATAAACATATTGTACAGTTACTTTACATTAATATAAACATATTGTACAGTTACTTTACATTACATTAATATAAACATATTGTACAGTTACTTTATATTACATTAATATAAACATATTGTACAGTTACTTTACATTAATATAAACATATTCTACAGTTACTTTACATTATATTAATATAAACATATTGTATAGTTACTTTACATTAATATAAACATATTGTACAGTTACTTTACTTTACATTAATATAAACATATTGTACAGTTACTTTACATTAATATAAACATATTGTACAGTTACTTTACATTAATATAAACATATTGTACAGTTACTTTATTTTACATTAATATAAACATATTGTACAGTTACTTTACATTAATATAAACATATTGTACAGTTACTTTACATTAATATAAACATATTGTACAGTTACTTTACTTTACATTAATATAAACATATTGTACAGTTACTTTACATTAATATAAACATATTGTACAGTTACTTTACATTACATTAATATAAACATATTGTACAGTTACTTTACATTACATTAATATAAACATATTGTACAGTTACATTACATTAATATAAACATATTCTACAGTTACTTTACATTATATTAATATAAACATATTGTATAGTTACTTTACATTAATATAAACATATTGTACAGTTACTTTACATTACATTAATATAAACATATTGTACAGTTACTTTACATTAATATAAACATATTGTACAGTTACTTTACTTTACATTAATATAAACATATTGTACAGTTACTTTACATTACATTAATATAAACATATTGTACAGTTACTTTATATTAATATAAACATATTCTACAGTTACTTTACATTATATTAATATAAACATATTGTACAGTTACTTTACATTAATATAAACATATTCTACAGTTACTTTACATTAATATAAACATATTGTTTAGTTACTTTACATTAATATAAACATATTGTACAGTTACTTTACATTACATTAATATAAACATATTGTACAGTTACTTTACATTAATATAAACATATTCTACAGTTACTTTACATTATATTAATATAAACATAATGTACTGTTACTTTACATTACATTAATATAAACATATTGTACAGTTACTTTACATTACATTAATATAAACATATTGTACAGTTACTTTACATTAATATAAACATATTGTACAGTTACTTTACATTAATATAAACATATTGTATAGTTACTTTACATTAATATAAACATATTGTACAGTTACTTTACATTACATTAATATAAACATATTGTACAGTTACTTTACATTAATATAAACATATTGTACAGTTACTTTACATTACATTAATATAAACATATTGTATAGTTACTTTACATTACATTAATATAAACATATTGTACAGTTACTTTACATTACATTAATATAAACATATTGTTTAGTTACTTTACATTACATTAATATAAACATATTGTACAGTTACTTTACATTACATTAATATAAACATATTGTTTAGTTACTTTACATTACATTAATATAAACATATTGTACAGTTACATTACATTAATATAAACATATTGTTTAGTTACTTTACATTACATTAATATAAACATATTGTACAGTTACTTTACTTTAATATAAACATATTGTACAGTTCCTTTACATTACATTAATATAAACATATTGTATAGTTACTTTACATTACATTAATATAAACATATTGTACAGTTACTTTACATTACATTAATATAAACATATTGTACAGTTACTTTACTTTACATTAATATAAACATATTGTTTAGTTACTTTACATTACATTAATATAAACATATTGTACAGTTACATTACATTAATATAAACATATTGTTTAGTTACTTTACATTACATTAATATAAACATATTCTACAGTTACTTTACATTACATTAATATAAACATATTGTACAGTTACTTTACATTATATTAATATAAACATATTGTATAGTTACTTTACATTAATATAAACATATTGTACAGTTACTTTACATTACATTAATATAAACATATTGTATAGTTACTTTACATTAATATAAACATATTCTACAGTTACTTTACATTATATTAATATAAACATATTGTACTGTTACTTTACATTACATTAATATAAACATATTGTACTGTTACTTTACATTAATATAAACATATTGTACAGTTACTTTACATTAATATAAACATATTGTACAGTTACTTTACATTAATATAAACATATTGTATAGTTACTTTACATTAATATAAACATATTGTACAGTTACTTTACATTAATATAAACATATTGTACAGTTACTTTACATTAATATAAACATATTGTACAGTTACTTTACATTAATATAAACATATTGTACAGTTACTTTACATTACATTAATATACACATATTGTACAGTTACTTTACATTACATTAATATAAACATATTGTACAGTTACTTTACATTACATTAATATAAACATATTGTACAGTTACTTTACTTTACATTAATATAAACATATTGTTTAGTTACTTTACATTACATTAATATAAACATATTGTACAGTTACATTACATTAATATAAACATATTGTTTAGTTACTTTACATTACATTAATATAAACATATTCTACAGTTACTTTACAATACATTAATATAAACATATTGTACAGTTACTTTACATTATATTAATATAAACATATTGTATAGTTACTTTACATTAATATAAACATATTGTACAGTTACTTTACATTACATTAATATAAACATATTGTATAGTTACTTTACATTAATATAAACATATTCTACAGTTACTTTACATTATATTAATATAAACATATTGTACTGTTACTTTACATTACATTAATATAAACATATTGTACTGTTACTTTACATTAATATAAACATATTGTACAGTTACTTTACATTAATATAAACATATTGTACAGTTACTTTACATTAATATAAACATATTGTATAGTTACTTTACATTAATATAAACATATTGTACAGTTACTTTACATTAATATAAACATATTGTACAGTTACTTTACATTAATATAAACATATTGTACAGTTACTTTACATTAATATAAACATATTGTACAGTTACTTTACATTAATATAAACATATTGTACAGTTACTTTACATTACATTAATATAAACATATTGTACATTTACTTTACATTACATTAATATAAACATATTGTACAGTTACTTTACATTAATATAAACATATTGTATAGTTACTTTACATTAATATAAACATATTGTACAGTTACTTTACATTAATATAAACATATTCTACAGTTACTTTACTTTACATTAATATAAACATATTGTATAGTTACTTTACATTAATATAAACATATTGTACAGTTACTTTACATTACATTAATATAAACATATTGTACAGTTACTTTACATTACATTAATATAAACATATTGTACAGTTACTTTACATTAATATAAACATATTGTACAGTTACTTTACATTAATATAAACATATTGTACAGTTACTTTACATTAATATAAACATATTGTACAGTTACTTTACATTAATATAAACATATTGTACAGTTACTTTACATTACATTAATATAAACATATTGTACAGTTACTTTACATTAATATAAACATATTGTACAGTTACTCTACATTACATTAATATAAACATATTGTACAGTTACTTTACATTACATTAATATACATATATTGTACAGTTACTTTACATTACATTAATATAAACATATTGTACAGTTACTTTACATTAATATAAACATATTGTACAGTTAATTTACATTAATATAAACATATTGTATAGTTACTTTACATTAATATAAACATATTGTATAGTTACTTTACATTACATTAATATAAACATATTGTACAGTTACTTTACATTACATTAATATAAACATATTGTACAGTTACTTTACATTACATTAATATAAACATATTATACAGTTACTTTACATTACATTAATATAAACATATTGTACAGTTACTTTACATTAATATAAACATATTGTATAGTTACTTTACATTAATATAAACATATTGTACAGTTACTTTACATTAATATAAACATATTCTACAGTTACTTTACTTTACATTAATATAAACATATTGTATAGTTACTTTACATTAATATAAACATATTGTACAGTTACTTTACATTACATTAATATAAACATATTGTACAGTTACTTTACATTACATTAATATAAACATATTGTACAGTTACTTTACATTAATATAAACATATTGTACAGTTACTTTACATTAATATAAACATATTGTACAGTTACTTTACATTAATATAAACATATTGTACAGTTACTTTACATTAATATAAACATATTGTACAGTTACTTTACATTACATTAATATAAACATATTGTACAGTTACTTTACATTAATATAAACATATTGTACAGTTACTCTACATTACATTAATATAAACATATTGTACAGTTACTTTACATTACATTAATATACATATATTGTACAGTTACTTTACATTACATTAATATAAACATATTGTACAGTTACTTTACATTAATATAAACATATTGTACAGTTAATTTACATTAATATAAACATATTGTATAGTTACTTTACATTAATATAAACATATTGTATAGTTACTTTACATTACATTAATATAAACATATTGTACAGTTACTTTACATTACATTAATATAAACATATTGTACAGTTACTTTACATTACATTAATATAAACATATTATACAGTTACTTTACATTACATTAATATAAACATATTGTACAGTTACTTTACATTACATTAATATAAACATATTGTACAGTTACTTTACATTAATATAAACATATTGTACAGTTACTTTACTTTACATTAATATAAACATATTGTACAGTTACTTTACATTACATTAATATAAACATATTGTACAGTTACTTTATATTAATATAAACATATTCTACAGTTACTTTACATTATATTAATATAAACATATTGTACAGTTACTTTACATTAATATAAACATATTCTACAGTTACTTTACATTAATATAAACATATTGTTTAGTTACTTTACATTAATATAAACATATTGTACAGTTACTTTACATTACATTAATATAAACATATTGTACAGTTACTTTACATTAACATAAACATATTCTACAGTTACTTTACATTATATTAATATAAACATAATGTACTGTTACTTTACATTACATTAATATAAACATATTGTACAGTTACTTTACATTACATTAATATAAACATATTGTACAGTTACTTTACATTAATATAAACATATTGTACAGTTACTTTACATTAATATAAACATATTGTATAGTTACTTTACATTAATATAAACATATTGTACAGTTACTTTACATTACATTAATATAAACATATTGTACAGTTACTTTACATTAATATAAACATATTGTACAGTTACTTTACATTACATTAATATAAACATATTGTATAGTTACTTTACATTACATTAATATAAACATATTGTACAGTTACTTTACATTACATTAATATAAACATATTGTTTAGTTACTTTACATTACATTAATATAAACATATTGTACAGTTACTTTACATTACATTAATATAAACATATTGTACAGTTACTTTACATTAATATAAACATATTGTACAGTTACTTTACATTACATTAATATAAACATATTGTACAGTTACTTTACATTACATTAATATAAACATATTGTACAGTTACTTTACATTACATTAATATAAACATATTGTTTAGTTACTTTACATTACATTAATATAAACATATTGTACAGTTACATTACATTAATATAAACATATTGTTTAGTTACTTTACATTACATTAATATAAACATATTGTACAGTTACTTTACTTTAATATAAACATATTGTACAGTTACTTTACATTACATTAATATAAACATATTGTATAGTTACTTTACATTACATTAATATAAACATATTGTACAGTTACTTTACATTACATTAATATAAACATATTGTACAGTTACTTTACTTTACATTAATATAAACATATTGTTTAGTTACTTTACATTACATTAATATAAACATATTGTACAGTTACATTACATTAATATAAACATATTGTTTAGTTACTTTACATTACATTAATATAAACATATTCTACAGTTACTTTACATTACATTAATATAAACATATTGTACAGTTACTTTACATTATATTAATATAAACATATTGTATAGTTACTTTACATTAATATAAACATATTGTACAGTTACTTTACATTACATTAATATAAACATATTGTATAGTTACTTTACATTAATATAAACATATTCTACAGTTACTTTACATTATATTAATATAAACATATTGTACTGTTACTTTACATTACATTAATATAAACATATTGTACTGTTACTTTACATTAATATAAACATATTGTACAGTTACTTTACATTAATATAAACATATTGTACAGTTACTTTACATTAATATAAACATATTGTATAGTTACTTTACATTAATATAAACATATTGTACAGTTACTTTACATTAATATAAACATATTGTACAGTTACTTTACATTAATATAAACATATTGTACAGTTACTTTACATTAATATAAACATATTGTACAGTTACTTTACATTACATTAATATAAACATATTGTATAGTTACTTTACATTAATACAAACATATTCTACAGTTACTTTACATTATATTAATATAAACATATTGTACTGTTACTTTACATTACATTAATATAAACATATTGTACTGTTACTTTACATTAATATAAACATATTGTACAGTTACTTTACATTAATATAAACATATTGTACAGTTACTTTACATTAATATAAACATATTGTATAGTTACTTTACATTAATATAAACATATTGTACAGTTACTTTACATTAATATAAACATATTGTACAGTTACTTTACATTAATATAAACATATTGTACAGTTACTTTACATTAATATAAACATATTGTACATTTACTTTACATTACATTAATATAAACATATTGTACAGTTACTTTACATTAATATAAACATATTGTATAGTTACTTTACATTAATATAAACATATTGTACAGTTACTTTACATTAAAATAAACATATTCTACAGTTACTTTACTTTACATTAATATAAACATATTGTATAGTTACTTTACATTAATATAAACATATTGTACAGTTACTTTACATTACATTAATATAAACATATTGTACAGTTACTTTACATTACATTAATATAAACATATTGTACAGTTACTTTACATTAATATAAACATATTGTACAGTTACTTTACATTAATATAAACATATTGTACAGTTACTTTACATTACATTAATATAAACATATTGTACAGTTACTTTACATTAATATAAACATATTGTACAGTTACTCTACATTACATTAATATAAACATATTGTACAGTTACTTTACATTACATTAATATACATATATTGTACAGTTACTTTACATTACATTAATATAAACATATTGTATAGTTACTTTACATTAATATAAACATATTGTACAGTTACTTTACATTAATATAAACATATTCTACAGTTACTTTACTTTACATTAATATAAACATATTGTATAGTTACTTTACATTAATATAAACATATTGTACAGTTACTTTACATTAATATAAACATATTGTATAGTTACTTTACATTACATTAATATAAACATATTATACAGTTACTTTACATTAATATAAACATATTGTATAGTTACTTTACATTAATATAAACATATTGTACAGTTACTTTACATTAATATAAACATATTGTACAGTTACTTTACTTTACATTAATATAAACATATTGTACAGTTACTTTACATTACATTAATATAAACATATTGTACAGTTACATTACATTAATATAAACATATTGTTTAGTTACTTTACATTACATTAATATAAACATATTCTACAGTTACTTTACATTACATTAATATAAACATATTGTACAGTTACTTTACATTATATTAATATAAACATATTGTATAGTTACTTTACATTAATATAAACATATTGTACAGTTACTTTACATTACATTAATATAAACATATTGTATAGTTACTTTACATTAATATAAACATATTCTACAGTTACTTTACATTATATTAATATAAACATATTGTACTGTTACTTTACATTACATTAATATAAACATATTGTACTGTTACTTTACATTAATATAAACATATTGTACAGTTACTTTACATTAATATAAACATATTGTACAGTTACTTTACATTAATATAAACATATTGTATAGTTACTTTACATTAATATAAACATATTGTACAGTTACTTTACATTAATATAAACATATTGTACAGTTACTTTACATTAATATAAACATATTGTACAGTTACTTTACATTAATATAAACATATTGTACATTTACTTTACATTACATTAATATAAACATATTGTACAGTTACTTTACATTAATATAAACATATTGTATAGTTACTTTACATTAATATAAACATATTGTACAGTTACTTTACATTAATATAAACATATTCTACAGTTACTTTACTTTACATTAATATAAACATATTGTATAGTTACTTTACATTAATATAAACATATTGTACAGTTACTTTACATTACATTAATATAAACATATTGTACATTTACTTTACATTACATTAATATAAACATATTGTACAGTTACTTTACATTAATATAAACATATTGTACAGTTACTTTACATTAATATAAACATATTGTACAGTTACTTTACATTACATTAATATAAACATATTGTACAGTTACTTTACATTAATATAAACATATTGTACAGTTACTCTACATTACATTAATATAAACATATTGTACAGTTACTTTACATTACATTAATATACATATATTGTGCAGTTACTTTACATTACATTAATATAAACATATTGTACAGTTACTTTACATTAATATAAACATATTGTACAGTTAATTTACATTAATATAAACATATTGTATAGTTACTTTACATTAATATAAACATATTGTACAGTTACTTTACATTAATATAAACATATTCTACAGTTACTTTACTTTACATTAATATAAACATATTGTATAGTTACTTTACATTAATATAAACATATTGTACAGTTACTTTACATTAATATAAACATATTGTATAGTTACTTTACATTACATTAATATAAACATATTATACAGTTACTTTACATTAATATAAACATATTGTATAGTTACTTTACATTAATATAAACATATTGTACAGTTACTTTACATTAATATAAACATATTCTACAGTTACTTTACTTTACATTAATATAAACATATTGTACAGTTACTTTACATTACATTAATATAAACATATTGTACAGTTACTTTACATTACATTAATATAAACATATTATACAGTTACTTTACTTTACATTAATATAAACATATTGTACAGTTACTTTACATTACATTAATATAAACATATTGTACAGTTACTTTACATTACATTAATATAAACATATTGTACAGTTACTTTACATTAATATAAACATATTGTATAGTTACTTTACATTAATATAAACATATTGTACAGTTACTTTACATTAATATAAACATATTCTACAGTTACTTTACTTTACATTAATATAAACATATTGTACAGTTACTTTACATTAATATAAACATATTCTACAGTTACTTTACTTTAGATTAATATAAACATATTGTATAGTTACTTTACATTAATATAAACATATTGTAAAGTTACTTTACATTAATATAAACATATTGTACAGTTACTTTACATTACATTAATATAAACATATTGTACAGTTACTTTACATTAATATAAACATATTGTACAGTTACTTTACATTACATTAATATAAACATATTGTACAGTTACTTTACATTAATATAAACATATTGTACAGTTACTTTACATTAATATAAACATATTGTATAGTTACTTTACATTAATATAAACATATTGTACAGTTACTTTACATTAATATAAACATATTGTACAGTTACTTTACATTAATATAAACATATTGTACAGTTACTTTACATTAATATAAACATATTGTACAGTTACTTTACATTACATTAATATAAACATATTGTATAGTTACTTTACATTAATATAAACATATTCTACAGTTACTTTACATTATATTAATATAAACATATTGTACTGTTACTTTACATTACATTAATATAAACATATTGTACTGTTACTTTACATTAATATAAACATATTGTACAGTTACTTTACATTAATATAAACATATTGTACAGTTACTTTACATTAATATAAACATATTGTATAGTTACTTTACATTAATATAAACATATTGTACAGTTACTTTACATTAATATAAACATATTGTACAGTTACTTTACATTAATATAAACATATTGTACAGTTACTTTACATTAATATAAACATATTGTACATTTACTTTACATTACATTAATATAAACATATTGTACAGTTACTTTACATTAATATAAACATATTGTATAGTTACTTTACATTAATATAAACATATTGTACAGTTACTTTACATTAATATAAACATATTCTACAGTTACTTTACTTTACATTAATATAAACATATTGTATAGTTACTTTACATTAATATAAACATATTGTACAGTTACTTTACATTACATTAATATAAACATATTGTACAGTTACTTTACATTACATTAATATAAACATATTGTACAGTTACTTTACATTAATATAAACATATTGTACAGTTACTTTACATTAATATAAACATATTGTACAGTTACTTTACATTACATTAATATAAACATATTGTACAGTTACTTTACATTAATATAAACATATTGTACAGTTAATTTACATTAATATAAACATATTGTATAGTTACTTTACATTAATATAAACATATTGTACAGTTACTTTACATTAATATAAACATATTCTACAGTTACTTTACTTTACATTAATATAAACATATTGTATAGTTACTTTACATTAATATAAACATATTGTACAGTTACTTTACATTAATATAAACATATTGTATAGTTACTTTACATTACATTAATATAAACATATTATACAGTTACTTTACATTAATATAAACATATTGTATAGTTACTTTACATTAATATAAACATATTGTACAGTTACTTTACATTAATATAAACATATTGTACAGTTACTTTACTTTACATTAATATAAACATATTGTACAGTTACTTTACATTACATTAATATAAACATATTGTACAGTTACATTACATTAATATAAACATATTGTTTAGTTACTTTACATTACATTAATATAAACATATTCTACAGTTACTTTACATTACATTAATATAAACATATTGTACAGTTACTTTACATTATATTAATATAAACATATTGTATAGTTACTTTACATTAATATAAACATATTGTACAGTTACTTTACATTACATTAATATAAACATATTGTATAGTTACTTTACATTAATATAAACATATTCTACAGTTACTTTATATTATATTAATATAAACATATTGTACTGTTACTTTACATTACATTAATATAAACATATTGTACTGTTACTTTACATTAATATAAACATATTGTACAGTTACTTTACATTAATATAAACATATTGTACATTTACTTTACATTAATACAAACATATTGTATAGTTACTTTACATTAATATAAACATATTGTACAGTTACTTTACATTAATATAAACATATTGTACAGTTACTTTACATTAATATAAACATATTGTACAGTTACTTTACATTAATATAAACATATTGTACATTTACTTTACATTACATTAATATAAACATATTGTACAGTTACTTTACATTAATATAAACATATTGTATAGTTACTTTACATTAATATAAACATATTGTACAGTTACTTTACATTAATATAAACATATTCTACAGTTACTTTACTTTACATTAATATAAACATATTGTATAGTTACTTTACATTAATATAAACATATTCTACAGTTACTTTACTTTACATTAATATAAACATATTGTACAGTTACTTTACATTAATATAAACATATTCTACAGTTACTTTACTTTACATTAATATAAACATATTGTATAGTTACTTTACATTAATATAAACATATTGTAAAGTTACTTTACATTAATATAAACATATTGTACAGTTACTTTACATTACATTAATATAAACATATTGTACAGTTACTTTACATTAATATAAACATATTGTACAGTTAATTTACATTAATATAAACATATTGTATAGTTACTTTACATTAATATAAACATATTGTACAGTTACTTTACATTAATATAAACATATTCTACAGTTACTTTACTTTACATTAATATAAACATATTGTTTAGTTACTTTACATTACATTAATATAAACATATTGTACAGTTACATTACATTAATATAAACATATTGTTTAGTTACTTTACATTACATTAATATAAACATATTCTACAGTTACTTTACATTACATTAATATAAACATATTGTACAGTTACTTTACATTATATTAATATAAACATATTGTATAGTTACTTTACATTAATATAAACATATTGTACAGTTACTTTACATTACATTAATATAAACATATTGTATAGTTACTTTACATTAATATAAACATATTCTACAGTTACTTTACATTATATTAATATAAACATATTGTACTGTTACTTTACATTACATTAATATAAACATATTGTACTGTTACTTTACATTAATATAAACATATTGTACAGTTACTTTACATTAATATAAACATATTGTACAGTTACTTTACATTAATATAAACATATTGTATAGTTACTTTACATTAATATAAACATATTGTACAGTTACTTTACATTAATATAAACATATTGTACAGTTACTTTACATTAATATAAACATATTGTACAGTTACTTTACATTAATATAAACATATTGTACAGTTACTTTACATTACATTAATATACACATATTGTACAGTTACTTTACATTACATTAATATAAACATATTGTACAGTTACTTTACATTACATTAATATAAACATATTGTACAGTTACTTTACTTTACATTAATATAAACATATTGTTTAGTTACTTTACATTACATTAATATAAACATATTGTACAGTTACATTACATTAATATAAACATATTGTTTAGTTACTTTACATTACATTAATATAAACATATTCTACAGTTACTTTACAATACATTAATATAAACATATTGTACAGTTACTTTACATTATATTAATATAAACATATTGTATAGTTACTTTACATTAATATAAACATATTGTACAGTTACTTTACATTACATTAATATAAACATATTGTATAGTTACTTTACATTAATATAAACATATTCTACAGTTACTTTACATTATATTAATATAAACATATTGTACTGTTACTTTACATTACATTAATATAAACATATTGTACTGTTACTTTACATTAATATAAACATATTGTACAGTTACTTTACATTAATATAAACATATTGTACAGTTACTTTACATTAATATAAACATATTGTATAGTTACTTTACATTAATATAAACATATTGTACAGTTACTTTACATTAATATAAACATATTGTACAGTTACTTTACATTAATATAAACATATTGTACAGTTACTTTACATTAATATAAACATATTGTACAGTTACTTTACATTAATATAAACATATTGTACAGTTACTTTACATTACATTAATATAAACATATTGTACATTTACTTTACATTACATTAATATAAACATATTGTACAGTTACTTTACATTAATATAAACATATTGTATAGTTACTTTACATTAATATAAACATATTGTACAGTTACTTTACATTAATATAAACATATTCTACAGTTACTTTACTTTACATTAATATAAACATATTGTATAGTTACTTTACATTAATATAAACATATTGTACAGTTACTTTACATTACATTAATATAAACATATTGTACAGTTACTTTACATTACATTAATATAAACATATTGTACAGTTACTTTACATTAATATAAACATATTGTACAGTTACTTTACATTAATATAAACATATTGTACAGTTACTTTACATTACATTAATATAAACATATTGTACAGTTACTTTACATTAATATAAACATATTGTACAGTTACTCTACATTACATTAATATAAACATATTGTACAGTTACTTTACATTACATTAATATACATATATTGTACAGTTACTTTACATTACATTAATATAAACATATTGTACAGTTACTTTACATTAATATAAACATATTGTACAGTTAATTTACATTAATATAAACATATTGTATAGTTACTTTACATTAATATAAACATATTGTATAGTTACTTTACATTACATTAATATAAACATATTGTACAGTTACTTTACATTACATTAATATAAACATATTGTACAGTTACTTTACATTACATTAATATAAACATATTATACAGTTACTTTACATTACATTAATATAAACATATTGTACAGTTACTTTACATTACATTAATATAAACATATTGTACAGTTACTTTACATTAATATAAACATATTGTACAGTTACTTTACTTTACATTAATATAAACATATTGTACAGTTACTTTACATTACATTAATATAAACATATTGTACAGTTACTTTATATTAATATAAACATATTCTACAGTTACTTTACATTATATTAATATAAACATATTGTACAGTTACTTTACATTAATATAAACATATTCTACAGTTACTTTACATTAATATAAACATATTGTTTAGTTACTTTACATTAATATAAACATATTGTACAGTTACTTTACATTACATTAATATAAACATATTGTACAGTTACTTTACATTAACATAAACATATTCTACAGTTACTTTACATTATATTAATATAAACATAATGTACTGTTACTTTACATTACATTAATATAAACATATTGTACAGTTACTTTACATTACATTAATATAAACATATTGTACAGTTACTTTACATTAATATAAACATATTGTACAGTTACTTTACATTAATATAAACATATTGTATAGTTACTTTACATTAATATAAACATATTGTACAGTTACTTTACATTACATTAATATAAACATATTGTACAGTTACTTTACATTAATATAAACATATTGTACAGTTACTTTACATTACATTAATATAAACATATTGTATAGTTACTTTACATTACATTAATATAAACATATTGTACAGTTACTTTACATTACATTAATATAAACATATTGTTTAGTTACTTTACATTACATTAATATAAACATATTGTACAGTTACTTTACATTACATTAATATAAACATATTGTACAGTTACTTTACATTAATATAAACATATTGTACAGTTACTTTACATTACATTAATATAAACATATTGTACAGTTACTTTACATTACATTAATATAAACATATTGTACAGTTACTTTACATTACATTAATATAAACATATTGTTTAGTTACTTTACATTACATTAATATAAACATATTGTACAGTTACATTACATTAATATAAACATATTGTTTAGTTACTTTACATTACATTAATATAAACATATTGTACAGTTACTTTACTTTAATATAAACATATTGTACAGTTACTTTACATTACATTAATATAAACATATTGTATAGTTACTTTACATTACATTAATATAAACATATTGTACAGTTACTTTACATTACATTAATATAAACATATTGTACAGTTACTTTACTTTACATTAATATAAACATATTGTTTAGTTACTTTACATTACATTAATATAAACATATTGTACAGTTACATTACATTAATATAAACATATTGTTTAGTTACTTTACATTACATTAATATAAACATATTCTACAGTTACTTTACATTACATTAATATAAACATATTGTACAGTTACTTTACATTATATTAATATAAACATATTGTATAGTTACTTTACATTAATATAAACATATTGTACAGTTACTTTACATTACATTAATATAAACATATTGTATAGTTACTTTACATTAATATAAACATATTCTACAGTTACTTTACATTATATTAATATAAACATATTGTACTGTTACTTTACATTACATTAATATAAACATATTGTACTGTTACTTTACATTAATATAAACATATTGTACAGTTACTTTACATTAATATAAACATATTGTACAGTTACTTTACATTAATATAAACATATTGTATAGTTACTTTAAATTAATATAAACATATTGTACAGTTACTTTACATTAATATAAACATATTGTACAGTTACTTTACATTAATATAAACATATTGTACAGTTACTTTACATTAATATAAACATATTGTACAGTTACTTTACATTACATTAATATAAACATATTGTATAGTTACTTTACATTAATACAAACATATTCTACAGTTACTTTACATTATATTAATATAAACATATTGTACTGTTACTTTACATTACATTAATATAAACATATTGTACTGTTACTTTACATTAATATAAACATATTGTACAGTTACTTTACATTAATATAAACATATTGTACAGTTACTTTACATTAATATAAACATATTGTATAGTTACTTTACATTAATATAAACATATTGTACAGTTACTTTACATTAATATAAACATATTGTACAGTTACTTTACATTAATATAAACATATTGTACAGTTACTTTACATTAATATAAACATATTGTACATTTACTTTACATTACATTAATATAAACATATTGTACAGTTACTTTACATTAATATAAACATATTGTATAGTTACTTTACATTAATATAAACATATTGTACAGTTACTTTACATTAAAATAAACATATTCTACAGTTACTTTACTTTACATTAATATAAACATATTGTATAGTTACTTTACATTAATATAAACATATTGTACAGTTACTTTACATTACATTAATATAAACATATTGTACAGTTACTTTACATTACATTAATATAAACATATTGTACAGTTACTTTACATTAATATAAACATATTGTACAGTTACTTTACATTAATATAAACATATTGTACAGTTACTTTACATTACATTAATATAAACATATTGTACAGTTACTTTACATTAATATAAACATATTGTACAGTTACTCTACATTACATTAATATAAACATATTGTACAGTTACTTTACATTACATTAATATACATATATTGTACAGTTACTTTACATTACATTAATATAAACATATTGTATAGTTACTTTACATTAATATAAACATATTGTACAGTTACTTTACATTAATATAAACATATTCTACAGTTACTTTACTTTACATTAATATAAACATATTGTATAGTTACTTTACATTAATATAAACATATTGTACAATTACTTTACATTAATATAAACATATTGTATAGTTACTTTACATTACATTAATATAAACATATTATACAGTTACTTTACATTAATATAAACATATTGTATAGTTACTTTACATTAATATAAACATATTGTACAGTTACTTTACATTAATATAAACATATTGTACAGTTACTTTACTTTACATTAATATAAACATATTGTACAGTTACTTTACATTACATTAATATAAACATATTGTACAGTTACATTACATTAATATAAACATATTGTTTAGTTACTTTACATTACATTAATATAAACATATTCTACAGTTACTTTACATTACATTAATATAAACATATTGTACAGTTACTTTACATTATATTAATATAAACATATTGTATAGTTACTTTACATTAATATAAACATATTGTACAGTTACTTTACATTACATTAATATAAACATATTGTATAGTTACTTTACATTAATATAAACATATTCTACAGTTACTTTACATTATATTAATATAAACATATTGTACTGTTACTTTACATTACATTAATATAAACATATTGTACTGTTACTTTACATTAATATAAACATATTGTACAGTTACTTTACATTAATATAAACATATTGTACAGTTACTTTACATTAATATAAACATATTGTATAGTTACTTTACATTAATATAAACATATTGTACAGTTACTTTACATTAATATAAACATATTGTACAGTTACTTTACATAAATATAAACATATTGTACAGTTACTTTACATTAATATAAACATATTGTACATTTACTTTACATTACATTAATATAAACATATTGTACAGTTACTTTACATTAATATAAACATATTGTATAGTTACTTTACATTAATATAAACATATTGTACAGTTACTTTACATTAATATAAACATATTCTACAGTTACTTTACTTTACATTAATATAAACATATTTTATAGTTACTTTACATTAATATAAACATATTGTACAGTTACTTTACATTACATTAATATAAACATATTGTACATTTACTTTACATTACATTAATATAAACATATTGTACAGTTACTTTACATTAATATAAACATATTGTACAGTTACTTTACATTAATATAAACATATTGTACAGTTACTTTACATTACATTAATATAAACATATTGTACAGTTACTTTACATTAATATAAACATATTGTACAGTTACTCTACATTACATTAATATAAACATATTGTACAGTTACTTTACATTACATTAATATACATATATTGTGCAGTTACTTTACATTACATTAATATAAACATATTGTACAGTTACTTTACATTAATATAAACATATTGTACAGTTAATTTACATTAATATAAACATATTGTATAGTTACTTTACATTAATATAAACATATTGTACAGTTACTTTACATTAATATAAACATATTCTACAGTTACTTTACTTTACATTAATATAAACATATTGTATAGTTACTTTACATTAATATAAACATATTGTACAGTTACTTTACATTAATATAAACATATTGTATAGTTACTTTACATTACATTAATATAAACATATTATACAGTTACTTTACATTAATATAAACATATTGTATAGTTACTTTACATTAATATAAACATATTGTACAGTTACTTTACATTAATATAAACATATTCTACAGTTACTTTACTTTACATTAATATAAACATATTGTACAGTTACTTTACATTACATTAATATAAACATATTGTACAGTTACTTTACATTACATTAATATAAACATATTATACAGTTACTTTACTTTACATTAATATAAACATATTGTACAGTTACTTTACATTACATTAATATAAACATATTGTACAGTTACTTTACATTACATTAATATAAACATATTGTACAGTTACTTTACATTAATATAAACATATTGTATAGTTACTTTACATTAATATAAACATATTGTACAGTTACTTTACATTAATATAAACATATTCTACAGTTACTTTACTTTACATTAATATAAACATATTGTACAGTTACTTTACATTAATATAAACATATTCTACAGTTACTTTACTTTACATTAATATAAACATATTGTATAGTTACTTTACATTAATATAAACATATTGTAAAGTTACTTTACATTAATATAAACATATTGTACAGTTACTTTACATTACATTAATATAAACATATTGTACAGTTACTTTACATTAATATAAACATATTGTACAGTTACTTTACATTACATTAATATAAACATATTGTACAGTTACTTTACATTAATATAAACATATTGTACAGTTACTTTACATTAATATAAACATATTGTATAGTTACTTTACATTAATATAAACATATTGTACAGTTACTTTACATTAATATAAACATATTGTACAGTTACTTTACATTAATATAAACATATTGTACAGTTACTTTACATTAATATAAACATATTGTACAGTTACTTTACATTACATTAATATAAACATATTGTATAGTTACTTTACATTAATATAAACATATTCTACAGTTACTTTACATTATATTAATATAAACATATTGTACTGTTACTTTACATTACATTAATATAAACATATTGTACTGTTACTTTACATTAATATAAACATATTGTACAGTTACTTTACATTAATATAAACATATTGTACAGTTACTTTACATTAATATAAACATATTGTATAGTTACTTTACATTAATATAAACATATTGTACAGTTACTTTACATTAATATAAACATATTGTACAGTTACTTTACATTAATATAAACATATTGTACAGTTACTTTACATTAATATAAACATATTGTACATTTACTTTACATTACATTAATATAAACATATTGTACAGTTACTTTACATTAATATAAACATATTGTATAGTTACTTTACATTAATATAAACATATTGTACAGTTACTTTACATTAATATAAACATATTCTACAGTTACTTTACTTTACATTAATATAAACATATTGTATAGTTACTTTACATTAATATAAACATATTGTACAGTTACTTTACATTACATTAATATAAACATATTGTACAGTTACTTTACATTACATTAATATAAACATATTGTACAGTTACTTTACATTAATATAAACATATTGTACAGTTACTTTACATTAATATAAACATATTGTACAGTTACTTTACATTACATTAATATAAACATATTGTACAGTTACTTTACATTAATATAAACATATTGTACAGTTAATTTACATTAATATAAACATATTGTATAGTTACTTTACATTAATATAAACATATTGTACAGTTACTTTACATTAATATAAACATATTCTACAGTTACTTTACTTTACATTAATATAAACATATTGTATAGTTACTTTACATTAATATAAACATATTGTACAGTTACTTTACATTAATATAAACATATTGTATAGTTACTTTACATTACATTAATATAAACATATTATACAGTTACTTTACATTAATATAAACATATTGTATAGTTACTTTACATTAATATAAACATATTGTACAGTTACTTTACATTAATATAAACATATTGTACAGTTACTTTACTTTACATTAATATAAACATATTGTACAGTTACTTTACATTACATTAATATAAACATATTGTACAGTTACATTACATTAATATAAACATATTGTTTAGTTACTTTACATTACATTAATATAAACATATTCTACAGTTACTTTACATTACATTAATATAAACATATTGTACAGTTACTTTACATTATATTAATATAAACATATTGTATAGTTACTTTACATTAATATAAACATATTGTACAGTTACTTTACATTACATTAATATAAACATATTGTATAGTTACTTTACATTAATATAAACATATTCTACAGTTACTTTATATTATATTAATATAAACATATTGTACTGTTACTTTACATTACATTAATATAAACATATTGTACTGTTACTTTACATTAATATAAACATATTGTACAGTTACTTTACATTAATATAAACATATTGTACATTTACTTTACATTAATACAAACATATTGTATAGTTACTTTACATTAATATAAACATATTGTACAGTTACTTTACATTAATATAAACATATTGTACAGTTACTTTACATTAATATAAACATATTGTACAGTTACTTTACATTAATATAAACATATTGTACATTTACTTTACATTACATTAATATAAACATATTGTACAGTTACTTTACATTAATATAAACATATTGTATAGTTACTTTACATTAATATAAACATATTGTACAGTTACTTTACATTAATATAAACATATTCTACAGTTACTTTACTTTACATTAATATAAACATATTGTATAGTTACTTTACATTAATATAAACATATTGTACAGTTACTTTACATTACATTAATATAAACATATTGTACATTTACTTTACATTACATTAATATAAACATATTGTACAGTTACTTTACATTAATATAAACATATTGTACAGTTACTTTACATTAATATAAACATATTGTACAGTTACTTTACATTACATTAATATAAACATATTGTACAGTTACTTTACATTAATATAAACATATTGTACAGTTACTCTACATTACATTAATATAAACATATTGTACAGTTACTTTACATTACATTAATATACATATATTGTACAGTTACTTTACATTACATTAATATAAACATATTGTACAGTTACTTTACATTAATATAAACATATTGTACAGTTAATTTACATTAATATAAACATATTGTATAGTTACTTTACATTAATATAAACATATTGTACAGTTACTTTACATTAATATAAACATATTCTACAGTTACTTTACATTAATATAAACATATTGTATAGTTACTTTACATTAATATAAACATATTGTACAGTTACTTTACATTAATATAAACATATTCTATAGTTACTTTACATTACATTAATATAAACATATTATACAGTTACTTTACATTAATATAAACATATTGTATAGTTACTTTACATTAATATAAACATATTGTACAGTTACTTTACATTAATATAAACATATTCTACAGTTACTTTACTTTACATTAATATAAACATATTGTACAGTTACTTTACATTACATTAATATAAACATATTGTACAGTTACTTTACATTACATTAATATAAACATATTATACAGTTACTTTACTTTACATTAATATAAACATATTGTACAGTTACTTTACATTACATTAATATAAACATATTGTACAGTTACTTTACATTACATTAATATAAACATATTGTACAGTTACTTTACATTAATATAAACATATTGTATAGTTACTTTACATTAATATAAACATATTGTACAGTTACTTTACATTAATATAAACATATTCTACAGTTACTTTACTTTACATTAATATAAACATATTGTACAGTTACTTTACATTAATATAAACATATTCTACAGTTACTTTACTTTACATTAATATAAACATATTGTATAGTTACTTTACATTAATATAAACATATTGTAAAGTTACTTTACATTAATATAAACATATTGTACAGTTACTTTACATTACATTAATATAAACATATTGTACAGTTACTTTACATTAATATAAACATATTGTACAGTTACTTTACATTAATATAAACATATTGTATAGTTACTTTACATTAATATAAACATATTGTACAGTTACTTTACTTTACATTAATATAAACATATTGTACATTTACTTTACATTACATTAATATAAACATATTGTACAGTTACTTTACATTACATTAATATAAACATATTGTACAGTTACTTTACATTACATTAATATAAACATATTGTACAGTTACTTTACATTACATTACTATAAACATATTGTACTGTTACTTTACATTAATATAAACATATTGTACAGTTACTTTACATTACATTAATATAAACATATTGTACAGTTACTTTACATTACATTAATATAAACATATTGTACAGTTACTTTACATTAATATAAACATATTGTACAGTTACTTTACGTTAATATAAACATATTGTACAGTTACTTTACATTACATTAATATAAACATATTGTACAGTTACTTTACATTACATTAATATAAACATATTGTACAGTTACTTTACATTAATATAAACATATTGTACAGTTACTTTACATTAATATAAACATATTGTACGGTTACTTTACATTACATTAATATAAACATATTGTACATTTACTTTACATTAATATAAACATATTGTACAGTTACTTTACATTACATTAATATAAACATATTGTATAGTTACTTTACATTACATTAATATAAACATATTGTACAGTTACTTTACATTACATTAATATAAACATATTGTACAGTTACTTTACATTACATTAATATAAACATATTGTATAGTTACTTTACATTACATTAATATAAACATATTATACAGTTACTTTACATTACATTAATATAAACATATTGTACAGTTACTTTACATTAATATAAACATATTATACAGTTACTTTACATTACATTAATATAAACATATTGTACAGTTACTTTACATTAATATAAACATATTGTATAGTTACTTTACATTACATTAATATAAACATATTATACAGTTACTTTACATTAATATAAACATATTGTATAGTTACTTTACATTAATATAAACATATTGTACAGTTACTTTACATTAATATAAACATATTGTACAGTTACTTTACTTTATATTAATATAAACATATTGTACAGTTACTTTACATTACATTAATATAAACATATTGTACAGTTACATTACATTAATATAAACATATTGTTTAGTTACTTTACATTACATTAATATAAACATATTCTACAGTTACTTTACATTACATTAATATAAACATATTGTACAGTTACTTTACATTATATTAATATAAACATATTGTATAGTTACTTTACATTAATATAAACATATTGTACAGTTACTTTACATTACATTAATATAAACATATTGTATAGTTACTTTACATTAATATAAACATATTCTACAGTTACTTTACATTATATTAATATAAACATATTGTACTGTTACTTTACATTACATTAATATAAACATATTGTACTGTTACTTTACATTAATATAAACATATTGTACAGTTACTTTACATTAATATAAACATATTGTACATTTACTTTACATTAATACAAACATATTGTATAGTTACTTTACATTAATATAAACATATTGTACAGTTACTTTACATTAATATAAACATATTGTACAGTTACTTTACATTAATATAAACATATTGTACAGTTACTTTACATTAATATAAACATATTGTACATTTACTTTACATTACATTAATATAAACATATTGTACAGTTACTTTACATTAATATAAACATATTGTATAGTTACTTTACATTAATATAAACATATTGTACAGTTACTTTACATTAATATAAACATATTCTACAGTTACTTTACTTTACATTAATATAAACATATTGTATAGTTACTTTACATTAATATAAACATATTGTACAGTTACTTTACATTACATTAATATAAACATATTGTACATTTACTTTACATTACATTAATATAAACATATTGTACAGTTACTTTACATTAATATAAACATATTGTACAGTTACTTTACATTAATATAAACATATTGTACAGTTACTTTACATTACATTAATATAAACATATTGTACAGTTACTTTACATTAATATAAACATATTGTACAGTTACTCTACATTACATTAATATAAACATATTGTACAGTTACTTTACATTACATTAATATACATATATTGTACAGTTACTTTACATTACATTAATATAAACATATTGTACAGTTACTTTACATTAATATAAACATATTATACAGTTAATTTACATTAATATAAACATATTGTATAGTTACTTTACATTAATATAAACATATTGTACAGTTACTTTACATTAATATAAACATATTCTACAGTTACTTTACATTAATATAAACATATTGTATAGTTACTTTACATTAATATAAACATATTGTACAGTTACTTTACATTAATATAAACATATTCTATAGTTACTTTACATTACATTAATATAAACATATTATACAGTTACTTTACATTAATATAAACATATTGTATAGTTACTTTACATTAATATAAACATATTGTACAGTTACTTTACATTAATATAAACATATTCTACAGTTACTTTACTTTACATTAATATAAACATATTGTACAGTTACTTTACATTACATTAATATAAACATATTGTACAGTTACTTTACATTACATTAATATAAACATATTATACAGTTACTTTACTTTACATTAATATAAACATATTGTACAGTTACTTTACATTACATTAATATAAACATATTGTACAGTTACTTTACATTACATTAATATAAACATATTGTACAGTTACTTTACATTAATATAAACATATTGTATAGTTACTTTACATTAATATAAACATATTGTACAGTTACTTTACATTAATATAAACATATTCTACAGTTACTTTACTTTACATTAATATAAACATATTGTACAGTTACTTTACATTAATATAAACATATTCTACAGTTACTTTACTTTACATTAATATAAACATATTGTATAGTTACTTTACATTAATATAAACATATTGTAAAGTTACTTTACATTAATATAAACATATTGTACAGTTACTTTACATTACATTAATATAAACATATTGTACAGTTACTTTACATTAATATAAACATATTGTACAGTTACTTTACATTACATTAATATAAACATATTGTACAGTTACTTTACATTAATATAAACATATTGTATAGTTACTTTACATTAATATAAACATATTGTACAGTTACTTTACTTTACATTAATATAAACATATTGTACATTTACTTTACATTACATTAATATAAACATATTGTACAGTTACTTTACATTACATTAATATAAACATATTGTACAGTTACTTTACATTACATTAATATAAACATATTGTACAGTTACTTTACATTACATTACTATAAACATATTGTACTGTTACTTTACATTAATATAAACATATTGTACAGTTACTTTACATTACATTAATATAAACATATTGTACAGTTACTTTACATTACATTAATATAAACATATTGTACAGTTACTTTACATTAATATAAACATATTGTACAGTTACTTTACATTAATATAAACATATTGTACAGTTACTTTACATTACATTAATATAAACATATTGTACAGTTACTTTACATTACATTAATATAAACATATTGTACAGTTACTTTACATTAATATAAACATATTGTACAGTTACTTTACATTAATATAAACATATTGTACGGTTACTTTACATTACATTAATATAAACATATTGTACATTTACTTTACATTAATATAAACATATTGTACAGTTACTTTACATTACATTAATATAAACATATTGTATAGTTACTTTACATTACATTAATATAAACATATTGTACAGTTACTTTACATTACATTAATATAAACATATTGTACAGTTACTTTACATTACATTAATATAAACATATTGTATAGTTACTTTACATTACATTAATATAAACATATTATACAGTTACTTTACATTACATTAATATAAACATATTGTACAGTTACTTTACATTAATATAAACATATTATACAGTTACTTTACATTACATTAATATAAACATATTGTACAGTTACTTTACATTAATATAAACATATTGTACAGTTACTTTACATTACATTAATATAAACATATTGTACAGTTACTTTACATTACATTAATATAAACATATTGTACAGTTACTTTACATTACATTAATATAAACATATTGTACAGTTACTTTACATTACTTTAATATAAACATATTGTACAGTTACTTTACATTACATTAATATAAACATATTGTACAGTTACTTTACATTACATTAATATAAACATATTGTACAGTTACTTTACATTACATTAATATAAACATATTGTATAGTTACTTTACATTACATTAATATAAACATATTGTACAGTTACTTTACATTACATTAATATAAACATATTGTACAGTTACTTTACATTACATTAATATAAACATATTGTACAGTTACTTTACATTACATTAATATAAACATATTGTATAGTTACTTTACATTACATTAATATAAACATATTGTACAGTTACTTTACATTAATATAAACATATTGTATAGTTACTTTACATTACATTAATATAAACATATTGTACAGTTACTTTACATTACATTAATATAAACATATTGTACAGTTACTTTACATTACATTAATATAAACATATTGTACAGTTACTTTACATTACATTAATATAAACATATTGTAAAGTTACTTTACTTTACATTAATATAAACATATTGTACAGTTACTTTACATTACATTAATATAAACATATTGTACAGTTACTTTACATTACATTAATATAAACATATTGTACAGTTACTTTACATTACATTAATATAAACATATTGTACAGTTACTTTACATTAATATAAACATATTGTACATTTACTTTACATTACATTAATATAAACATATTGTATAGTTACTTTACATTACATTAATATAAACATATTGTACAGTTACTTTACATTAATATAAACATATCGTACAGTTACTTTACATTACATTAATATAAACATATTGTACAGTTACTTTACATTACATTAATATAAACATATTGTACAGTTACTTTACATTACATTAATATAAACATATTGTACAGTTACTTTACTTTACATTAATATAAACATATTGTACAGTTACTTTACATTACATTAATATAAACATATTGTACAGTTACTTTACTTTACATTAATATAAACATATTGTACAGTTACTTTACATTAATATAAACATATTGTACGGTTACTTTACATTACATTAATATAAACATATTGTACATTTACTTTACATTAATATAAACATATTGTACAGTTACTTTACATTACATTAATATAAACATATTGTATAGTTACTTTACATTACATTAATATAAACATATTGTACAGTTACTTTACATTACATTAATATAAACATATTGTACAGTTACTTTACATTACATTAATATAAACATATTGTATAGTTACTTTACATTACATTAATATAAACATATTATACAGTTACTTTACATTACATTAATATAAACATATTGTACAGTTACTTTACATTAATATAAACATATTATACAGTTACTTTACATTACATTAATATAAACATATTGTACAGTTACTTTACATTAATATAAACATATTGTACAGTTACTTTACATTACATTAATATAAACATATTGTACAGTTACTTTACATTACATTAATATAAACATATTGTACAGTTACTTTACATTACATTAATATAAACATATTGTACAGTTACTTTACATTACTTTAATATAAACATATTGTACAGTTACTTTACATTACATTAATATAAACATATTGTACAGTTACTTTACATTACATTAATATAAACATATTGTACAGTTACTTTACATTACATTAATATAAACATATTGTATAGTTACTTTACATTACATTAATATAAACATATTGTACAGTTACATTACATTACATTAATTAAAACATATTGTACAGTTACTTTACATTACATTAATATAAACATATTGTACAGTTACTTTACATTACATTAATATAAACATATTGTACAGTTACTTTACATTACATTAATATAAACATATTGTACAGTTACTTTACATTAATATAAACATATTGTATAGTTACTTTACATTACATTAATATAAACATATTGTACAGTTACTTTACATTACATTAATATAAACATATTGTACAGTTACTTTACATTAATATAAACATATTGTATAGTTACTTTACATTACATTAATATAAACATATTGTATAGTTACTTTACATTACATTAATATAAACATATTGTACAGTTACTTTACATTAATATAAACATATTGTATAGTTACTTTACATTACATTAATATAAACATATTGTACAGTTACTTTACATTACATTAATATAAACATATTGTACAGTTACTTTACATTACATTAATATAAACATATTGTACAGTTACTTTACATTACATTAATATAAACATATTGTAAAGTTACTTTACTTTACATTAATATAAACATATTGTACAGTTACTTTACATTACATTAATATAAACATATTGTACAGTTACTTTACATTACATTAATATAAACATATTGTACAGTTACTTTACATTACATTAATATAAACATATTGTACAGTTACTTTACATTAATATAAACATATTGTACATTTACTTTACATTACATTAATATAAACATATTGTATAGTTACTTTACATTACATTAATATAAACATATTGTACAGTTACTTTACATTAATATAAACATATCGTACAGTTACTTTACATTACATTAATATAAACATATTGTACAGTTACTTTACATTACATTAATATAAACATATTGTACAGTTACTTTACATTACATTAATATAAACATATTGTACAGTTACTTTACTTTACATTAATATAAACATATTGTACAGTTACTTTACATTACATTAATATAAACATATTGTACAGTTACTTTACTTTACATTAATATAAACATATTGTACAGTTACTTTACATTACATTAATATAAACATATTATATAGTTACTTTACATTAATATAAACATATTGTACAGTTACTTTACATTACATTAATATAAACATATTGTACAGTTACTTTACATTACATTAATATAAACATATTGTACAGTTACTTTACATTAATATAAACATATTGTACAGTTACTTTACATTACATTAATATAAACATATTGTACAGTTACTTTACATTACATTAATATAAACATATTGTACAGTTACTTTACATTACATTAATATAAACATATTGTACAGTTACTTTACTTTACATTAATATAAACATATTGTATAGTTACTTTACATTACATTAATATAAACATATTGTACAGTTACTTTACTTTACATTAATATAAACATATTGTACAGTTACTTTACATTAATATAAACATATTGTACAGTTACTTTACATTAATATAAACATATTGTATAGTTACTTTACATTACATTAATATAAACATATTGTACAGTTACTTTACTTTACATTAATATAAACATATTGTACATTTACTTTACATTACATTAATATAAACATATTGTACAGTTACTTTACATTACATTAATATAAACATATTGTACAGTTACTTTATTTTACATTAATATAAACATATTGTACAGTTACTTTACATTACATTAATATAAACATATTGTTTAGTTACTTTACATTACATTAATATAAACATATTGTACAGTTACTTTACTTTACATTAATATAAACATATTGTATAGTTACTTTACATTACATTAATATAAACATATTGTACAGTTACTTTACATTAATATAAACATATTGTACATTTACTTTACATTACATTAATATAAACATATTATATAGTTACTTTACATTAATATAAACATATTGTACAGTTACTTTACATTAATATAAACATATTGTACAGTTACTTTACATTACTTTAATATAAACATATTGTACAGTTACTTTACATTACATTAATATAAACATATTGTACAGTTACTTTACATTAATATAAACATATTGTACAGTTACTTTACATTACTTTAATATAAACATATTGTACAGTTACTTTACATTAATATAAACATATTGTACAGTTACTTTACATTACTTTAATATAAACATATTGTACAGTTACTTTTCATTACATTAATATAAACATATTGTACAGTTACTTTACATTAATATAAACATATTGTACAGTTACTTTACTTTACATTAATATAAACATATTGTACAGTTACTTTACATTACATTAATATAAACATATTGTACAGTTACTTTACATTACATTAATATAAACATATTGTACAGTTACTTTACATTAATATAAACATATTGTACAGTTACTTTACATTACTTTAATATAAACATATTGTACAGTTACTTTACATTACATTAATATAAACATATTGTACAGTTACTTTACATTAATATAAACATATTGTACAGTTACTTTACTTTACATTAATATAAACATATTGTACAGTTACTTTACATTAATATAAACATATTGTACAGTTACTTTACATTACATTAATATAAACATATTGTATAGTTACTTTACATTAATATAAACATATTGTATAGTTACTTTACATTATATTAATATAAACATATTGTACAGTTACTTTATATTAATATAAACATATTGTACAGTTACTTTACATTAATATAAACATATTGTACAGTTACTTTACATTAATATAAACATATTGTACTGTTACTTTACATTACATTAATATAAACATATTGTATAGTTACTTAACATTACATTAATATAAACATATTGTACGTATGGTTTTAAGGAGAGCATCTCGGATTTTGTTGAAAATATTACGAAAATGGGATGCTAAATTATTGAAGCATTCCACGAAGCACCTGGACAGGTTCACTGCAGATAGATATAGCTTAGAAAAGAATTTGAAAGTGGCCGCCGTACTAGCGATGTTAGTAGAATGCGTGAAGGTCACGAGATACGCTTTAAAAACTATAAATATAGTGTTTATTACCGATTTAGACTGACTATAAGTGAAACTAGAACAATTTACTAGTTTTCGGGGATAATATTATTATTATAAATATAATTATTACAAATAATATTATTACAAATAATATTTTTACAAATAATATTATTACAAATAATATTATTACAAATAATATTATTACAAATAATATTACTACAAATAATATTTTTACAAATAATATTATTACAAATAATATTATTACAAATAATATTATTACAAATAATATTATTACAAATAATATTATTACAAATAATATTATTACAAATAATATTTTTACAAATATGTATAGGGCTAATATTAGAGTTTCGAGAATCATTGAAAGTTTTAATGTTCCGTTTTGGAAGAAAAATCTACCAGTAGTTGAAGATTTATTCACGGTTTAGTAATTTATATATAGTAAATTAGTACATTATAGTAAATATAATAAATTATAGAACATATAGTAAATTAGTACATATAGTAAATTATTACATATAGTGAATTAGTAAATATGGTATATATAGCAAATTAATACATATAGTAAATTAGTAAATTTTGTAAATTAATCCATATAGTAAATTTGTACATATTGTAAATTAGTACATATAGTAAATTAGTATATATAGTAACTTAGCACATATAGTAAATTAATAAATATAGTGTAAATTAGTATATATAGTAATTTAGCACATATAGTAAATAAATAAATATAGTAAATTAGTACATATAGTAAACTAATATATATAATTCATTAGTACATTTAATAGATTATAGTATATAAAGTAAATGATAGTACATATAGTAAATTAATTCAATATAAATGAATCATATGAATTATACTTCAATAATAATTAAAGAGATTTAGTTAAAAGCATAATCATTATTAATAACTAGAAATTGGCAAATGAAGAGGTTACATAATATATATATATATATATATATATATATATATATATATATACGTATATATACACACATATATATATATATATATATATATATATATACACATATATATATACACACATATATATATATATATATATATATATATATATATACATATATACATATATACATATATATATATACATATATATATATATATATATATATATACATATATACATATATATATATATATATATATATATATATATACGTATATATATACATATATACATATATACATATATATATATATACATATATATATACATATATACATATATACATATATATATATATATATATATATATACATATATATATATATATATATACATATATACATATATAAAATATTATTATTAATGTATATAAATGAATACTTTAACACAATGGTTAAACAAATGCAATACTAATTTAAATTATTTGGAATTTAATTTATTCTAGAATATTAAACGTGTTAAATATAATATTTTAATAATGGATTTGTGTCTAACATATTATAATTTCTAATCTTCGACTACTCTAGGAAAATGCAAAATCTAAACGTGATTGTAAGTGGATATATATTAATTATAGAATATTTAGATGATAATAACTTACTTAGTGTAATTACTGATAATTACTAATATTGAATTCTTAAATTAATACGTTCTTTATTACCTTTAGATATACTTATGTTAAATAGTAATTCAATACGTTTACGATGTTTATGAAATTAAGTGCAATTATAGTTCAATATATTTATTTCATGTATATTTTTTGAATCTAAAATTAATTAGGGA
>OZ038318.1:1398896-1406396 GCA_964035775.1 Osedax frankpressi
TTTTAAATACTTATTTTAATTTAATTAAACTAATGAATTAATATTTAATCATTATTATTATATTGGTAATTATTTTATTATTATTTAATAATTATTATTATGTTGGATACATAGCTATTTATTATCATTCTTTAAATTAAACTAATTATTGTTAATAAGATAAACCATATCAAAAAAAAATGATGATGATTAATTAATATAAGTATATTATAGGTATTTTCAATGCATTTTAATTTAAAGCATCAAAAGCTATTTTACTACTAATAATATTTGAAATTATAGAAATAATATCAAATCCAGGGTTTTGCTGCAGCATCACTTACTGATTTTATTATTTTAAAATATTCCGAATTCATGTTTTATAGCTGTCATGTGCAATATGGATTATTATGCAATGAGGAAATAATGTGATATTATTTGAATATCTATTAATACAAGTATTAAAATATATATAGTTTATATTATAAACATATTAATTACATTTAAGGGGTGTTTACAAAATCAAAATCGCGACGAATTTCGGCCAAAATGATTTCGTGCGAAATTTTTTCACGAAAATCTAAACTTTTTCGTTGGAGTATATTTGAAATATTTGATTTCGAAGTATGAATCTGTTTATTTTCTTTGTATTGTTTATTATTTAATTCCTTTGTCACCATCCAATAATATTTTCCAATTAATACTTTTCAACACTACATACCAAATCTTGTTATTTAGTTTTGTAAAATAATTAATATTAGGAAAATATAAATTATTTTAACTATTTGATTATTGCATAATTTTGTAAGAAAGGATATATCAATGTTACATCATAATATTACTTATTCAACTATAGATTGACATATTTTAAAGGTTAATAAAAGAGCAAATACATCTACACTCACATCTAGAAATATTAGAGATCAGTTTTGTAAATATGTAAATAAAGAGGGTCCTATGAGATGGCTAAATGTTATGTTAACGGTATAGATGTTTTATGATTCTTTAAATTTATATTTTCGTATTTTTTTTATCTCGTATTTATTCGTCTTATTATATATTATTTTACATTATTTCATATGTAAATAAATTGGTATTTATTTATAATTGTTATTTATTTATTAATTGTCATTAAATTCTATTTCATCAAATATTAGTTGCTCAATTTTATGGCATAATCTTCTTTTTTACTTTTCTTCTCTATTCTTTTTACCATAATATATCCCCATGCATTTCTTGAGATTTTTCAACATCATTTAATGCCTTAATTAATTCCACATTGTTAGTTTTTTCCTTTTTTAGAATGAAAACGCTTCCTATAGATAACTTTAAAATTAGATAATACTATTAAAGTATCTAACTTAAACATGTCATACCATATTATGTATACGTCTAATAATAGTTGGTAACATAAATATCGAAATCATATAAAGAAAATAAAATACTTTTAATTGGTTGAGGTTTAGCTAGACAGTGATTTATATCTGTACCATTTCTCCTTGAATTACAGTGTGATACGAAGGAGTTTTATTTATGAAAATATTAGATGGAGAGCAGTACGAATCATGATCCAAAGATATTTCAAAAGATTCAATATATCATCATCATCTTCCATAATAATATGAGACAATAAAGGAGGTATTGTTCCCTAGTTATCTGTAAATTGTAATTCATTCTATATGGCATTGAAAATAGGTATTATATATTATCATTAGATAACAATATATAACTAAAAATTTACTTTAATATAATAATATTTATATTATTAAATTGTTAAATAATTCTAACTACAAATATTTTATAATATTTTTAAAACTATTATAAATAAATGAGCATATTTCAAAACTTGGATCCAAAAATGTGAGACTTTTGTAAGATCTCCAGGCTATTTCAGGAACTATATTAGCTGCACTTCCACTAGCTCCAGATTGATCTTGAAACTCTTTTTTCAATATGTTTTCTTTTATAATATGTTCGGCACTAACACCAAAGTTCTACAATTTCTTTTACTTTTATTATTTATAATATGGATATAATATTAATTTTACATTTTAAAGATATCAAAGTATAATTTATAATATTAATTTGATATATTATCATATCCAATATTTTATAATAATATTAATTAAAAATTACCGCTGCATTCCAAATATTGTTGTATTCTTTTAAATTTTTTTATGGTAATCATAATTTTTCGGATCCCATAATAATCTATTCGAGTCATATTTGACTACTGAATACTACTACACTACTTGTGACATATTGTTATGTAATAGCTATAACTAATCTATAGAATTTCTCAATTGATAAATATCACATGACCTATACTATAATATGCCAATTTCTAGATTCACATAACTATTACAGTGTCACAATGACTATACTAGTTGATTACTACATCTATATTATTTGCAATAGTTAATTGTTATATAATTATATTGATGTAAGTATATAAATACAGACCTCCCTGTCTGGATATAATGTAGAATAAATATAATTTACTAAATATTGTATCGACTTCAAAGGATTGCTTATTTTAAAAAAAACTTACCAGAACTTTTCAAATCTCTAATTAGTTATTCCAATATTCTGGGTTTCTTCACTCCGTTATGGTAATGCTCATTTTGTGGTGCCAGAGTAATCTATATGATTCGTACATAGAGATAATTATGATAGTATTCTCATCTGATTCCATATTAATTATGAATACATATTGTAAAGGGCAATATCAACTCCAAATTACATATAGCAAATTAACCAATGATCTTACTGCTTATGGCATTTGACATATTGTGTAATAGTGAGATAATATCAACCAAGGAGTATATCACGTGTTTACAATAGGGGCATATTTTATTTTCAATAATATCGTTACAATAAAACTATAGTATAAATATAATTAAAACAAATATAATTTATGATTAGTCATATGATATATATATATATATTAATGTATGTGTGTGTATGTGTATGTGTATGTGTATGTGTGTGTGTATGTGTGTGTATGTGTGTGTGTATGTGTGTGTGCGCGTGTGTGTGTGTGATATACCCCAGATACAATCAACACGTTTAGCACATACTCAATTGACTGCGAGGTCGATAGTGAATATGTCCGATACGTATTTTATCCAATAATATTCCAATTTGAAATTAATATATTTATACTAGTTAATTTATATTCTATAGTTATTCACTTTATAAATTAATAGATACTACTTACAATCTAGTTTACGAATTAGTGAAATATATAATTTATATTTTATTATAACAGATTTAATTTAATATTATATTTAATAATGAATGAATTAGTTGTTTATTTATAATTAATATTAAACATAATACGTATATTAAACTTTATTTAAAATAATTAATATTGTTATATATTTACTTAAATATGGCTTTATAATATTATTAATTGCTGAGAAAATTAATATTCAAATAGTCTTAGATGATTTAATATTGATTTACTAATAATATTGGTAATATTCTAATGAAAATCTTTGTTTTTGACCGAAAAAATCAAACATGTTTTGTTTCAAGTTTGATCGAAAAAGAGTCAAAATATGGCCGAAATTATTTTCCGTTCGCATGTTTACATATACCGAAATCAAGTTCTCCGAAAATCGTTGTGAAATCGATTTCGCTATATGTAAAGGCCCCTTAAAGGGTGGTTATTTACAATGGTATATTTATTCTATACTATTTAAATGAAATATTATAATTCAAGAATTTATATAGGTACTTGTAGATGTAAATATTTTAATTGAAAATTGAAAATTTTAAATTTTACTAACATTGCATTAAACATATGATATATTTTAAATAAATTAACATTGTAAAGTTTAACATATAATGTTTATTTATTTTTAATGTCATTTTATATAATTATAAAATAATAAATATTGTGGATGAATATCCCAGGCAATAATCGAATAATAAAATATTATTTATTATTATTAACAATAATTAATAACAATATTTATATTTTATGATTGACATGTTTAGAATCATTATACTGACACCATGAACAGTATAATATTTTATTTATTATATTCGTGTAATAAAAAATATATAGAATAGTATTAATAATATACGGAAGTCGAAACTAACATTACAGTCAATGTCATACAATGTTATCCACATTGCATAGTGATCCATATTGCATATGACACTAGTTTCGTACAATTAAATATAATATATAATAAAAAAATAGATTTAATAAAATATTAATAATAATATTTTATTTCTGCATTATAAACATTAAAATTGAAAAAACTCGATATAATACACATACTATATAAAGCGCTCACACATACACACACAGTCACACACACACACACACACATATGTATATATTTTAATATTTGGTGTAATTTTAATTTTAATTGTTCTATGTAAATGTTGAAAAATCAAAAATTTCTGGCGATACATTTACTGATATAACTGTATTACTTTTGAATAGAAACCATTATTAAAGTAATTAAATTAATTTTCCATTTCTAATAGAAAAAATAATTTAAGTTTAATTTTAACTCAAGAATTTTAAAATTGTATTACATTTGATACCATTATATAATATATTATAACTATAAGTAAAATAGATTATTTTATATTGATAAATCCTAAATATAAAATTTATAATTAATTTTATATCATTATTTTATTATATTAAATCTATTTATATTAATAATAATAATGTATTATTTTAGCGATGATTCATATATAGATATGCAATCGAGTTAGTTTACAATATATATATATATATATATATATATATATATATATATATATATATATATATATATATATAATATATCAAATTACTTCGTACTTATATTCAAATGTAAATTTATATTTAACAGTAAACAGTAATATCAGTCTATTTGAGTTAGTTTATTAATATTAATAATAAAATAGTTATTATAAAAAAAATAGTTTACACTATAATAACATCAAAAAAAACTGCCAAATATATATATATATATAAATATATAGATATAATATGTATTATACCATATATATGGTATAATATATATGCGTAATTTAGTATAATATTATATTATAATAATATTGTATTGGCTATTTCACACATGGTGATTGTTTTCCTATCAAATTTCTGTCGATCAGTTAACAATTAATAAATATTAATATATTATTTATTAACTAGTATTAATTATACACAATTATTTAGTGACAATTCGTGCCTTTCCTTTGAATCAAGTTAGATTTATATATATATATATATATATATATATATATATATATCTTTAACATACATAAAATAAATTTTTTAAAAATAATCTGTACATAAAAATTATACATTAGATCATTTATTTTATTTGTTATGAACGTTTTTGTTATAAATGTATTATTTAAAAAGTATAGATAAATATGAATTTTCATTATTGTTTACGTTCCATCGTTACTGTCTTTATTATAAAATACCTAATTATCGCTTAAAATTAATCATGACAACTATTCGATATTCCTTTGATACACAGTAATAACAACAATATAAACATAACTTCCACATCCTTGTTATAATTATAGTTGAACATGTATATTCTCTAAGATAATATACTATATACTATATACTATATACTATTCCCATATATTTATAATTTCTCTCATTTTTTACTAATAAAATTAAATGTTATATAATAGATAGTGACATCAAAAGTAATGAGTTTGTAAAAACATATATATGATATACAGTATGATATACAGTATGATATACAGTATGATATACAGTACGATATACAGTATGGTATACAGTATGATATACAGTATGATATACAGTATGATATACAGTATGATATACAGTATGATATACAGTATGATATACAGTATGATATACAGTATGATATACAGTATGATATACAGTATGATATACAGTATGATATACAGTATGATATACAGTACTGCATTTTTTGTTTTATTATTATATATTTAATAACAGATTTTATATTTCACTTATTTTAGGATTTTACTAAAATAAATATATTTATAACTATCGTTAATAATAATACATTATGTATGAAATTAATATATAATAACATATAACTTATATTAGAAATTATTTATCAAGGTAAATTAATTCAGGTAGCGTAAACATGAATAATTACATAATCAGACCATCTCTCATCTTCTAGAGATGAATCGATATCTATGTTAGCGAAGCAACAATTAACATAAACTATTACTTCCGATGGTGTACATATTTCATAACGAATTCTTACCAGGCAGCCAAACACATCGACTATAGCTTTACAGATTTTACAGCAAGGGTACTTACACTGGGAACACAAATACACAAATTCAAGACATCGTAATGATATTCTTTGATTCATAATCAAAATATTACGATACTAGTTATCTTTGAACTAAAGTCAAGTTATCGGCAGAAAATAGGAAAATTGAGAAATATACACATCGTGATTACGCAATACCATTATGCATAGACTCGTTATGATCTTGGCATTCCGATAATGAGGTCCTATTGGAAGAGTTAAACATCATTGACAAAATATGGTAATCAATAAAGAATGACACCATAAATCTATATCGTGAAATCTTCTATCCAAATTCTTCAGCTGCTTTTAATTTTTAGATCTATATATATTTTAAATTTTCACTTTGATTTAAATTATCTTACCTTATTTACCTTTTTACTGTTTTTGAATATATTCTCAATAACTATAATGAAGAGGTCAAACTTAAATTTAACATATTTATTGTTGTTTCAATAACACCCTCGTGAGTTATATATATATACATTTAATATATTTTTCAATATATTTTGTTAGAGATTTCAATAATTCAGAAATCTCCATCCAGGTAGTAAATAATTAATTATTATTATACTCAATGTTAATTAATAATTCTGATAATTAATTAATCTAAAACAATCACTTTAAATTTATATCTAAATATACTACATATATAATTATTTTAAAGATCGAATTTTCTGATACGAATGTTGCAGAATTGGTAAATAAATAAAGCGTATCATTTATTATATAATATCGTTTGTATGCATTGACGTAATACCCATGGGTATTATGTATTTGTTAATATATAGGCTTTCGATCAGTAGATACAAGGTAACAAGGTTTAGTTATCTACCCGGAGTTTTAAATAGTATATAGAGCTTGTGAATGAATTCACTAACTCCTTTAAACACAATTATATTTAATATTACCTTCACCAAGATGGATATCCGTTAATAGTTTAAATTAACATTAATCGAGTTTTGGGTATGTGAAGAAATGATTCAATTATATGCATACAATGTGGATTAATATAATACAATAGATTTATAAATGTATTGTATTGTATAAAATACATTTACAAGTACAATCATTTATTCTATATCGTTACCACCTTTAACATATGAAATGTTAATATAAAATATATAAATCTATCGCACCTAATTATTTATGAATTTTAATTAATTATCTTGAACATATTTATTTATTATTACAAAATAATTACAGAATAAAAGGCAAACAAAACTATCCG
>OZ038318.1:1408896-1459103 GCA_964035775.1 Osedax frankpressi
ATTTGTATGTTTGGTTCTCATTGTGGTCAGATATAAAACGTTTGTTCTATGACCTAATCCTGTTAAGATGTCTAGTTATCGGCTTCTATTATTCACTTGAAGTTACTCGGTTCTTAGTTTTTCTTGCTTTAATAACAAATAATAATTATTTAATACTAAATAATCTACGAGAAAAGTATTACTTATGGTTAAATATTTATAGATTTTGTATATGTTTGGATTTTTATTTATTTTATTTTACATATATATTATAAAATATGTTTTTTCTGCAAGTAATGTTATTAGTGAATTATTTAATTACATAGCTCCCTCTACGATGTACTTTATTGTGGAGGTCGTCTCCTCATAACATTGCTATCAGATTTAATCAGCTGTACTTATTAATGTTTATTTTAATAATTAAATTTACATTATTTTCTTACGTTCATTTTTTAAAACTATTTTGTTTTTAAGGTTAAATACATTGTAGTGTAATTCGGTGAGCATTATTTCACATAAATACAAAATTTGATTTCTTTAAACAATTAAATATATTAAGACCTTTCTTATTTCAGTAAAATAACGATGGTTTTGCTCTTATTTTTTAATATGCTATTTTAATTCGTGAAAAGAAAATGTCTTAATCGATATTTGGCTTTGATATATTTCCATATTTTTCTATTAGCCAAATTATTATTCCATATTCCAGCTCTAGGTTCGATTATCTAAATTATTCTTTAGTTTCTGATAAAATTCCAAACAAATGATAATTCGTTTACTCAGATTTTGTTCATCATTTTTAGCTTTCAATGATGATTTTAACTAGCCCTAGAATTTGTCCATTATTCCATTACACTGCGGAATATATATTAGGAATTAGGTGTAATGGTAATCAAATTTAAACTCAAGTTTAAATAGAGTTAACTGAATTATGTAATTATAATTGGAATACACTAGTGGATAATGAATTATTACAATGTATTACATTGCAAATATAATGAATATACATACTGTAAATAACAATTACAATACCATTACAATTACTCCAGCCACTATTTATCCTATTATATTATATATACATTATTATTTAATTTGATTTGATTATTCTATTTACTAATGTTCTATATATAATAATTATTATACCATACAGGAGCAGGCAATGAAACAAAATTACTAAGCGGGATATATACAATCAAGAAATATGCGAGTGTATCAAATATTTGTTTAATTGTTTATTGAATAAATTACGATATACCCACTACGAATTTCATAATTATATTTTTTAACTTACATGTCTAACTCTTCTCTTTAACTCTTCTCTCTAACTCTTCTTTCTAACTCTTCTCTATAACTATTCTCTCTAACTCACATATCTCACATAACTAATCTAATCACATAACTCTTCTCTTTGATTATTCTCTATAACTCACTTGTCAAACTTTTCTCTATAACTCAATTGTCTAACTATTCTCTCTAACTCTTCTCTATAACTATTCTCTCTAACTCACATATCTAACTCTTCTCTTTGATTATTCTCTATAATTCACTTCTCTTACTCTTCTCTATACCTCACTTCTCTAACTCACTTCTCTAACTCACTTCTCTAACTCACTTCTCTAACTCACTTCTCTAACTCACTTCTCTAACTCTTCTCTCTAACTCACTTGTCTAACTCTTCTCTCTAACTCACTTCTCTAACTCTTCTCTCTAACTCACTTCTCTCTAACTCTTCTTTCTAACTCTTCTCTCTAACTCTTCTCTCTAACTCTTCTCTCTAACTCTTCTCTCTAACTCTTCTCTCTAACTCTTCTCTCTAACTCTTCTCTCTAACTCTTCTCTCTAACTCTTCTCTCTAACTCTTCTCTCTAACTCTTCTCTCTAACTCTTCTCTCTAATTCACTTTCCTAACTCTTCTCTCTAACTCACTTCTCTCTAACTCTTCTCTCTAACTCTTCTCTCTAACTCTTCTCTTTGATTATTCTCTATAACTCACATATCTCACATAACTAATCTAATCACATAACTCTTCTCTTTGATTATTCTCTATAACTCACTTGTCAAACTTTTCTCTATAACTCAATTGTCTAACTATTCTCTCTAACTCTTCTCTATAACTATTCTCTCTAACTCACATATCTAACTCTTCTCTTTGATTATTCTCTATAACTCACTTCTCTTACTCTTCTCTATACCTCACTTCTCTAACTCACTTCTCTAACTCACTTCTCTAACTCACTTCTCTAACTCACTTCTCTAACTCTTCTCTCTAACTCACTTGTCTAACTCTTTTCTTTAACTCACTTCTCTAACTCTTCTCTCTAACTCACTTCTCTCTAACTCTTCTTTCTAACTCTTCTCTCTAACTCTTCTCTCTAACTCTTCTCTCTAACTCTTCTCTCTAACTCTTCTCTCTAACTCTTCTCTCTAACTCTTCTCTCTAACTCTTCTCTCTAACTCTTCTCTCTAACTCTTCTCTCTAACTCTTCTCTCTAATTCACTTTCCTAACTCTTCTCTCTAACTCACTTCTCTCTAACTCTTCTCTCTAACTCTTCTCTTTGATTATTCTCTATAACTCACTTGTCAAACTCTTCTCTATAACTCACTTGTCTAACTCTTCTCTCTAACTCACTACTTAATCTTTTCTCTCTAATCTTTTCTCTCTCTTTCTAACTAGTATCTCTAACTGACCTATCTAACTCTTCTCTCAAATTCTACTTTATAATTCTTTTATAATGTTATATAACTCTTTACTGTATAACTCTTCCCTCTCATTGTGAACTCTTTTTAATTTTTTATCTTTAATATATATTTTTAAATAAGCTATTTAACTGTTTTCTTTATTTCTTTGTCTTAATCTTATCAACTTGTTCTCACTAATTATTTTCTAACCTCTTTTCTCTAACCTCTTTTCTCTTACTTTTTATTTAACCATTTTCTCTATTCATCTTTAATTCAAGAACAATAATTCAACAATTCACTTCTTTCCAATATCTATAGAAATCTATCTTTAACATACTTTGGCTCATACTCGCTCCTCACTTTTCTAACATTTTTAATAAACCATTTCTAAATTCTCTATGTTAAGTTAAAATGACTCTTTGCTGTAACGTATATCCCTAAACATTATCTCGGTAAGGGCAGAAGGGAGGGTGCATATTAGCATAATATACATTATTTGGGCCATGATATTAATATGCTGTAATTTCATCTATTATATAAATCAAGCCTAAATAGCAATTGTCTAAACAATTAACTACATATCTAATAAAATTTACTGATTACCCATCACTTAACTCATACAATACATATATATCATCATAATGGCATTACTCTCTTTACTAGAATGTTATTACTCTCTTTATTTTAAAATTATTTATCTATCTCTATATACTTACTATATATGAATACATGAATATATAAATATTATTTTGATTCCTATATATTTGTTTTCTATTATATATGTGTATAGTAAATCAATGACCAATATGGGTATATAATATATAATAATATAATGTGATATATAATATAGAAATATAATATATAATATGATATAATATAACAATATAATATGTGATATATGATAATAAATATTTACATTATCAGTAATTGTGCTAGATTGTCAATAATTATAAACTTGTCTTTTATCCAAATCACTATAAACACGTAACTTGTTATATTGCTATAGATAATGTTTTAGCTATAATAAATTATAATTCTCTTTTAAAAAACATTGTATCTTTAATAAATATTTAATTTATACTTTAAATAATATACCTACGAATTCCCATAGCAAATATTGTAAACTACATTACCCGCATTAGCTTTACATTTCACTCAATTATTCTGCATTAATACATCTTATAAATTATATTAGATATCACAGAATCAATCACCTTTCAACAATTTTTGATCTTAATTTGATATTCTCTAAACTTATTTCCGAAACTTTTGTAAAAACGAAATCTTAGAACCCATTACATTTGTAAAATATATAATTGTAAATATTAATGCTTTGACATATTTAAAGTATTTCATTGTATATACAATCTACATATCACAAACAATATATTAATACCCATACATTCACAATTAATAAATATTTATAAATATGAATTACTATGTTATAATTTTTTATTTTGATGTCGCAGAAATTTGGAACTTATGTAAATCCTTATGTAAAAATAGTGATTTATTATAAATAGAATTGTTATAAATGAAATTTAATGGTATAGCACATGGACGGGCAACATTTAGCTTATATATAAATACGTTATGAGAAAGGCTTTTATTATGAATCATTATTTCCTAAAAATGTAATTGTAATATATGAAATAAGTACACTGTACAGTGTACAGTGTACAGTGTACACTGTACACCAATACATTGTACAGTATAGTATAGTGTACAGTATATTACAGTGTACAGTACAGTATAGTGTACAGTACAGCATAGTGTACAGTACATTATAGTGTATAGTACAGCTTAGTGTATAGTACAGTATAGTGTACAGTACAGCATAGTGTATAGTGTATAGTGTACAGTACAGCATAGTGTATAGTGTAGTGTACAGTACATTATACAATACAGTATAGTGTACAGTACAGCATAGTGTATAGTGTACAGTACAGCATAGTGTATAGTGTACAGTACATTATAGTGTATAGTACAGCTTAGTGTATAGTACAGTATAGTGTACAGTATAGCATAGTGTATAGTGTATAGTGTACAGTACAGCATAGTGTATAGTGTATAGTGTACAGTACAGCATAGTGTATAGTGTACAGTGTACAGTACATTATACAATACAGCATAGTGTACAGTACAGCATAGTATATAGTGTATAGTGTACAGTACAGCATAGTGTATAGTGTACAGTGTACAGTACATTATACAGTACAGTAAAGTGCACTGTACACTGTACAGTGTACAGTATAGTGTACAGTACATTATACAATACAGTATAGTGTACAGTACAGCATAGTGTATAGTGTACAGTGTACAGTACATTATACAGTACAGTGCACTGTACACTGTACAGTGTACAGTATAGTGTACAGTACAGCATAGTGTACAGTGTACAGTACATTATACAATACAGTATAGTGTACAGTACAGCATAGTGTACAGTGTACAGTACATTATACAATACAGTATAGTGTACAGTACAGCATAGTGTACAGTGTACAGTGTACAGTGTACAGTACATTATACAGTACAGTATAGTGTACAGTACAGCATAGTGTACAGTGTACAGTACATTATACAGTACATCATAGTGTACAGTACAGCATAGTGTATATGGCAAACAAAAGCAAACAATATCATATTAAAATTTATTGAATACTTATTCATTGTTTAACTCGGTCTTTGTTTTCTGAAAAAGTAACTTAAAAATTGATAGGATTTTCTCTAGTCATTAATTTAATAACTATTGTTATTAGTAATAGTTAATAGTTATAACTAGTAAAATAAATTGTTATTATGTATATCAGATTTATTACTCAACTTTTAACATTTTTCCTAGAGGTTAAATGTATCAGTAAGTTCTACTAATCTGTATGGTTATGTATAGAAAGGGGTTCTTATTTATATACTCATGTGAACGTTTGCATTCGACGTGTTTCGGTTAAAATATTTTGCACTAATTATGAGTTTATCATTTGCACTGACAATCAGATTGACGAACTATGTTATCTTTAGATAATTATGACTTAGTTTTGCGCACATTGACCAATGGTGATTTTGCTGCCCGGGTATACGGTATTAGAATGAAATGCACGAAAGGAAATAATAACTCACTACTTTCAATATATAGATGAAATTCAATAGTCATAATAATAATAATTAAATTATATATCTCTTTTTTTTGTATATTAATAAAATAGATTACCTAATATATTTTAATTTGTAAATAAATAAACCATGTTTCCATAGCGACTAAATTTATTTTAGCATAGAAAAATATTTCTTGAATATTACAATTTTAAAATTTTGTAAATATTATTAAATCCAAGGTTTAGGTAAGTTAGGCAAATAATATGTTATTATATGTAGAATATACATTGGCCTCGTATGAATTTATTTTCGTGAAATAAAAATAATATATAAGATTAATAGATATAAAAATAACATATTTAAAATAGCCGGTATGGATATAAACATTTTATTTATTTACAAATTAAAAGAAAAATATTATATTTAATAATCTATAAAAAAGTATATATATATTATATAATAGTTTTCTGTAACTCCTAAATATCAAAAAATGACCTAATTTATTTATATGTTATTTTAATAACAGGTTAATGTTACATTTTAAGGAGAAAGTACAAACGGTAACTTTTCTGGATTTGGAATGCACGGAGAATGGCGTCAATATTTGTTAGAACGACGATAAGTGTATTAATAACGCTACTTTACGTTATGGAGACACAAAGCCAAGAGGAAGACCCATCTGACCTCTCCTCCAACTGGCACACCTCCGACTCAGATCCCGCTATAGAAATGCAATTGTTCGCTAAAAAAATGATCAAGATCAGTGGTAATCAAAAACTCATTGTTAGTCTACTTCGGCTTCTATCTATAACAATAGAATATCGTCCATCTTATTTACAATATCTATAACAATAGAATATCGTCCATCTTATTTACAATATCTATAACAATACAATATCGTTCATATTATTTACAATATCTATAACAATAGAATATCGTCCATCTTATTTACAATATCTATAACAATACAATATCGTCCATCTTATTTACAATATCTATAACAATACAATATCGTCCATCTTATTTACAATATCTATAACAATACAATATCGTCCATCTTATTTACAATATCTATAACAATACAATATCGTCCATCTTATTTACAATATCTATAACAATACAATATCGTCCATCTTATTTACAATATCTATAACAATACAATATCGTCCATCTTATTTACAATATCTATAACAATACAATATCGTCCATCTTATTTACAATATCTATAACAATACAATATCGTCCATCTTATTTACAATATCTATAACAATACAATATCGTCCATCTTATTTACAATATCTATAACAATACAATATCGTCCATCTTATTTACAATATCTATAACAATACAATATCGTCCATCTTATTTACAATATCTATAACAATAGAATATCGTCCATCTTATTTACAATATCTATAACAATAGAAAATCGTCCATCTTATTTACAATATCTATAACAATACAATATCGTCCATCTTATTTACAATATCTATAACAATACAATATCGTCCATCTTATTTACAATATCTATAACAATACAATATCGTCCATCTTATTTACAATATCTATAACAATACAATATCGTCCATCTTATTTACAATATCTATAACAATAGAATATCGTCCATCTTATTTACAATATCTATAACAATAGAATATCGTCCATCTTATTTACAATATCTATAACAATACAATATCGTCCATCTTATTTACAATATCTATAACAATACAATATCGTCCATCTTATTTACAATATCTATAACAATACAATATCGTCCATCTTATTTACAATATCTATAACAATAGAATATCGTCCATCTTATTTACAATATCTATAACAATAGAATATCGTCCATCTTATTTACAATATCTATAACAATACAATATCGTCCATCTTATTTACAATATCTATAACAATACAATATCGTCCATCTTATTTACAATATACAAAGGTACGTTATATAGAAGTTGTAAAAAAAATTATGTAATCAGTAATTAGTAATTATCTTATTTGGTAATTAATTCAAAAACTAGTTTATAAACATCTTCACAATAACTTCCATTATTTCCTGTGACACCATATACACATTAGAGTAAATACATTATAGTAAATATAGCAGAGTAGATATAGCAGAGTAAATACATTACAGTGAATACATTAGAGTAAATACATTACAGTGAATACATTACAGTAAATACAATACAGTAAATACATTAAAATATGAAAGTAAATGTATTAGAGTAAATTATTAGAGTACATTATTAAAGTAAATTATTAGAGTAAATTATTAGAGTAAATTATTAGAGTAAATTATTAGAGTAAATTATTAGAGTAAATTATTAGAGTAAATTATTAGAGTAAATTATTAGAGTAAATTATTAGAGTAAATTATTAGAGTAAATTATTAGAGTAAATTATTAGAGTAAATTATTAGAGTAAATTATTAGAGTAAATTATTAGAGTAAAATATTAGAGTAAATTATTAGAGTAAATTATTTGAGTAAATTATTAGAGTAAATTATTAGAGTAAATTATTAGAGTAAATTATTAGAGTAAACTATTAGAGTAAATTATTAGAGTAAATTATTAGAGTACATTATTAGAGTAAATTATTAGAGTAAATTATTAGAGTAAATTATTAGAGTAAATTATTAGAATAAATTATTAGAGTAAATTATTAAAGTAAATTATTAGAATAAATTATTAGAGTCAATTATTAAAGTAAATTATTATAGTAAATTATTAGAGTAAATTATTAGAGTAAATTATTAAAGTAAATTATTAGAGTAAATTATTAGAATACATTATTAGAGTAAATTATTAAAGTAAATTATTAGAATAAATTATTAGAGTAAATTATTAAAGTAAATTATTAGAGCAAATTATTAGAGTACATTATTAGATACAATTATTAGAGTACATTATTAGAGTACAATATTAGAGAAAATTATTATAGTAAGTTATTAGAGTAAATTATTAGAGTACATTATTATAGTAAGTTATTAGAGTAAATTATTAGAGTAAGTTATTAGAGTACATTATTAAATTAAATACATTAGAATACATTAGAATACTCTATAGAATAAATATACTATATGTACATATAATACATTACAGTAAATACATTAAAGTATATACATTAGGGTAAATATATTCTAGTTGAATATGAACATGTTATTTGTCTAGTTTTATTGTTTTATTGTCTAGTTATATTTCATAATGTCTAAAATATTCTATCTCTTGAGTATATAGTATCGGACATGCTGTAGTATGTACTATTCTACAATTACTAATATTTTAAAGTATAGTATTTAAAACTATGTAGTCAATAGAAAACTCTGTATTGTGAAATACTTTGAATCCTAGAATATTCGAGTCATAGATAATCAGGAATAGATAATCAGGAATAAAATTTGGTCTAGAATATATAATTTTATAAAATAATGCTTTGATTAGAAAATATTATATAATTTATATTATATAATATTGTATGATCTATATATAATATTAAATAATCTATCTATAAGATTATATATTTTAGATTAGATTATATTCGTTAGCATAGAAAATACTATAATTCTATATACTTCTTTGTAAACCATAGGTAAAACTCTAGAATATTTTCAAGTGCTCTTAGAAAATAAATGCATATTCTACTACCCTTACAATCTACTAATCTTACAATCTACTAACCTTACAATCTACTAACCTTACAATCTACTAACCTTACAATCTACTAACCTTACAATCTACTAACCTTACAATCTACTAACCTTACAATCTACTACCCTTACAATCTACTAACCTTACAATCTACTAACCTTACAATCTACTACCCTTACAATCTACTAACCTTACAATCTACTAACCTTACAATCTACTAACCTTACAATCTACTAACCTTACAATCTACTAACCTTACAATCTACTAAACTTACAATCTACTATCCTTACAGGAGTACATCAATAACGACGGGGTGTTTAATGAAAGCAGAGTATCTCTGGGTACCGATAGGTTTACTGACGAGGTAAGTTGAAGGTTAAGTTGAATTTGAGGTTCATCCATCCAACAAACAAGAGAACGTTTGTTGTATTTAGTTGGTGATTGACATTTATTGGCAATCACAAATCCTATACTACCAAACTACGAGACTAGTAAAAGCTAAATACTATATAATTGTAATAACGTTATTAATTATAATGCATACGTATTTCACTTTATCCTATTAATCAGATAAAGCGATTTAACTGTTTCATTAAATTCCATTGGCGGATTTCAATTAATCATTACGCAATCTAAATGAAATTACGCAATCCGAGTACCAACACATCCGCACGCACACTCGTATACCGCCTACGCCGCCAGGTAAAGATAAACGTTATGGATCGTCTGTTGGCGTACTCCGCGAAACTGGGCATAATAGCTGCAAGTATTGCCAAGGTAAAGCAGGACGGCGACGGCGACGGCGTCAGCGACAGTTTCGTCGAATGCTGCAAGTCCATAGAGCGAATGAAATTCGACCAACACTTGGGCGTCATGGTTACCGTAAAGAGGGCGTGGTTAAATAAGTTCTATTTACGATATGTATAGCATGGAGGATAGAGAACCACATGATTTAAATTGGCGTGGATTATTGAATGGGATTAAGTTTGGGTGTTACATTACATGAAACCTAAGACTCACTTTTACGTCACAAAGGGGGCGTGGTTAAATAAGTTCTATTTAGGGTCTGTAGAGCACGGATGGTAGATAAGTATACGATTGATCGTATGATTTCATGGGACGCATTTCGGGCTTTACATACTGAAGTTATTCGGTGTTACCACACATCTGCATGGATACACGATTATAACAATACACTCGATAACGTTATCATACCCCGGATATTCGTATTCAAGTATAATCATACATTGTGATTCGAATAACCCACTCTATCACTTCAACGCACTCTCGCACACTCGCTCAATTTAACTTGAATACACTCCGAATTACTCATGTGTGCACTTTGGCGAACCATACGCTAACCTGTCACAGCTCACTTACTCATATCCGCACACTCCCCCTAACCACACATTCACTCCTCACCTCACACTAACCCGTCACCGCACACTAACCCCTCACCGCACACTAACCCCTCACCACACATTCCCCCGTCACCGCACACTAACCCCTCACCTCACACTAACCCCTCACCGCACACTAACCCATCACCTCACACTAACCCATCACCGCACACTAACCCATCACCGCACACTAACCCCTCACCGCACACTAACCCATCACCGCACACTAACCCCTCACCTCACACTAACCCCTCACCGCACACTCACCCCTCACCGCACACTAACCCCTCACCGCACACCTCACACTCACCCCTCACCTCACACTAACCCCTCACCGCACACTAACCCCTCACCTCACACTAACCCATCACCGCACACTAACCCCTCACCGCACACTAACCCATCACCTCACACTAACCCCTCACCGCACACTAACCCCTCACCGCACACTAACCCCTCACCGCACACTAACCCATCACCTCACACTAACCCCTCACCGCACACTAACCCCTCACCGCACACTCACCCCTCATCGCACACTAACCCCTCACCGCACACTAACCCATCACCGCACACTCACCCCTCACCACACATTCACTATTCATCGCACACTCACCCCTCACCACACACTCACCCCTCACCACACACTAAGTCATATCCGCACACTCACCCCTCACCGCACACTAACCCCTCACCGCACACTAACCCCTCACCGCACACTAACCCCTCACCTCACACTAACCCCTCACCTCACACTCACCCCTCACCGCACACTAACCCCTCACCGCACACTCACCCCTCACCACACACTCACCCCCCATCGCACACTAACCCCTCACCGCACACTAACCCCTCACCGCACACTCACCCCTCACCTCACACTAACCCCTCACCTCACACTCACCCCTCACCGCACACTAACCCCTCACCGCACACTCACCCCTCACCTCACACTAACCCCTCACCTCACACTCACCCCTCACCGCACACTAACCCCTCACCGCACACTCACCCCTCACCACACACTCACCCCTCATCGCACACTAACCCCTCACCGCACACTAACCCCTCACCGCACACTCACCCCTCACCTCACACTAACCCCTCACCTCACACTCACCCCTCACCGCACACTAACCCCTCACCGCACACTCACCCCTCACCTCACACTAACCCCTCACCTCACACTCACCCCTCACCGCACACTAACCCCTCACCGCACACTAACCCCTCACCGCACACTAACCCCTCACCTCACACTAACCCCTCACCTCACACTAACCCCTCACCGCACACTAACCCCTCACCTCACACTAACCCCTCACCGCACACTAACCCCTCACCGCACACTCACCCCTCACCGCACACTAACCCCTCACCGCACACTAACCCCTCACCTCACACTAACCCCTCACCTCACACTAACCCCTCACCGCACACTAACCCCTCACCTCACACTCCCCCCTCACCGCACACTAAGTCATATCCGCACACTAACCCCTCACCGCACACTAACCCCTCACCTCACACTAACCCCTCACCTCACACTCACCCCTCACCGCACACTAACCCCTCACCTCACACTAACCCCTCACCTCACACTAACCCCTCACCGCACACTAACCCCTCACCGCACACTAACCCCTCACCTCACACTAACCCCTCACCGCACACTAACCCCTCACCGCACACTAACCCCTCACCGCACACTAACCCCTCACCTCACACTAACCCCTCACCTCACACTAACCCCTCACCGCACACTAACCCCTCACCTCACACTAACCCCTCACCGCACACTAACCCCTCACCGCACACTCACCCCTCACCGCACACTAACCCCTCACCGCACACTAACCCCTCACCGCACACTAACCCCTCACCTCACACTAACCCCTCACCTCACACTAACCCCTCACCGCACACTAACCCCTCACCTCACACTAACCCCTCACCGCACACTAACCCCTCACCGCACACTAACCCCTCACCTCACACTAACCCCTCACCGCACACTAACCCCTCACCGCACACTAAGTCATATCCGCACACTAACCCATCACCTCACACTAACCCCCTCACCTCACACTCACCCCTCACCGCACACTAACCCCTCACCTCACACTAACCCCTCACCTCACACTAACCCCTCACCGCACACTAACCCCTCACCACACACTAACCCCTCACCGCACACTAACCCCTCACCTCACACTCCCCCCTCACCGCACACTAAGTCATATCCGCACACTAACCCCTCACCTCACACTAACCCATCACCGCACACTAACCCCTCACCTCACACTAACCCCTCACCTCACACTAACCCCTCACCGCACACTAACCCCTCACCTCACACTAACCCCTCACCGCACACTAACCCCTCACCGCACACTAACCCCTCACCGCACACTAACCCCTCACCTCACACTAACCCATCACCGCACACTAACCCCTCACCTCACACTAACCCCTCACCTCACACTCACCCCTCACCGCACACTAACCCCTCACCGCACACTAACCCCTCACCTCACACTAATCCCTCACCGCACACTCACCCCTCACCTCATACTAACCCCTCACCGCACACTAACCCCTCACCTTACACTAACCCCTCACCGCACACTAACCCCTCACCGCACACTCACCCCTCACCTCACACTCACCCCTCACCTCACACTAACCCCTCACCTCACACTAACCCCTCACCTCACACTCACCCCTCACCTCACACTAACCCCTCACCTCACACTAACCCCTCACCGCACACTAACCCCTCACCGCACACTAACCCATCACCGCACACTAACCCCTCACCTCACACTAATCCCTCACCGCACACTAACCCCTCACCTCACACTCCCCCCTCACCGCACACTAACCCCTCACCGCACACTAACCCATCACCGCACACTAACCCCTCACCGCACACTCACCCCTCACCGCACACTCACCCCTCACCGCACACTAACCCCTCACCGCACACTCACCCCTCACCGCACACTAACCCCTCACCGCACACTAACCCCTCACCTCACACTAATCCCTCACCGCACACTAACCCCTCACCTCACACTAACCCCTCACCGCACACTAACCCCTCACCGCACACTCACCCCTCACCGCACACTAACCCCTCACCTCACACTAACCCCTCACCTCACACTAACCCCTCACCTCACACTCCCCCCTCACCGCACACTAAGTCATATCCGCACACTAACCCCTCACCGCACACTAACCCCTCACCTCACACTAACCCCTCACCTCACACTCACCCCTCACCGCACACTAACCCCTCACCGCACACTAACCCCTCACCGCACACTAACCCCTCACCGCACACTAACCCATCACCGCACACTAACCCCTCACCGCACACTAACCCCTCACCGCACACTCACCCCTCACCGCACACTAACCCCTCACCGCACACTAACCCCTCACCGCACACTAACCCCTCACCTCATACTAACCCCTCACCTCACACTAACCCCTCACCGCACACTAACCCCTCACCGCACACTCACCCCTCACCGCACACTCACCCCTCACCTCACACTCACCCCTCACCGCACACTAACCCCTCACCTCACACTAACCCCTCACCGCACACTAACCCCTCACCCCTCACCGCACACTAACCCCTCACCGCACACTAACCCCTCACCGCACACTAACCCCTCACCGCACACTAACCCCTCACCCCTCACCGCACACTAACCCCTCACGGCACACTCACCCCTCACCGCACACTCACCCCTCACCTCATACTAACCCCTCACCTCACACTAACCCCTCACCGCACACTCACCCCTCACCGCACACTAACCCCTCACCTCACACTCACCCCTCACCGCACACTAACCCCTCACCGCACACTAACCCCTCACCCCTCACCGCACACTAACCCCTCACCGCACACTCACCCCTCACCGCACACTCACCCCTCACCTCACACTCACCCCTCACCGCACACTAACCCCTCACCTCACACTAACCCCTCACCGCACACTAACCCCTCACCCCTCACCGCACACTAACCCCTCACCGCACACTAACCCCTCACCGCACACTAACCCCTCACCGCACACTAACCCCTCACCCCTCACCGCACACTAACCCCTCACCGCACACTCACCCCTCACCGCACACTCACCCCTCACCTCACACTCACCCCTCACCGCACACTAACCCCTCACCGCACACTCACCCCTCACCGCACACTCACCCCTCACCTCACACTCACCCCTCACCGCACACTAACCCCTCACCGCACACTAACCCCTCACCTCACACTAACCCCTCACCTCACACTAACCCCTCACCGCACACTCACCCCTCACCACACATTCACTATTCATCGCACACTCACCCCTCACCTCACACTAACCCCTCACCTCACACTAACCCCTCACCTCACACTAACCCCTCACTGCACACTAACCCCTCACCGCACACTAACCCCTCACCTCACACTAACCCCTCACCTCACACTCACCCCTCACCTCACACTAACCCCTCACCTCACACTCACCCCTCACCGCACACTAACCTCTCACCGCACACTAACCCCTCACCGCACACTAACCCCTCACCTCACACTAACCCCTCACCGCACACTCACCCCTCACCACACATTCACTATTCATCGCACACTCACCCCTCACCTCACACTAACCCATCACCGCACACTAACCCCTCACCTCACACTCACCCCTCACCGCACACTCACCCCTCACCGCACACTCACTCATATACGCACATGCATTCCCTGCAACAGGTTGATAAGCAACAGCCCTGCATTTACATTCCCAAGTACTTAAAGTTGATAAAGAAGAAAATTTTTCCGGCAATTAGTATTGGAAAATTAATAAGAAGTTCCGTGTATGTGATTATATAATTTCTTATATAACAACAGAATTATCTAAATATAAATTCAATTTTCTACGAACTATAGAGATTCAGTTATTATCTAATTAATAATTAGAACTCATATTCGCTAATGCACCCACTACCTGTTCCTCGGAGTAACTCACTTATATTCCGTTATATCTATTCCTTATAATTCCTTGTGTTCCCTCATCCGTACGCGTTCTAATAAAGCGTAACCCTACTCTAGCCGATGTCGTTATATTGCAGTCGCTCATTAATGCTCAAACAATTACACAGTATTCGCATCAGTAACAGTTTGGTAAGCAGGACAATGTTTACGTTGAAGAACGGAATGACAATTATGTATCCGATGATGACGGGGGGATCTTGTAAAGCTAATGACGATAAGAGGGCGGAGTTAGTTATATATATTAATATAGGGTTATCTATCTAATAAGAGGGTGGAGTTAGTTATATATATTGATATAGGGTTATCTTTCTAATAATAGGGTGGAGTTAGTTATATATATTAATATAGGGTTATATTTCTAATAATAGGGTGGAGTTAGTTATATATAATGATATAGGGTTATCTTTCTAATAATAGAGTGGAGTTAGTTATATATATATTGATATAGGGTTACCTTTCTAATAATAGGGTGGAGTTAGTTATATATATTGATATAGGGTTATCTTTCTAATAATAGGGTGGAGTTAGTTATATATATTGATATAGGGTTATCTTTCTAATAATAGGGTGGAGTTAGTTATATATATTGATATAGGGTTACCTTTCTAATAATAGGGCGGAGTTAGTTATATATATTGATATAGGGTTATCTTTCTAATAATAGGGCGGAGTTAGTTATATATATTGATATAGGGTTATCTTTCTAATAATATAGTGGAGTTAGTTATATATATTGATATAGGGTTATATTTCTAATAAGAGGGTGAGTTAGTTATATATATTGATATAGGGTTATCTTTCTAATAATAGGGTGGAGTTAGTTATATATATTGATATAGGGTTATCTTTCTAATAAGAGGGTGGAGTTAGTTATATATATTGATATAGGGTTATATTTCTAATAATAGGGTGGAGTTAGTTATATATATTGATATAGGGTTATCTTTCTAATAATAGGGTGGAGTTAGTTATATATATTGATATAGGGTTATCTTTCTAATAAGAGGGCGGAGTTAGTTATATATATTGATATAGGGTTATCTTTCTAATGATAGGGTGGAGTTAGTTATATATATTGATATAGGGTTATCTTTCTAATAACAGGGTGTAGTTAGTTATATATATTGATATAGGGTTATCTTTCTAATAATAGGCTGGAGTTAGTTATATATATTGATATAGGGTTATCTTTCTAATAATAGGGTGGAGTTAGTTATATATATTGATATAGGGTTATCTTTCTAATAAGAGGGTGGAGTTAGTTATATATATTGATATAGGGTTATATTTCTAATAATAGGGCGGAGTTAGTTATATATATTGATATAGGGTTATCTTTCTAATAATAGGTTGAGTTAGTTATATATATTGATATAGGGTTATCTTTCTAATAAGAGGGTGGAGTTAGTTATATATATTGATATAGGGTTATCTTTCTTATAAGAGGGAGGAGTTAGTTATATATATATTAATATAGGGTTATCTTTCTAATAATAGGGCGGAGTTAGTTATATATATATTGATATAGGGTTATCTTTATAATAAGAGGGTGGAGTTAGTTATATATATTGATATAGGGTTATCTTTCTTATAAGAGGGAGGAGTTAGTTATATATATATTAATATAGGGTTATCTTTCTAATAATAGGGCGGAGTTAGTTATATATATTGATATAGGGTTATATTTCTAATAATAGGGTGGAGTTAGTTATATATATTGATATAGGGTTATCTTTCTAATGATAGAGTGGAGTTAGTTATATATATTGATATAGAGTTATCTTTCTAATAATAGAGTGGAGTTAGTTATATATATTGATATAGGGTTATCTTTCTAATAATAGAGTGGAGTTAGTTATATATATTGATATAGGGTTATCTTTCTAATAATAGGGTGGAGTTAGTTATATATATTGATATAGAGTTATCTTTCTAATAAGAGGGTTGAGTTAGTTATATATATTGATATAGGGCTATCTTTCTAATAATAGGGTGGAGTTAGTTATATATATTGATATAGGGTTATCTTTCTAATAAGAGGGAGGAGTTAGTTATATATATTGATATAGAGTTATCTTTCTAATAAGAGGGTGGAGTTAGTTATATATATTGATATAGGGTTATCTTTCTAATGATAGAGTGGAGTTAGTTATATATATTGATATAGGGTTATCTTTCTAATAATAGGGCGGAGTTAGTTATATATATTGATATAGGGTTATCTTTCTAATAATAGGTTGAGTTAGTTATATATATTGATATAGGGTTATCTTTCTAATAATAGGGTGGAGTTAGTTATATATATTGATATAGGGTTATCTTTCTAATAAGAGGGTGGAGTTATATATATATATTGATATAGGGTTATCTTTCTAATAATAGGGTGGAGTTAGTTATATATATTGATATAGGGTTATCTTTCTAATAATAGGTTGAGTTAGTTATATATATTGATATAGGGTTATCTTTCTAATAAGAGGGTGGAGTTAGTTATATATATTGATATAGGGTTATCTTTCTAATAATAGGTTGAGTTAGTTATATATATTGATATAGGGTTATCTTTCTAATAAGAGGGTAGAGTTAGTTATATATATTGATATAGGGTTATCTTTCTAATAAGAGGGTGGAGTTAGTTATATATATTGATATAGGGTTATCTTTCTAATAATAGGGTGGAGTTAGTTATATATATTGATATAGGGTTATCTTTCTAATAAGAGGGTGGAGTTAGTTATATATATTGATATAGGGTTATATTTCTAATAATAGGGTGAAGTTAGTTATATATATTGATATAGGGTTATCTTTCTAATAATAGAGTGGAGTTAGTTATATATATTGATATAGAGTTATCTTTCTAATAAGAGGGTGGAGTTAGTTATATATATTGATATAGGGTTATCTTTCTAATAAGAGGGTGGAGTTAGTTATATATATTGATATAGGGTTATCTTTCTAATAATAGAGTGGAGTTAGTTATATATATTGATATAGAGTTATCTTTCTAATAAGAGGGTGGAGTTAGTTATATATATTGATATAGGGTTATATTTCTAATAATAGGGTGGAGTTAGTTATATATATTGATATAGGGTTATCTTTCTAATAATAGAGTGGAGTTAGTTATATATATTGATATAGGGTTATCTTTCTAATAAGAGGGTGTAGTTAGTTATATATATTGATATAGGGTTATCTTTCTAATAATAGGGTGGAGTTAGTTATATATATTGATATAGGGTTATCTTTCTAATAAGAGGGTGGAGTTAGTTATATATATTGATATAGGGTTATCTTTCTTATAAGAGGGAGGAGTTAGTTATATATATATTAATATAGGGTTATCTTTCTAATAATAGGGCGGAGTTAGTTATATATATTGATATAGGGTTATATTTCTAATAATAGGGTGGAGTTAGTTATATATATTGATATAGGGTTATCTTTCTAATGATAGAGTGGAGTTAGTTATATATATTGATATAGAGTTATCTTTCTAATAATAGAGTGGAGTTAGTTATATATATTGATATAGGGTTATCTTTCTAATAATAGAGTGGAGTTAGTTATATATATTGATATAGGGTTATCTTTCTAATAATAGGGTGGAGTTAGTTATATATATTGATATAGAGTTATCTTTCTAATAAGAGGGTTGAGTTAGTTATATATATTGATATAGGGCTATCTTTCTAATAATAGGGTGGAGTTAGTTATATATATTGATATAGGGTTATCTTTCTAATAAGAGGGAGGAGTTAGTTATATATATTGATATAGAGTTATCTTTCTAATAAGAGGGTGGAGTTAGTTATATATATTGATATAGGGTTATCTTTCTAATGATAGAGTGGAGTTAGTTATATATATTGATATAGGGTTATCTTTCTAATAATAGGGCGGAGTTAGTTATATATATTGATATAGGGTTATCTTTCTAATAATAGGTTGAGTTAGTTATATATATTGATATAGGGTTATCTTTCTAATAATAGGGTGGAGTTAGTTATATATATTGATATAGGGTTATCTTTCTAATAAGAGGGTGGAGTTATATATATATATTGATATAGGGTTATCTTTCTAATAATAGGGTGGAGTTAGTTATATATATTCATATAGGGTTATCTTTCTAATAATAGGTTGAGTTAGTTATATATATTGATATAGGGTTATCTTTCTAATAAGAGGGTGGAGTTAGTTATATATATTGATATAGGGTTATCTTTCTAATAATAGGTTGAGTTAGTTATATATATTGATATAGGGTTATCTTTCTAATAAGAGGGTAGAGTTAGTTATATATATTGATATAGGGTTATCTTTCTAATAAGAGGGTGGAGTTAGTTATATATATTGATATAGGGTTATCTTTCTAATAATAGGGTGGAGTTAGTTATATATATTGATATAGGGTTATCTTTCTAATAAGAGGGTGGAGTTAGTTATATATATTGATATAGGGTTATATTTCTAATAATAGGGTGAAGTTAGTTATATATATTGATATAGGGTTATCTTTCTAATAATAGAGTGGAGTTAGTTATATATATTGATATAGAGTTATCTTTCTAATAAGAGGGTGGAGTTAGTTATATATATTGATATAGGGTTATCTTTCTAATAAGAGGGTGGAGTTAGTTATATATATTGATATAGGGTTATCTTTCTAATAATAGAGTGGAGTTAGTTATATATATTGATATAGAGTTATCTTTCTAATAAGAGGGTGGAGTTAGTTATATATATTGATATAGGGTTATATTTCTAATAATAGGGTGGAGTTAGTTATATATATTGATATAGGGTTATCTTTCTAATAATAGAGTGGAGTTAGTTATATATATTGATATAGGGTTATCTTTCTAATAAGAGGGTGTAGTTAGTTATATATATTGATATAGGGTTATCTTTCTAATAATAGGGTGGAGTTAGTTATATATATTGATATAGGGTTATCTTTCTAATAATAGGGTGGAGTTAGTTATATATATTGATATAGGGTTATCTTTCTAATAAGAGGGTGGAGTTAGTTATATATATTGATATAGGGTTATCTTTCTAATAATAGGGTGGAGTTAGTTATATATATTGATATAGGGTTATCTTTCTAATAAGAGGGTGGAGTTAGTTATATATATTGATATAGGGTTATCTTTCTAATAAGAGGGTGGAGTTAGTTATATATATTGATATAGGGTTATCTTTCTAATAATAGGGTGGAGTTAGTTATATATATTAATATAGGGTTATCTTTCTAATAATAGGGTGGAGTTAGTTATATATATTGATATAGGGTTATATTTCTAATAATAGGGTGGAGTTAGTTATATATATTGATATAGGGTTATATTTCTAATAAGAGGGTGGAGTTAGTTATATATATTGATATAGAGTTATATTTCTAATAAGAGGGTGGAGTTAGTTATATATATTGATATAGGGTTATATTTCTAATAATAGAGTGGAGTTAGTTATATATATTGATATAGGGTTATCTTTCTAATAATAGAGTGGAGTTAGTTATATATATTGATATAGGGTTATCTTTCTAATGATAGAGTGGAGTTAGTTATATATATTGATATAGGGTTATATTTCTAATAATAGGGTGGAGTTAGTTATATATATTGATATAGGGTTATCTTTCTAATGATAGAGTGGAGTTAGTTATATATATTGATATAGGGTTATCTATCTAATAATAGGGCGGAGTTAGTTATATATATTGATATAGGGTTATCTTTCTAATGATAGAGTGGAGTTAGTTATATATATTGATATAGGGTTATATTTCTAATAATAGGGTGGAGTTAGTTATATATATTGATATAGGGTTATCTTTCTAATGATAGAGTGGAGTTAGTTATATATATTGATATAGGGTTATCTTTCTAATAATAGGGCGGAGTTAGTTATATATATTGATATAGGGTTATCTTTCTAATAATAGGTTGAGTTAGTTATATATATTGATATAGGGTTATCTTTCTAATAATAGGGTGGAGTTAGTTATATATATTGATATAGGGTTATCTTTCTAATAAGAGGGTGGAGTTATATATATATATTGATATAGGGTTATCTTTCTAATAATAGGGTGGAGTTAGTTATATATATTGATATAGGGTTATCTTTCTAATAATAGGTTGAGTTAGTTATATATATTGATATAGGGTTATCTTTCTAATAAGAGGGTGGAGTTAGTTATATATATTGATATAGGGTTATCTTTCTAATAATAGGTTGAGTTAGTTATATATATTGATATAGGGTTATCTTTCTAATAAGAGGGTGGAGTTAGTTATATATATTGATATAGGGTTATCTTTCTAATAAGAGGGTGGAGTTAGTTATATATATTGATATAGGGTTATCTTTCTAATAATAGGGTGGAGTTAGTTATATATATTGATATAGGGTTATCTTTCTAATAAGAGGGTGGAGTTAGTTATATATATTGATATAGGGTTATATTTCTAATAATAGGGTGAAGTTAGTTATATATATTGATATAGGGTTATCTTTCTAATAATAGAGTGGAGTTAGTTATATATATTGATATAGAGTTATCTTTCTAATAAGAGGGTGGAGATAGTTATATATATTGATATAGGGTTATCTTTCTAATAAGAGGGTGGAGTTAGTTATATATATTGATATAGGGTTATCTTTCTAATAATAGAGTGGAGTTAGTTATATATATTGATATAGAGTTATCTTTCTAATAAGAGGGTGGAGTTAGTTATATATATTGATATAGGGTTATATTTCTAATAATAGGGTGGAGTTAGTTATATATATTGATATAGGGTTATCTTTCTAATAATAGAGTGGAGTTAGTTATATATATTGATATAGGGTTATCTTTCTAATAAGAGGGTGTAGTTAGTTATATATATTGATATAGGGTTATCTTTCTAATAATAGGGTGGAGTTAGTTATATATATTGATATAGGGTTATCTTTCTAATAATAGGGTGGAGTTAGTTATATATATTGATATAGGGTTATCTTTCTAATAAGAGGGTGGAGTTAGTTATATATATTGATATAGGGTTATCTTTCTAATAATAGGGTGGAGTTAGTTATATATATTGATATAGGGTTATCTTTCTAATAAGAGGGTGGAGTTAGTTATATATATTGATATAGGGTTATCTTTCTAATAAGAGGGTGGAGTTAGTTATATATATTGATATAGGGTTATCTTTCTAATAATAGGGTGGAGTTAGTTATATATATTAATATAGGGTTATCTTTCTAATAATAGTGTGGAGTTAGTTATATATATTGATATAGGGTTATATTTCTAATAATAGGGTGGAGTTAGTTATATATATTGATATAGGGTTATATTTCTAATAAGAGGGTGGAGTTAGTTATATATATTGATATAGAGTTATCTTTCTAATAAGAGGGTGGAGTTAGTTATATATATTGATATAGGGTTATATTTCTAATAATAGAGTGGAGTTAGTTATATATATTGATATAGGGTTATCTTTCTAATAATAGAGTGGAGTTAGTTATATATATTGATATAGGGTTATCTTTCTAATGACAGAGTGGAGTTAGTTATATATATTGATATAGGGTTATATTTCTAATAATAGGGTGGAGTTAGTTATATATATTGATATAGGGTTATCTTTCTAATGATAGAGTGGAGTTAGTTATATATATTGATATAGGGTTATCTATCTAATAATAGGGCGGAGTTAGTTATATATATTGATATAGGGTTATCTTTCTAATGATAGAGTGGAGTTAGTTATATATATTGATATAGGGTTATATTTCTAATAATAGGGTGGAGTTAGTTATATATATTGATATAGGGTTATCTTTCTAATGATAGAGTGGAGTTAGTTATATATATTGATATAGGGTTATATTTCTAATAATAGGGTGGAGTTAGTTATATATATTGATATAGGGTTATCTTTCTAATGATAGAGTGGAGTTAGTTATATATATTGATATAGGGTTATCTATCTAATAATAGGGCGGAGTTAGTTATATATATTGATATATGGTTATCTTTCTAATAAGAGGGAGGAGTTAGTTATATATATTGATATAGGGTTATCTTTCTAATAAGAGGGTGGAGTTAGTTATATATATTGATATAGGGTTATCTTTCTAATAAGAGGGTGTAGTTAGTTATATATATTGATATAGGGTTATATTTCTAATAATAGGGTGGAGTTAGTTATATATATTGATATAGGGTTATATTTCTAATAATAGGGCGGAGTTAGTTATATATATTGATATAGGGTTATCTTTCTAATAAGAGGGCGGAGTTAGTTATATATATTAATATAGGGTTATATTTCTAATAATAGGGCGGAGTTAGTTATATATATTGATATAGGGTTATCTTTCTAATAAGAGGGTGGAGTTAGTTATATATATTGATATAGGGTTATCTTTCTAATAATAGAGTGGAGTTAGTTATATATATTGATATAGGGTTATCTTTCTAATAAGAGGGTGGAGTTAGTTATATTGATATAGGGTTATCCTTCTAATAAGATGGTGGAGTTAGTTATATATATTGATATAGGGTTATCTTTCTAATAATAGAGTGGAGTTAGTTATATATATTGATATAGGGTTATCTTTCTAATAAGAGGGTGGAGTTAGTTATATATATTGATATAGGGTTATCTTTCTAATAATAGGGTGGAGTTAGTTATATATATTGATATAGGTTTATATTTCTAATAATAGGGTGGAGTTAGTTATATATATTGATATAAGGTTATCTTTCTAATAATAGGGTGGAGTTAGTTATATATATTGATATAGGGTTATCTTTCTAATAAGAGGCTGTAGTTAGTTATATATATTGATATAGGGTTATCTTTCTAATAAGAGGGTGGAGTTAGTTATATATATTGATATAGGGTTATCTTTCTAATAAGAGGGCGGAGTTAGTTATATATATTGATATAGGGCTATCTTTCTAATAAGAGGGTGGAGTTAGTTATATATATTGATATAGGGTTATCTTTCTAATAAGAGGCTGTAGTTAGTTATATATATTGATATAGGGTTATCTTTCTAATAAGAGGGTGGAGTTAGTTATATATATTGATATAGGGTTATCTTTCTAATAATAGGGTGGAGTTAGTTATATATATTGATATAGGGTTATCTTTCTAATAAGAGGGTGGAGTTAGTTATATATATTGATATAGGGTTATCTTTCTAATAATAGGGTGGAGTTATTTATATATATTGATATAGGGTTATCTTTCTAATAATAGAGTGGAGTTAGTTATATATATTGATATAGGGTTTTCTTTCTAATAATAGGGTGGAGTTAGTTATATATATTGATATAGGGTTATCTTTCTAATAAGAGGGTGGAGTTAGTTATATATATTGATATAGGGTTATCTTTCTAATAAGAGGGCGGAGTTAGTTATATATATTGATATAGGGTTATCTTTCTAATAATAGGGTGGAGTTAGTTATATATATTGATATAGGGTTATCTTTCTAATAAGAGGCTGTAGTTAGTTATATATATTGATATAGGGTTATCTTTCTAATAAGAGGGTGGAGTTAGTTATATATATTGATATAGGGTTATCTTTCTAATAATAGGGCGGAGTTAGTTATATATATTGATATAGGGTTATCTTTCTAATAAGAGGGCGGAGTTAGTTATATATATTGATATAGGGTTATCTTTCTAATAAGAGGGTGGAGTTAGTTATATTGATATAGGGTTATCTTTCTAATAATAGGGTGGAGTTAGTTATATATATTGATATAGGGTTATCTTTCTAATAATAGGGTGGAGTTAGTTATATATATTGATATAGGGTTATCTTTCTAATAATAGAGTGGAGTTAGTTATATATATTGATATAGGGTTATCTTTCTAATAATAGGGTGGAGTTAGTTATATATATTGATATAGGGTTATCTTTCTAATAATAGGGCGGAGTTAGTTATATATATTGATATAGGGTTATCTTTCTAATAAGAGAGTGGAGTTAGTTATATATATTGATATAGGGTTATCTTTCTAATAATAGGGTGGAGTTAGTTATATATATTGACATAGGGTTATCTTTCTAATAAGAGGGTGGAGTTAGTTATATATATTGATATAGGGTTATCTTTCTAATAATAGGGTGGAGTTAGTTATATATATTGATATAGGGTTATCTTTCTAATAAGAGGGTGGAGTTAGTTATATATATTGATATAGGGTTATCTTTCTAATAATAGGGTGGAGTTAGTTATATATATTGATATAGGGTTATATTTCTAATAATTGTGTGGAGTTAGTTATATATATTGATATAGGGTTATATTTCTAATAAGAGGGAGGAGTTAGTTATATATATTGATATAGAGTTATCTTTCTAATAATAGGGTGGAGTTAGTTATATATATTGATATAGGGTTATATTTCTAATAAGAGGGTGGAGTTAGTTATATATATTGATATAGGGTTATCTTTCTAATAAGAGGGCGGAGTTAGTTATATATATTGATATAAGGTTATCTTTCTAATAATAGGGTGGAGTTAGTTATATATATTGATATAGGGTTATATTTCTAATAAGAGGGTGGAGTTAGTTATATATATTGATATAGGGTTATATTTCTAATAAGAGGGTGGAGTTAGTTATATATATTGATATAGGGTTATCTTTCTAATAAGAGGGAGAAGTTAGTTATATATATTGATATAGGGTTATATTTCTAATAATAGTGTGGAGTTAGTTATATATATTGATATAGGGTTATATTTCTAATAATAGGGTGGAGTTAGTTATATATATTAATATAGGGTTATCTTTCTAATAATAGACTGGAGTTAGTTATATATATTGATATAGTGTTATCTTTCTAATAAGAGGGCGGAGTTAGTTATATATATTGATATAGGGTTATCTTTCTAATAATAGAGTGGAGTTAGTTATATATATTGATATAGGGTTATCTTTCTAATAATAGAGTGGAGTTAGTTATATATATTGATATAGGGTTATCTTTCTAATAAGAGGGCGGAGTTAGTTATATATATTGATATAGGGTTATCTTTCTAATAATAGGGTGGAGTTAGTTATATATATTGATATAGGGTTATATTTCTAATAAGAGGGTGGAGTTAGTTATATATATTGATATAGGGTTATCTTTCTAATAAGAGGGTGGAGTTAGTTATATTGATATAGGGTTATCTTTCTAATAAGTGGGAGGAGTTAGTTATATATATTGATATAGGGCTATCTTTCTAATAATAGGGTGGAGTTAGTTATATATATTGATATAGGGTTATATTTCTAATAAGAGGGTGGAGTTAGTTATATATATTGATATAGAGTTATCTTTCTAATAATAGGGTGGAGTTAGTTATATATATTGATATAGGGTTATCTTTCTAATAATAGACTGGAGTTAGTTATATATATTGATATAGGGTTATCTTTCTAATAAGAGGGCGGAGTTAGTTATATATATTGATATAGGGTTATCTTTCTAATAATAGGGTGGAGTTAGTTATATATATTGATATAGGGTTATATTTCTAATAAGAGGGTGAAGTTAGTTATATATATTGATATAGGGTTATATTTCTAATAATAGGGTGGAGTTAGTTATATATATTGATATAGGGTTATATTTCTAATAAGAGGGTGGAGTTAGTTATATATATTGATATAGGGTTATATTTCTAATAATAGGGTGGAGTTAGTTATATATATTGATATAGGGTTATATTTCTAATAAGAGGGTGAAGTTAGTTATATATATTGATATAGGGTTATATTTCTAATAATAGGGTGGAGTTAGTTATATATATTGATATAGGGTTATATTTCTAATAAGAGGGTGAAGTTAGTTATATATATTGATATAGGGTTATCTTTCTAATAATAGAGTGGAGTTAGTTATATATATTGATATAGGGTTATCTTTCTAATAAGAGGGTGTAGTTAGTTATATATATTGATATAGGGTTATATTTCTAATAATAGGGTGGAGTTAGTTATATATATTGATATAGGGTTATATTTCTAATAATAGGGCGGAGTTAGTTATATATATTGATATAGGGTTATCTTTCTAATAAGAGGGCGGAGTTAGTTATATATATTAATATAGGGTTATATTTCTAATAATAGGGCGGAGTTAGTTATATATATTGATATAGGGTTATCTTTCTAATAAGAGGGTGGAGTTAGTTATATATATTGATATAGGGTTATCTTTCTAATAATAGAGTGGAGTTAGTTATATATATTGATATAGGGTTATCTTTCTAATAAGAGGGTGGAGTTAGTTATATTGATATAGGGTTATCTTTCTAATAAGATGGTGGAGTTAGTTATATATATTGATATAGGGTTATCTTTCTAATAATAGAGTGGAGTTAGTTATATATATTGATATAGGGTTATCTTTCTAATAAGAGGGTGGAGTTAGTTATATATATTGATATAGGGTTATCTTTCTAATAATAGGGTGGAGTTAGTTATATATATTGATATAGGTTTATATTTCTAATAATAGGGTGGAGTTAGTTATATATATTGATATAAGGTTATCTTTCTAATAATAGGGTGGAGTTAGTTATATATATTGATATAGGGTTATCTTTCTAATAAGAGGCTGTAGTTAGTTATATATATTGATATAGGGTTATCTTTCTAATAAGAGGGTGGAGTTAGTTATATATATTGATATAGGGTTATCTTTCTAATAAGAGGGCGGAGTTAGTTATATATATTGATATAGGGCTATCTTTCTAATAAGAGGGTGGAGTTAGTTATATATATTGATATAGGGTTATCTTTCTAATAAGAGGCTGTAGTTAGTTATATATATTGATATAGGGTTATCTTTCTAATAAGAGGGTGGAGTTAGTTATATATATTGATATAGGGTTATCTTTCTAATAATAGGGTGGAGTTAGTTATATATATTGATATAGGGTTATCTTTCTAATAAGAGGGTGGAGTTAGTTATATATATTGATATAGGGTTATCTTTCTAATAATAGGGTGGAGTTAGTTATATATATTGATATAGGGTTATCTTTCTAATAATAGAGTGGAGTTAGTTATATATATTGATATAGGGTTATCTTTCTAATAATAGGGTGGAGTTAGTTATATATATTGATATAGGGTTATCTTTCTAATAAGAGGGTGGAGTTAGTTATATATATTGATATAGGGTTATCTTTCTAATAAGAGGGCGGAGTTAGTTATATATATTGATATAGGGTTATCTTTCTAATAATAGGGTGGAGTTAGTTATATATATTGATATAGGGTTATCTTTCTAATAAGAGGCTGTAGTTAGTTATATATATTGATATAGGGTTATCTTTCTAATAAGAGGGTGGAGTTAGTTATATATATTGATATAGGGTTATCTTTCTAATAATAGGGCGGAGTTAGTTATATATATTGATATAGGGTTATCTTTCTAATAAGAGGGCGGAGTTAGTTATATATATTGATATAGGGTTATCTTTCTAATAAGAGGGTGGAGTTAGTTATATTGATATAGGGTTATCTTTCTAATAATAGGGTGGAGTTAGTTATATATATTGATATAGGGTTATCTTTCTAATAATAGGGTGGAGTTAGTTATATATATTGATATAGGGTTATCTTTCTAATAATAGAGTGGAGTTAGTTATATATATTGATATAGGGTTATCTTTCTAATAATAGGGTGGAGTTAGTTATATATATTGATATAGGGTTATCTTTCTAATAATAGGGCGGAGTTAGTTATATATATTGATATAGGGTTATCTTTCTAATAAGAGAGTGGAGTTAGTTATATATATTGATATAGGGTTATCTTTCTAATAATAGGGTGGAGTTAGTTATATATATTGACATAGGGTTATCTTTCTAATAAGAGGGTGGAGTTAGTTATATATATTGATATAGGGTTATCTTTCTAATAATAGGGTGGAGTTAGTTATATATATTGATATAGGGTTATCTTTCTAATAAGAGGGTGGAGTTAGTTATATATATTGATATAGGGTTATCTTTCTAATAATAGGGTGGAGTTAGTTATATATATTGATATAGGGTTATATTTCTAATAATAGTGTGGAGTTAGTTATATATATTGATATAGGGTTATATTTCTAATAAGAGGGAGGAGTTAGTTATATATATTGATATAGAGTTATCTTTCTAATAATAGGGTGGAGTTAGTTATATATATTGATATAGGGTTATATTTCTAATAAGAGGGTGGAGTTAGTTATATATATTGATATAGGGTTATCTTTCTAATAAGAGGGCGGAGTTAGTTATATATATTGATATAAGGTTATCTTTCTAATAATAGGGTGGAGTTAGTTATATATATTGATATAGGGTTATATTTCTAATAAGAGGGTGGAGTTAGTTATATATATTGATATAGGGTTATATTTCTAATAAGAGGGTGGAGTTAGTTATATATATTGATATAGGGTTATCTTTCTAATAAGAGGGAGGAGTTAGTTATATATATTGATATAGGGTTATATTTCTAATAATAGTGTGGAGTTAGTTATATATATTGATATAGGGTTATATTTCTAATAATAGGGTGGAGTTAGTTATATATATTAATATAGGGTTATCTTTCTAATAATAGACTGGAGTTAGTTATATATATTGATATAGGGTTATCTTTCTAATAAGAGGGCGGAGTTAGTTATATATATTGATATAGGGTTATCTTTCTAATAATAGAGTGGAGTTAGTTATATATATTGATATAGGGTTATCTTTCTAATAATAGAGTGGAGTTAGTTATATATATTGATATAGGGTTATCTTTCTAATAAGAGGGCGGAGTTAGTTATATATATTGATATAGGGTTATCTTTCTAATAATAGGGTGGAGTTAGTTATATATATTGATATAGGGTTATATTTCTAATAAGAGGGTGGAGTTAGTTATATATATTGATATAGGGTTATCTTTCTAATAAGAGGGTGGAGTTAGTTATATTGATATAGGGTTATCTTTCTAATAAGAGGGAGGAGTTAGTTATATATATTGATATAGGGCTATCTTTCTAATAATAGGGTGGAGTTAGTTATATATATTGATATAGGGTTATATTTCTAATAAGAGGGTGGAGTTAGTTATATATATTGATATAGAGTTATCTTTCTAATAATAGGGTGGAGTTAGTTATATATATTGATATAGGGTTATCTTTCTAATAATAGACTGGAGTTAGTTATATATATTGATATAGGGTTATCTTTCTAATAAGAGGGCGGAGTTAGTTATATATATTGATATAGGGTTATCTTTCTAATAATAGGGTGGAGTTAGTTATATATATTGATATAGGGTTATATTTCTAATAAGAGGGTGAAGTTAGTTATATATATTGATATAGGGTTATATTTCTAATAATAGGGTGGAGTTAGTTATATATATTGATATAGGGTTATATTTCTAATAAGAGGGTGGAGTTAGTTATATATATTGATATAGGGTTATATTTCTAATAATAGGGTGGAGTTAGTTATATATATTGATATAGGGTTATATTTCTAATAAGAGGGTGAAGTTAGTTATATATATTGATATAGGGTTATATTTCTAATAATAGGGTGGAGTTAGTTATATATATTGATATAGGGTTATATTTCTAATAAGAGGGTGAAGTTAGTTATATATATTGATATAGGGTTATCTTTCTAATAATAGAGTGGAGTTAGTTATATATATTGATATAGGGTTATCTTTCTAATAATAGGGTGGAGTTAGTTATATATATTGATATAGGGTTATCTTTCTAATAATAGGGTGGAGTTAGTTATATATATTGATATAGGGTTATATTTCTAATAAGAGGGTGAAGTTAGTTATATATATTGATATAGGGTTATATTTCTAATAATAGGGTGTAGTTAGTTATATATATTGATATAGGGTTATATTTCTAATAATAGGGTGGAGTTAGTTATATATATTGATATAAGGTTATCTTTCTAATAATAGGGTGGAGTTAGTTATATATATTAATATAGGGTTATCTTTCTAATAATAGGGTGGAGTTAGTTATATATATTGATATAGGGTTATCTTTCTAATAAGATGGTGGAGTTAGTTATATATATTGATATAGGGTTATCTTTCTAATAATAGGGTGGAGTTAGTTATATATATTGATATAGGGTTATCTTTCTAATAATAGGGTGTAGTTAGTTATATATATTGATATAGGGTTATCTTTCTAATAATAGGGTGGAGTTAGTTATATATATTGATATAGGGTTATCTTTCTAATAATAGGGTGGAGTTAGTTATATATATTGATATAGGGTTATCTTTCTAATAATAGGGTGGAGTTAGTTATATATATTGATATAGGGTTATCTTTCTAATAAGAGGGGGGAGTTAGTTATATATATTAATATAGGGTTATCTTTCTAATAATAGGGTGGAGTTAGTTATATATATTGATATAGGGTTATCTTTCTAATAAGAGGGGGGAGTTAGTTATATATATTGATATAGGGTTATCTTTCTAATAATAGACTGGAGTTAGTTATATATATTGATATAGGGTTATCTTTCTAATAATAGGGTGGAGTTAGTTATATATATTGATATAGGGTTACCTTTCTAATAATAGGGTGGAGTTAGTTATATATATTGATATAGGGTTATCTTTCTAATAAGAGGGCGGAGTTAGTTATATATATTGATATAGGGTTATCTTTCTAATAATAGGGTGGAGTTAGTTATATATATTGATATAGGGTTATATTTCTAATAAGAGGGTGGAGTTAGTTATATATATTGATATAGGGTTATCTTTCTAATAAGAGGGCGGAGTTAGTTATACATATTGATATAGGGTTATCTTTCTAATAATAGACTGGAGTTAGTTATATATATTGATATAGGGTTATCTTTCTAATAAAAGGGTGGAGTTAGTTATATATATTGATATAGGGTTATCTTTCTAATAAGAGGGCGGAGTTAGTTATATATATTGATATAGGGTTATCTTTCTAATAATAGGGTGGAGTTAGTTATATATATTGATATAGGGTTATATTTCTAATAAGAGGGTGGAGTTAGTTATATATATTGATATAGGGTTATCTTTCTAATAAGAGGGTGGAGTTAGTTATATTGATATAGGGTTATCTTTCTAATAATAGGGTGGAGTTAGTTATATATATTGATATAGAGTTATCTTTCTAATAATAGGGCGGAGTTAGTTATATATATTGATATAGGGTTATATTTCTAATAATAGAGTGGAGTTAGTTATATATATTGATATAGGGTTATCTTTCTAATAATAGGGTGGAGTTAGTTATATATATTGATATAGGGTTATCTTTCTAATAATAGGGTGGAGTTAGTTATATATATTGATATAGGGTTATCTTTCTAATAATAGAGTGGAGTTAGTTATATATATTGATATAGGGTTATATTTCTAATAAGAGGGTGGAGTTAGTTATATATATTGATATAGGGTTATCTTTCTAATAATAGGGTGGAGTTAGTTATATATATTGATATAGGGTTATCTTTCTAATAATAGGGTGGAGTTAGTTATATATATTGATATAGGGTTATCTTTCTAATAATAGGGTGGAGTTAGTTATATATATTGATATAGGGTTATCTTTCTAATAATAGAGTGGAGTTAGTTATATATATTGATATAAGGTTATCTTTCTAATAATAGGGTGGAGTTAGTTATATATATTGATATAGGGTTATCTTTCTAATAATAGGGTGGAGTTAGTTATATATATTGATATAGGGTTATATTTCTAATAAGAGGGCGGAGTTAGTTATATATATTGATATAGGGTTATCTTTCTAATAAGAGGGAGGAGTTAGTTATATATATTGATATAGGGTTATCTTTCTAATAATAGGGTGGAGTTAGTTATATATATTGATATAGGGTTATCTTTCTAATAAGAGGGTGGAGTTAGTTATATATATTGATATAGGGTTATCTTTCTAATAAGAGGGTGGAGTTAGTTATATATATTGATATAGGGTTATCTTTCTAATAATAGGGTGGAGTTAGTTATATATATTGATATAGGGTTATCTTTCTAATAAGAGGGTGGAGTTAGTTATATATATTGATATAAGGTTATCTTTCTAATAATAGGGTGGAGTTAGTTATATATATTGATATAGGGTTATCTTTCTAATAATAGAGTGGAGTTAGTTATATATATTGATATAGGGTTATCTTTCTAATAAGAGGGTGGAGTTAGTTATATATATTGATATAGGGTTATCTTTCTAATAATAGAGTGGAGTTAGTTATATATATTGATATAGGGTTATCTTTCTAATAAGAGGGAGGAGTTAGTTATATATATTGATATAGGGTTATCTTTCTAATAATAGGGTGGAGTTAGTTATATATATTGATATAGGGTTATCTTTCTAATAAGAGGGTGAAGTTAGTTATATATATTGATATAGGGTTATCTTTCTAATAAGAGGGTGGAGTTAGTTATATATATTGATATAGGGTTATCTTTCTAATAAGAGGGTGAAGTTAGTTATATATATTGATATAGGGTTATCTTTCTAATAAGAGGGTGAAGTTAGTTATATATATTGATATAGGGTTATATTTCTAATAATAGGGTGGAGTTAGTTATATATATTGATATAGGGTTATCTTTCTAATAAGAGGGCGGAGTTAGTTATATATATTGATATAGGGTTATCTTTCTAATAAGAGGGTGGAGTTAGTTATATATATTAATATAGGGTTATCTTTCTAATAATATGGTGGAGTTAGTTATATATATTGATATAGGATTATCTTTCTAATAATAGGGTGGAGTTAGTTATATATATTGATATAGGGTTATATTTCTAATAATAGGGTGGAGTTAGTTATATATATTGATATAGGGTTATTTTTCTAATAATAGGGTGAAGTTAGTTATATATATTGATATAGGGTTATATTTCTAATAATAGGGTGGAGTTAGTTATATATATTGATATAGGGTTATATTTCTAATAAGAGGGAGGAGTTAGTTATATATATTGATATAGGGTTATCTTTCTAATAATAGGGTGGAGTTAGTTATATATATTGATATAGGGTTATCTATCTAATAAGAGGGAGGAGTTAGTTATATATATTGATATAGGGTTATCTTTCTAATAATAGGGTGGAGTTAGTTATATATATTGATATAGGGTTATATTTCTAATAATAGAGTGGAGTTAGTTATATATATTGATATAGGGTTATCTTTCTAATAATAGGGTGGAGTTAGTTATATATATTGATATAGGGTTATCTTTCTAATAAGAGGGTGGAGTTAGTTATATATATTGATATAGGGTTATCTTTCTAATAAGAGGGTGGAGTTAGTTATATATATTGATATAGGGTTATCTTTCTAATAATAGGGCGGAGTTAGTTATATATATTAATATAGGGTTATCTATCTAATAAGAGGGTGAAGTTAGTTATATATATTGATATAGGGTTATCTTTCTAATAAGAGGGCGGAGTTAGTTATATATATTGATATAGGGTTATCTTTCTAATAAGAGGGCGGAGTTAGTTATATATATTGATATAGGGTTATCTTTCTAATAATAGGGTGGAGTTAGTTATATATATTGATATAGGGTTATCTTTCTAATAAGAGGGTGGAGTTAGTTATATATATTGATATAGGGTTATCTTTCTAATAAGAGGGCGGAGTTAGTTATATATATTGATATAGGGTTATCTTTCTAATAATAGGGCGGAGTTAGTTATATATATTGATATAGGGTTATCTTTCTAATAAGAGGGCGGAGTTAGTTATATATATTGATATAGGGTTATCTTTCTAATAATAGAGTGGAGTTAGTTATATATATTGATATAGGGTTATCTTTCTAATAATAGGGTGGAGTTAGTTATATATATTGATATAGGGTTATCTTTCTAATAAGAGGGTGGAGTTAGTTATATATATTGATATAGGGTTATCTTTCTAATAAGAGGGTGAAGTTAGTTATATATATTGATATAGGGTTATCTTTCTAATAAGAGGGTGAAGTTAGTTATATATATTGATATAGGGTTATATTTCTAATAATAGGGTGGAGTTAGTTATATATATTGATATAGGGTTATCTTTCTAATAAGAGGGCGGAGTTAGTTATATATATTGATATAGGGTTATCTTTCTAATAAGAGGGTGGAGTTAGTTATATATATTAATATAGGGTTATCTTTCTAATAATATGGTGGAGTTAGTTATATATATTGATATAGGATTATCTTTCTAATAATAGGGTGGAGTTAGTTATATATATTGATATAGGGTTATATTTCTAATAATAGGGTGGAGTTAGTTATATATATTGATATAGGGTTATTTTTCTAATAATAGGGTGAAGTTAGTTATATATATTGATATAGGGTTATATTTCTAATAATAGGGTGGAGTTAGTTATATATATTGATATAGGGTTATATTTCTAATAAGAGGGAGGAGTTAGTTATATATATTGATATAGGGTTATCTTTCTAATAATAGGGTGGAGTTAGTTATATATATTGATATAGGGTTATCTATCTAATAAGAGGGAGGAGTTAGTTATATATATTGATATAGGGTTATCTTTCTAATAATAGGGTGGAGTTAGTTATATATATTGATATAGGGTTATATTTCTAATAATAGAGTGGAGTTAGTTATATATATTGATATAGGGTTATCTTTCTAATAATAGGGTGGAGTTAGTTATATATATTGATATAGGGTTATCTTTCTAATAAGAGGGTGGAGTTAGTTATATATATTGATATAGGGTTATCTTTCTAATAAGAGGGTGGAGTTAGTTATATATATTGATATAGGGTTATCTTTCTAATAATAGGGCGGAGTTAGTTATATATATTAATATAGGGTTATCTATCTAATAAGAGGGTGAAGTTAGTTATATATATTGATATAGGGTTATCTTTCTAATAAGAGGGCGGAGTTAGTTATATATATTGATATAGGGTTATCTTTCTAATAAGAGGGCGGAGTTAGTTATATATATTGATATAGGGTTATCTTTCTAATAATAGGGTGGAGTTAGTTATATATATTGATATAGGGTTATCTTTCTAATAAGAGGGTGGAGTTAGTTATATATATTGATATAGGGTTATCTTTCTAATAAGAGGGCGGAGTTAGTTATATATATTGATATAGGGTTATCTTTCTAATAATAGGGCGGAGTTAGTTATATATATTGATATAGGGTTATCTTTCTAATAAGAGGGCGGAGTTAGTTATATATATTGATATAGGGTTATCTTTCTAATAAGAGGGTGGAGTTAGTTATATATATTAATATAGGGTTATCTTTCTAATAATAGAGTGGAGTTAGTTATATATATTGATATAGGGTTATCTTTCTAATAAGAGGGTGAAGTTAGTTATATATATTAATATAGGGTTATCTTTCTAATAATAGGGTGGAGTTAGTTATATATATTGATATAGGGTTATCTTTCTAATAAGAGGGTGGAGTTAGTTATATATATTGATATAGGGTTATCTTTCTAATAATAGAGTGGAGTTAGTTATATATATTGATATAGGGTTATCTTTCTAATAATAGAGTGGAGTTAGTTATATATATTGATATAGGGTTATCTTTCTAATAATAGGGTGGAGTTAGTTATATATATTGATATAGGGTTATCTTTCTAATAAGAGGGCGGAGTTAGTTATACATATTGATATAGGGTTATCTTTCTAATAATAGACTGGAGTTAGTTATATATATTGATATAGGGTTACCTTTCTAATAATAGGGTGGAGTTAGTTATATATATTGATATAGGGTTATCTTTCTAATAAGAGGGCGGAGTTAGTTATATATATTGATATAGGGTTATCTTTCTAATAATAGGGTGGAGTTAGTTATATATATTGATATAGGGTTATATTTCTAATAAGAGGGTGGAGTTAGTTATATATATTGATATAGGGTTATCTTTCTAATAAGAGGGCGGAGTTAGTTATACATATTGATATAGGGTTATCTTTCTAATAATAGACTGGAGTTAGTTATATATATTGATATAGGGTTATCTTTCTAATAAAAGGGTGGAGTTAGTTATATATATTGATATAGGGTTATCTTTCTAATAAGAGGGCGGAGTTAGTTATATATATTGATATAGGGTTATCTTTCTAATAATAGAGTGGAGTTAGTTATATATATTGATATAGGTTTATATTTCTAATAATAGGGTGGAGTTAGTTATATATATTGATATAAGGTTATCTTTCTAATAATAGGGTGGAGTTAGTTATATATATTGATATAGGGTTATCTTTCTAATAAGAGGCTGTAGTTAGTTATATATATTGATATAGGGTTATCTTTCTAATAAGAGGGTGGAGTTAGTTATATATATTGATATAGGGTTATCTTTCTAATAAGAGGGCGGAGTTAGTTATATATATTGATATAGGGCTATCTTTCTAATAAGAGGGTGGAGTTAGTTATATATATTGATATAGGGTTATCTTTCTAATAAGAGGCTGTAGTTAGTTATATATATTGCTATAGGGTTAACTTTCTAATAAGAGGGTGGAGTTAGTTATATATATTGATATAGGGTTATCTTTCTAATAATAGGGTGGAGTTAGTTATATATATTGATATAGGGTTATCTTTCTAATAAGAGGGTGGAGTTAGTTATATATATTGATATAGGGTTATCTTTCTAATAATAGGGTGGAGTTAGTTATATATATTGATATAGGGTTATCTTTCTAATAATAGAGTGGAGTTAGTTATATATATTGATATAGGGTTATCTTTCTAATAATAGGGTGGAGTTAGTTATATATATTGATATAGGGTTATCTTTCTAATAAGAGGGTGGAGTTAGTTATATATATTGATATAGGGTTATCTTTCTAATAAGAGGGCGGAGTTAGTTATATATATTGATATAGGGTTATCTTTCTAATAATAGGGTGGAGTTAGTTATATATATTGATATAGGGTTATCTTTCTAATAAGAGGCTGTAGTTAGTTATATATATTGATATAGGGTTATCTTTCTAATAAGAGGGTGGAGTTAGTTATATATATTGATATAGGGTTATCTTTCTAATAATAGGGCGGAGTTAGTTATATATATTGATATAGGGTTATCTTTCTAATAAGAGGGCGGAGTTAGTTATATATATTGATATAGGGTTATCTTTCTAATAAGAGGGTGGAGTTAGTTATATTGATATAGGGTTATCTTTCTAATAATAGGGTGGAGTTAGTTATATATATTGATATAGGGTTATCTTTCTAATAATAGGGTGGAGTTAGTTATATATATTGATATAGGGTTATCTTTCTAATAATAGAGTGGAGTTAGTTATATATATTGATATAGGGTTATCTTTCTAATAATAGGGTGGAGTTAGTTATATATATTGATATAGGGTTATCTTTCTAATAATAGGGCGGAGTTAGTTATATATATTGATATAGGGTTATCTTTCTAATAAGAGAGTGGAGTTAGTTATATATATTGATATAGGGTTATCTTTCTAATAATAGGGTGGAGTTAGTTATATATATTGACATAGGGTTATCTTTCTAATAAGAGGGTGGAGTTAGTTATATATATTGATATAGGGTTATCTTTCTAATAATAGGGTGGAGTTAGTTATATATATTGATATAGGGTTATCTTTCTAATAAGAGGGTGGAGTTAGTTATATATATTGATATAGGGTTATCTTTCTAATAATAGGGTGGAGTTAGTTATATATATTGATATAGGGTTATCTTTCTAATAATAGTGTGGAGTTAGTTATATATATTGATATAGGGTTAACTTTCTAATAAGAGGGTGGAGTTAGTTATATATATTGATATAGGGTTATCTTTCTAATAATAGGGTGGAGTTAGTTATATATATTGATATAGGGTTATCTTTCTAATAAGAGGGTGGAGTTAGTTATATATATTGATATAGGGTTATCTTTCTAATAATAGGGTGGAGTTAGTTATATATATTGATATAGGGTTATCTTTCTAATAATAGAGTGGAGTTAGTTATATATATTGATATAGGGTTATCTTTCTAATAATAGGGTGGAGTTAGTTATATATATTGATATAGGGTTATCTTTCTAATAAGAGGGTGGAGTTAGTTATATATATTGATATAGGGTTATCTTTCTAATAAGAGGGCGGAGTTAGTTATATATATTGATATAGGGTTATCTTTCTAATAATAGGGTGGAGTTAGTTATATATATTGATATAGGGTTATCTTTCTAATAAGAGGCTGTAGTTAGTTATATATATTGATATAGGGTTATCTTTCTAATAAGAGGGTGGAGTTAGTTATATATATTGATATAGGGTTATCTTTCTAATAATAGGGCGGAGTTAGTTATATATATTGATATAGGGTTATCTTTCTAATAAGAGGGCGGAGTTAGTTATATATATTGATATAGGGTTATCTTTCTAATAAGAGGGTGGAGTTAGTTATATTGATATAGGGTTATCTTTCTAATAATAGGGTGGAGTTAGTTATATATATTGATATAGGGTTATCTTTCTAATAATAGGGTGGAGTTAGTTATATATATTGATATAGGGTTATCTTTCTAATAATAGAGTGGAGTTAGTTATATATATTGATATAGGGTTATCTTTCTAATAATAGGGTGGAGTTAGTTATATATATTGATATAGGGTTATCTTTCTAATAATAGGGCGGAGTTAGTTATATATATTGATATAGGGTTATCTTTCTAATAAGAGAGTGGAGTTAGTTATATATATTGATATAGGGTTATCTTTCTAATAATAGGGTGGAGTTAGTTATATATATTGACATAGGGTTATCTTTCTAATAAGAGGGTGGAGTTAGTTATATATATTGATATAGGGTTATCTTTCTAATAATAGGGTGGAGTTAGTTATATATATTGATATAGGGTTATCTTTCTAATAAGAGGGTGGAGTTAGTTATATATATTGATATAGGGTTATCTTTCTAATAATAGGGTGGAGTTAGTTATATATATTGATATAGGGTTATATTTCTAATAATAGTGTGGAGTTAGTTATATATATTGATATAGGGTTATATTTCTAATAAGAGGGAGGAGTTAGTTATATATATTGATATAGAGTTATCTTTCTAATAATAGGGTGGAGTTAGTTATATATATTGATATAGGGTTATATTTCTAATAAGAGGGTGGAGTTAGTTATATATATTGATATAGGGTTATCTTTCTAATAAGAGGGCGGAGTTAGTTATATATATTGATATAAGGTTATCTTTCTAATAATAGGGTGGAGTTAGTTATATATATTGATATAGGGTTATATTTCTAATAAGAGGGTGGAGTTAGTTATATATATTGATATAGGGTTATATTTCTAATAAGAGGGTGGAGTTAGTTATATATATTGATATAGGGTTATCTTTCTAATAAGAGGGAGGAGTTAGTTATATATATTGATATAGGGTTATATTTCTAATAATAGTGTGGAGTTAGTTATATATATTGATATAGGGTTATATTTCTAATAATAGGGTGGAGTTAGTTATATATATTAATATAGGGTTATCTTTCTAATAATAGACTGGAGTTAGTTATATATATTGATATAGGGTTATCTTTCTAATAAGAGGGCGGAGTTAGTTATATATATTGATATAGGGTTATCTTTCTAATAATAGAGTGGAGTTAGTTATATATATTGATATAGGGTTATCTTTCTAATAATAGAGTGGAGTTAGTTATATATATTGATATAGGGTTATCTTTCTAATAAGAGGGCGGAGTTAGTTATATATATTGATATAGGGTTATCTTTCTAATAATAGGGTGGAGTTAGTTATATATATTGATATAGGGTTATATTTCTAATAAGAGGGTGGAGTTAGTTATATATATTGATATAGGGTTATCTTTCTAATAAGAGGGTGGAGTTAGTTATATTGATATAGGGTTATCTTTCTAATAAGAGGGAGGAGTTAGTTATATATATTGATATAGGGCTATCTTTCTAATAATAGGGTGGAGTTAGTTATATATATTGATATAGGGTTATATTTCTAATAAGAGGGTGGAGTTAGTTATATATATTGATATAGAGTTATCTTTCTAATAATAGGGTGGAGTTAGTTATATATATTGATATAGGGTTATCTTTCTAATAATAGACTGGAGTTAGTTATATATATTGATATAGGGTTATCTTTCTAATAAGAGGGCGGAGTTAGTTATATATATTGATATAGGGTTATCTTTCTAATAATAGGGTGGAGTTAGTTATATATATTGATATAGGGTTATATTTCTAATAAGAGGGTGAAGTTAGTTATATATATTGATATAGGGTTATATTTCTAATAATAGGGTGGAGTTAGTTATATATATTGATATAGGGTTATATTTCTAATAAGAGGGTGGAGTTAGTTATATATATTGATATAGGGTTATATTTCTAATAATAGGGTGGAGTTAGTTATATATATTGATATAGGGTTATATTTCTAATAAGAGGGTGAAGTTAGTTATATATATTGATATAGGGTTATATTTCTAATAATAGGGTGGAGTTAGTTATATATATTGATATAGGGTTATATTTCTAATAAGAGGGTGAAGTTAGTTATATATATTGATATAGGGTTATCTTTCTAATAATAGAGTGGAGTTAGTTATATATATTGATATAGGGTTATCTTTCTAATAATAGGGTGGAGTTAGTTATATATATTGATATAGGGTTATATTTCTAATAATAGTGTGGAGTTAGTTATATATATTGATATAGGGTTATCTTTCTAATAATAGGGTGGAGTTAGTTATATATATTGATATAGGGTTATCTTTCTAATAAGAGGGTGGAGTTAGTTATATATATTGATATAGGGTTATCTTTCTAATAATAGGGTGGAGTTAGTTATATATATTGATATAGGATTATATTTCTAATAATAGTGTGGAGTTAGTTATATATATTGATATAGGGTTATATTTCTAATAAGAGGGAGGAGTTAGTTATATATATTGATATAGAGTTATCTTTCTAATAATAGGGTGGAGTTAGTTATATATATTGATATAGGGTTATATTTCTAATAAGAGGGTGGAGTTAGTTATATATATTGATATAGGGTTATCTTTCTAATAAGAGGGCGGAGTTAGTTATATATATTGATATAAGGTTATCTTTCTAATAATAGGGTGGAGTTAGTTATATATATTGATATAGGGTTATATTTCTAATAAGAGGGTGGAGTTAGTTATATATATTGATATAGGGTTATATTTCTAATAAGAGGGTGGAGTTAGTTATATATATTGATATAGGGTTATCTTTCTAATAAGAGGGAGGAGTTAGTTATATATATTGATATAGGGTTATATTTCTAATAATAGTGTGGAGTTAGTTATATATATTGATATAGGGTTATATTTCTAATAATAGGGTGGAGTTAGTTATATATATTAATATAGGGTTATCTTTCTAATAATAGACTGGAGTTAGTTATATATATTGATATAGGGTTATCTTTCTAATAAGAGGGCGGAGTTAGTTATATATATTGATATAGGGTTATCTTTCTAATAATAGAGTGGAGTTAGTTATATATATTGATATAGGGTTATCTTTCTAATAATAGAGTGGAGTTAGTTATATATATTGATATAGGGTTATCTTTCTAATAAGAGGGCGGAGTTAGTTATATATATTGATATAGGGTTATCTTTCTAATAATAGGGTGGAGTTAGTTATATATATTGATATAGGGTTATATTTCTAATAAGAGGGTGGAGTTAGTTATATATATTGATATAGGGTTATCTTTCTAATAAGAGGGTGGAGTTAGTTATATTGATATAGGGTTATCTTTCTAATAAGAGGGAGGAGTTAGTTATATATATTGATATAGGGCTATCTTTCTAATAATAGGGTGGAGTTAGTTATATATATTGATATAGGGTTATATTTCTAATAAGAGGGTGGAGTTAGTTATATATATTGATATAGAGTTATCTTTCTAATAATAGGGTGGAGTTAGTTATATATATTGATATAGGGTTATCTTTCTAATAATAGACTGGAGTTAGTTATATATATTGATATAGGGTTATCTTTCTAATAAGAGGGCGGAGTTAGTTATATATATTGATATAGGGTTATCTTTCTAATAATAGGGTGGAGTTAGTTATATATATTGATATAGGGTTATATTTCTAATAAGAGGGTGAAGTTAGTTATATATATTGATATAGGGTTATATTTCTAATAATAGGGTGGAGTTAGTTATATATATTGATATAGGGTTATATTTCTAATAAGAGGGTGGAGTTAGTTATATATATTGATATAGGGTTATATTTCTAATAATAGGGTGGAGTTAGTTATATATATTGATATAGGGTTATATTTCTAATAAGAGGGTGAAGTTAGTTATATATATTGATATAGGGTTATATTTCTAATAATAGGGTGGAGTTAGTTATATATATTGATATAGGGTTATATTTCTAATAAGAGGGTGAAGTTAGTTATATATATTGATATAGGGTTATCTTTCTAATAATAGAGTGGAGTTAGTTATATATATTGATATAGGGTTATCTTTCTAATAATAGGGTGGAGTTAGTTATATATATTGATATAGGGTTATCTTTCTAATAATAGGGTGGAGTTAGTTATATATATTGATATAGGGTTATATTTCTAATAAGAGGGTGAAGTTAGTTATATATATTGATATAGGGTTATATTTCTAATAATAGGGTGTAGTTAGTTATATATATTGATATAGGGTTATATTTCTAATAATAGGGTGGAGTTAGTTATATATATTGATATAAGGTTATCTTTCTAATAATAGGGTGGAGTTAGTTATATATATTAATATAGGGTTATCTTTCTAATAATAGGGTGGAGTTAGTTATATATATTGATATAGGGTTATCTTTCTAATAAGATGGTGGAGTTAGTTATATATATTGATATAGGGTTATCTTTCTAATAATAGGGTGGAGTTAGTTATATATATTGATATAGGGTTATCTTTCTAATAATAGGGTGTAGTTAGTTATATATATTGATATAGGGTTATCTTTCTAATAATAGGGTGGAGTTAGTTATATATATTGATATAGGGTTATCTTTCTAATAATAGGGTGGAGTTAGTTATATATATTGATATAGGGTTATCTTTCTAATAATAGGGTGGAGTTAGTTATATATATTGATATAGGGTTATCTTTCTAATAAGAGGGGGGAGTTAGTTATATATATTAATATAGGGTTATCTTTCTAATAATAGGGTGGAGTTAGTTATATATATTGATATAGGGTTATCTTTCTAATAAGAGGGGGGAGTTAGTTATATATATTGATATAGGGTTATCTTTCTAATAATAGACTGGAGTTAGTTATATATATTGATATAGGGTTATCTTTCTAATAATAGGGTGGAGTTAGTTATATATATTGATATAGGGTTACCTTTCTAATAATAGGGTGGAGTTAGTTATATATATTGATATAGGGTTATCTTTCTAATAAGAGGGCGGAGTTAGTTATATATATTGATATAGGGTTATCTTTCTAATAATAGGGTGGAGTTAGTTATATATATTGATATAGGGTTATATTTCTAATAAGAGGGTGGAGTTAGTTATATATATTGATATAGGGTTATCTTTCTAATAAGAGGGCGGAGTTAGTTATACATATTGATATAGGGTTATCTTTCTAATAATAGACTGGAGTTAGTTATATATATTGATATAGGGTTATCTTTCTAATAAAAGGGTGGAGTTAGTTATATATATTGATATAGGGTTATCTTTCTAATAAGAGGGCGGAGTTAGTTATATATATTGATATAGGGTTATCTTTCTAATAATAGGGTGGAGTTAGTTATATATATTGATATAGGGTTATATTTCTAATAAGAGGGTGGAGTTAGTTATATATATTGATATAGGGTTATCTTTCTAATAATAGGGTGGAGTTAGTTATATATATTGATATAGGGTTATCTTTCTAATAATAGGGTGGAGTTAGTTATATATATTGATATAAGGTTATCTTTCTAATAATAGGGTGGAGTTAGTTATATATATTGATATAGGGTTATCTTTCTAATAAGAGGGAGGAGTTAGTTATATATATTGATATAGGGTTATCTTTCTAATAATAGGGTGGAGTTAGTTATATATATTGATATAGGGTTATCTTTCTAATAAGAGGGTGAAGTTAGTTATATATATTGATATAGGGTTATCTTTCTAATAAGAGGGTGGAGTTAGTTATATATATTGATATAGGGTTATCTTTCTAATAAGAGGGTGAAGTTAGTTATATATATTGATATAGGGTTATCTTTCTAATAAGGGGGTGAAGTTAGTTATATATATTGATATAGGGTTATATTTCTAATAATAGGGTGGAGTTAGTTATATATATTGATATAGGGTTATCTTTCTAATAAGAGGGTGGAGTTAGTTATATATATTGATATAGGGTTATCTTTCTAATAAGAGGGTGAAGTTAGTTATATATATTGATATAGGGTTATCTTTCTAATAAGAGGGTGAAGTTAGTTATATATATTGATATAGGGTTATCTTTCTAATAAGAGGGTGAAGTTAGTTATATATATTGATATAGGGTTATATTTCTAATAATAGGGTGGAGTTAGTTATATATATTGATATAGGGTTATCTTTCTAATAAGAGGGCGGAGTTAGTTATATATATTGATATAGGGTTATCTTTCTAATAAGAGGGTGGAGTTAGTTATATATATTAATATAGGGTTATCTTTCTAATAATATGGTGGAGTTAGTTATATATATTGATATAGGATTATCTTTCTAATAATAGGGTGGAGTTAGTTATATATATTGATATAGGGTTATATTTCTAATAATAGGGTGGAGTTAGTTATATATATTGATATAGGGTTATTTTTCTAATAATAGGGTGAAGTTAGTTATATATATTGATATAGGGTTATATTTCTAATAATAGGGTGGAGTTAGTTATATATATTGATATAGGGTTATATTTCTAATAAGAGGGAGGAGTTAGTTATATATATTGATATAGGGTTATCTTTCTAATAATAGGGTGGAGTTAGTTATATATATTGATATAGGGTTATCTATCTAATAAGAGGGAGGAGTTAGTTATATATATTGATATAGGGTTATCTTTCTAATAATAGGGTGGAGTTAGTTATATATATTGATATAGAGTTATATTTCTAATAATAGAGTGGAGTTAGTTATATATATTGATATAGGGTTATCTTTCTAATAATAGGGTGGAGTTAGTTATATATATTGATATAGGGTTATCTTTCTAATAAGAGGGTGGAGTTAGTTATATATATTGATATAGGGTTATCTTTCTAATAAGAGGGTGGAGTTAGTTATATATATTGATATAGGGTTATCTTTCTAATAATAGGGCGGAGTTAGTTATATATATTAATATAGGGTTATCTATCTAATAAGAGGGTGAAGTTAGTTATATATATTGATATAGGGTTATCTTTCTAATAAGAGGGCGGAGTTAGTTATATATATTGATATAGGGTTATCTTTCTAATAAGAGGGCGGAGTTAGTTATATATATTGATATAGGGTTATCTTTCTAATAATAGGGTGGAGTTAGTTATATATATTGATATAGGGTTATCTTTCTAATAAGAGGGTGGAGTTAGTTATATATATTGATATAGGGTTATCTTTCTAATAAGAGGGCGGAGTTAGTTATATATATTGATATAGGGTTATCTTTCTAATAATAGGGCGGAGTTAGTTATATATATTGATATAGGGTTATCTTTCTAATAAGAGGGCGGAGTTAGTTATATATATTGATATAGGGTTATCTTTCTAATAATAGAGTGGAGTTAGTTATATATATTGATATAGGGTTATCTTTCTAATAATAGGGTGGAGTTAGTTATATATATTGATATAGGGTTATCTTTCTAATAAGAGGGTGGAGTTAGTTATATATATTGATATAGGGTTATCTTTCTAATAAGAGGGTGAAGTTAGTTATATATATTGATATAGGGTTATCTTTCTAATAAGAGGGTGAAGTTAGTTATATATATTGATATAGGGTTATATTTCTAATAATAGGGTGGAGTTAGTTATATATATTGATATAGGGTTATCTTTCTAATAAGAGGGCGGAGTTAGTTATATATATTGATATAGGGTTATCTTTCTAATAAGAGGGTGGAGTTAGTTATATATATTAATATAGGGTTATCTTTCTAATAATATGGTGGAGTTAGTTATATATATTGATATAGGATTATCTTTCTAATAATAGGGTGGAGTTAGTTATATATATTGATATAGGGTTATATTTCTAATAATAGGGTGGAGTTAGTTATATATATTGATATAGGGTTATTTTTCTAATAATAGGGTGAAGTTAGTTATATATATTGATATAGGGTTATATTTCTAATAATAGGGTGGAGTTAGTTATATATATTGATATAGGGTTATATTTCTAATAAGAGGGAGGAGTTAGTTATATATATTGATATAGGGTTATCTTTCTAATAATAGGGTGGAGTTAGTTATATATATTGATATAGGGTTATCTATCTAATAAGAGGGAGGAGTTAGTTATATATATTGATATAGGGTTATCTTTCTAATAATAGGGTGGAGTTAGTTATATATATTGATATAGGGTTATATTTCTAATAATAGAGTGGAGTTAGTTATATATATTGATATAGGGTTATCTTTCTAATAATAGGGTGGAGTTAGTTATATATATTGATATAGGGTTATCTTTCTAATAAGAGGGTGGAGTTAGTTATATATATTGATATAGGGTTATCTTTCTAATAAGAGGGTGGAGTTAGTTATATATATTGATATAGGGTTATCTTTCTAATAATAGGGCGGAGTTAGTTATATATATTAATATAGGGTTATCTATCTAATAAGAGGGTGAAGTTAGTTATATATATTGATATAGGGTTATCTTTCTAATAAGAGGGCGGAGTTAGTTATATATATTGATATAGGGTTATCTTTCTAATAAGAGGGCGGAGTTAGTTATATATATTGATATAGGGTTATCTTTCTAATAATAGGGTGGAGTTAGTTATATATATTGATATAGGGTTATCTTTCTAATAAGAGGGTGGAGTTAGTTATATATATTGATATAGGGTTATCTTTCTAATAAGAGGGCGGAGTTAGTTATATATATTGATATAGGGTTATCTTTCTAATAATAGGGCGGAGTTAGTTATATATATTGATATAGGGTTATCTTTCTAATAAGAGGGCGGAGTTAGTTATATATATTGATATAGGGTTATCTTTCTAATAAGAGGGTGGAGTTAGTTATATATATTAATATAGGGTTATCTTTCTAATAATAGAGTGGAGTTAGTTATATATATTGATATAGGGTTATCTTTCTAATAAGAGGGTGAAGTTAGTTATATATATTAATATAGGGTTATCTTTCTAATAATAGGGTGGAGTTAGTTATATATATTGATATAGGGTTATCTTTCTAATAAGAGGGTGGAGTTAGTTATATATATTGATATAGGGTTATCTTTCTAATAATAGAGTGGAGTTAGTTATATATATTGATATAGGGTTATCTTTCTAATAATAGAGTGGAGTTAGTTATATATATTGATATAGGGTTATCTTTCTAATAATAGGGTGGAGTTAGTTATATATATTGATATAGGGTTATCTTTCTAATAAGAGGGCGGAGTTAGTTATACATATTGATATAGGGTTATCTTTCTAATAATAGACTGGAGTTAGTTATATATATTGATATAGGGTTACCTTTCTAATAATAGGGTGGAGTTAGTTATATATATTGATATAGGGTTATCTTTCTAATAAGAGGGCGGAGTTAGTTATATATATTGATATAGGGTTATCTTTCTAATAATAGGGTGGAGTTAGTTATATATATTGATATAGGGTTATATTTCTAATAAGAGGGTGGAGTTAGTTATATATATTGATATAGGGTTATCTTTCTAATAAGAGGGCGGAGTTAGTTATACATATTGATATAGGGTTATCTTTCTAATAATAGACTGGAGTTAGTTATATATATTGATATAGGGTTATCTTTCTAATAAAAGGGTGGAGTTAGTTATATATATTGATATAGGGTTATCTTTCTAATAAGAGGGCGGAGTTAGTTATATATATTGATATAGGGTTATCTTTC
>OZ038318.1:1459303-1474303 GCA_964035775.1 Osedax frankpressi
AGTTCCACTATCTTAACTTAGTTCCACTATCTTAACTTAGTTCCACTAACTTAACTTAGTTCCACTAACTTAACTTAGTTCCACTATCTTAACTTAGTTCCACTATCTTAACTTAGTTCCACTATCTTAACTTAGTTCCACTAACTTAACTTAGTTCCACTATCTTAACTTAGTTCCACTATCTTAACTTAGTTCCACTAACTTAACTTAGTTCCACTAACTTAACTTAGTTCCACTATCTTAACTTAGTTCCACTATCTTAACTTAGTTCCACTAACTTAACTTAGTTCCACTATCTTAACTTAGTTCCACTATCTTAACTTAGTTCCACTAACTTAACTTAGTTCCACTAACTTAACTTAGTTCCACTAACTTAACTTAGTTCCACTATCTTAACTTAGTTCCACTATCTTAACTTAGTTCCACTAACTTAACTTAGTTCCACTAACTTAACTTAGTTCCACTAACTTAACTTAGTTCCACTATCTTAACTTAGTTCCACTAACTTAACTTAGTTCCACTATCTTAACTTAGTTCCACTATCTTAACTTAGTTCCACTATCTTAACTTAGTTCCACTATCTTAACTTAGTTCCACTAACTTAACTTAGTTCCACTAACTTAACTTAGTTCCACTAACTTAACTTAGTTCCACTAACTTAACTTAGTTCCACTATCTTAACTTAGTTCCACTATCTTAACTTAGTTCCACTAACTTAACTTAGTTCCACTAACTTAACTTAGTTCCACTATCTTAACTTAGTTCCACTAACTTAACTTAGTTCCACTAACTTAACTTAGTTCCACTAACTTAACTTAGTTCCACTAACTTAACTTAGTTCCACTAACTTAACTTAGTTCCACTAACTTAACTTAGTTCCACTATCTTAACTTAGTTCCACTAACTTAACTTAGTTCCACTAACTTAACTTAGTTCCACTAACTTAACTTAGTTCCACTATCTTATCTTAGTTCCACTAACTTAACTTAGTTCCACTAACTTAACTTAGTTCCACTAACTTAACTTAGTTCCACTATCTTAACTTAGTTCCACTATCTTAACTTAGTTCCACTAACTTAACTTAGTTCCACTAACTTAACTTAGTTCCACTAACTTAACTTAGTTCCACTATCTTAACTTAGTTCCACTATCTTAACTTAGTTCCACTATCTTAACTTAGTTCCACTATCTTAACTTAGTTCCACTATCTTATCTTAGTTCCACTATCTTAACTTAGTTCCACTAACTTAACTTAGTTCCACTAACTTAACTTAGTTCCACTATCTTAACTTAGTTCCACTATCTTAACTTAGTTCCACTATCTTAACTTAGTTCCACTAACTTAACTTAGTTCCACTAACTTAACTTAGTTCCACTATCTTAACTTAGTTCCACTATCTTAACTTAGTTCCACTAACTTAACTTAGTTCCACTATCTTAACTTAGTTCCACTAACTTAACTTAGTTCCACTATCTTAACTTAGTTCCACTAACTTAACTTAGTTCCACTATCTTAACTTAGTTCCACTATCTTAACTTAGTTCCACTAACTTAACTTAGTTCCACTATCTTAACTTAGTTCCACTATCTTAACTTAGTTCCACTAACTTAACTTAGTTCCACTAACTTAACTTAGTTCCACTATCTTAACTTAGTTCCACTATCTTAACTTAGTTCCACTAACTTAACTTAGTTCCACTATCTTAACTTAGTTCCACTATCTTAACTTAGTTCCACTATCTTAACTTAGTTCCACTAACTTAACTTAGTTCCACTAACTTAACTTAGTTCAACTAACTTAACTTAGTTCCACTAACTTAACTTAGTTCCACTAACTTAACTTAGTTCCACTAACTTAACTTAGTTCCACTAACTTAACTTAGTTCCACTATCTTAACTTAGTTCCACTATCTTAACTTAGTTCCACTAACTTAACTTAGTTCCACTAACTTAACTTAGTTCCACTAACTTAACTTAGTTCCACTATCTTAACTTAGTTCCACTAACTTAACTTAGTTCCACTATCTTAACTTAGTTCCACTATCTTAACTTAGTTCCACTATCTTAACTTAGTTCCACTATCTTAACTTAGTTCCACTAACTTAACTTAGTTCCACTATCTTAACTTAGTTCCACTAACTTAACTTAGTTCCACTAACTTAACTTAGTTCCACTAACTTAACTTAGTTCCACTAACTTAACTTAGTTCCACTATCTTAACTTAGTTCCACTAACTTAACTTAGTTCCACTAACTTAACTTAGTTCCACTAACTTAACTTAGTTCCACTATCTTATCTTAGTTCCACTAACTTAACTTAGTTCCACTAACTTAACTTAGTTCCACTAACTTAACTTAGTTCCACTATCTTAACTTAGTTCCACTATCTTAACTTAGTTCCACTAACTTAACTTAGTTCCACTAACTTAACTTAGTTCCACTAACTTAACTTAGTTCCACTAACTTAACTTAGTTCCACTAACTTAACTTTGTTCCACTATCTTAACTTAGTTCCACTAACTTAACTTAGTTCCACTAACTTAACTTAGTTCCACTATCTTAACTTAGTTCCACTATATTAACTTAGTTCCACTATCTTAACTTAGTTCCACTAACTTAACTTAGTTCCACTAACTTAACTTAGTTCCACTATCTTAACTTAGTTCCACTAACTTAACTTAGTTCCACTATCTTAACTTAGTTCCACTAACTTAACTTAGTTCCACTAACTTAACTTAGTTCCACTATCTTAACTTAGTTCCACTATATTAACTTAGTTCCACTATCTTAACTTAGTTCCACTATCTTAACTTAGTTCCACTATATTAACTTAGTTCCACTATCTTAACTTAGTTCCACTAACTTAACTTAGTTCCACTAACTTAACTTAGTTCCACTATCTTAACTTAGTTCCACTATCTTAACTTAGTTCCACTATCTTAACTTAGTTCCACTAACTTAACTTAGTTCCACTATCTTAACTTAGTTCCACTAACTTAACTTAGTTCCACTAACTTAACTTAGTTCCACTAACTTAACTTAGTTCCACTATCTTAACTTAGTTCCACTATCTTAACTTAGTTCCACTATCTTAACTTAGTTCCACTATCTTAACTTAGTTCCACTATCTTAACTTAGTTCCACTATCTTAACTTAGTTCCACTATCTTAACTTAGTTCCACTAACTTAACTTAGTTCCACTAACTTAACTTAGTTCCACTAACTTAACTTAGTTCCACTATCTTAACTTAGTTCCACTAACTTAACTTAGTTCCACTAACTTAACTTAGTTCCACTATCTTAACTTAGTTCCACTATCTTAACTTAGTTCCACTAACTTAACTTAGTTCCACTATCTCAACTTAGTTCCACTAACTTAACTTAGTTCCAATAACTTAACTTAGTTCCACTATCTTAACTTAGTTCCACTAACTTAACTTAGTTCCACTAACTTAACTTAGTTCCACTAACTTAACTTAGTTCTACTAACTTAACTTAGTTCCACTATCTTAACTTAGTTCCACTATCTTAACTTAGTTCCACTAACTTAACTTAGTTCCACTAACTTAACTTAGTTCCACTAACTTAACTTAGTTCCACTATATTAACTTAGTTCCACTATCTTAACTTAGTTCCACTATCTTAACTTAGTTCCACTATCTTAACTTAGTTCCACTAACTTAACTTAGTTCCACTAACTTAACTTAGTTCCACTATATTAACTTAGTTCCACTATCTTAACTTAGTTCCACTAACTTAACTTAGTTCCACTAACTTAACTTAGTTCCACTAACTTAACTTAGTTCCACTAACTTAACTTAGTTCCACTATCTTAACTTAGTTCCACTAACTTAACTTAGTTCCACTAACTTAACTTAGTTCCACTAACTTAACTTAGTTCCACTAACTTAACTTAGTTCCACTAACTTAACTTAGTTCCACTATCTTAACTTAGTTCCATTAACTTAACTTAGTTCCACTATCTTAACTTAGTTCCACTATCTTAACTTAGTTCCACTAACTTAACTTAGTTCCACTATCTTAACTTAGTTCCACTATCTTAACTTAGTTCCACTAACTTAACTTAGTTCCACTATCTTATCTTAGTTCCACTAACTTAACTTAGTTCCACTAACTTAACTTAGTTCCACTAACTTAACTTAGTTCCACTAACTTAACTTAGTTCCACTAACTTAACTTAGTTCCACTAACTTAACTTAGTTCCACTATCTTAACTTAGTTCCACTAACTTAACTTAGTTCCACTATCTTAACTTAGTTCCACTATCTTAACTTAGTTCCACTAACTTAACTTAGTTCCACTATCTTATCTTAGTTCCACTAACTTAACTTAGTTCCACTAACTTAACTTAGTTCCACTATCTTAACTTAGTTCCACTATCTTAACTTAGTTCCACTATCTTAACTTAGTTCCACTAACTTAACTTAGTTCCACTATCTTAACTTAGTTCCACTAACTTAACTTAGTTCCACTATCTTAACTTAGTTCCACTAACTTAACTTAGTTCCACTATCTTAACTTAGTTCCACTATCTTAACTTAGTTCCACTAACTTAACTTAGTTCCACTAACTTAACTTAGTTACACTATCTTAACTTAGTTCCACTATCTTAACTTAGTTCCACTAACTTAACTTAGTTCCACTAACTTAACTTAGTTCCACTATCTTAACTTAGTTCCACTAACTTAACTTAGTTCCACTAACTTAACTTAGTTCCACTAACTTAACTTAGTTCCACTATCTTAACTTAGTTCCACTATCTTAACTTAGTTCCACTATCTTAACTTAGTTCCACTAACTTAACTTAGTTCCACTATCTTAACTTAGTTCCACTAACTTAACTTAGTTCCACTATCTTAACTTAGTTCCACTAACTTAACTTAGTTCCACTATCTTAACTTAGTTCCACTAACTTAACTTAGTTCCACTAACTTAACTTAGTTCCACTAACTTAACTTAGTTACACTATCTTAACTTAGTTCCACTATCTTAACTTAGTTCCACTAACTTAACTTAGTTCCACTAACTTAACTTAGTTCCACTATCTTAACTTAGTTCCACTAACTTAACTTAGTTCCACTAACTTAACTTAGTTCCACTATCTTAACTTAGTTCCACTAACTTAACTTAGTTCCACTAACTTAACTTAGTTCCACTAACTTAACCACGACTCATTTCATAGTTTAACTACTCTATATCATACACTCTAAATCTACCGTTACCGGACTACATAGCTTGACCATGTCCCACGTCCCTGGATAGGAACTGCTATCGTTGTTCCAGGTGTTCGTGGTGCGTCAGAGATCGAGATGGAAGACTACTCGATCCTCCGGTTTGCAAAATCTACTCGGATTGTATTTTCGGCATGGTCGACCACTACTCTATTTACACTAGTTAGCTGGCGTGTCGTGCGTTTCATATTTCATGTAAATATATATACATATATATATATATATATATATATATATATACTCTGAATATATCGTAGCCACATTTTCTACATCGACTAGTATTCTTATTTTTATGAAAGCATTTAACACTCGAAGCCGCCACAAGGTGATCGAGGCACCATGAAAAGACTTAAGTATAACTTGAATGCGCTGTACGTTTGTCTGATGCTATTTTTCGCTATATGGGTACCGTTCTCCATCAAATTTGATATCTACAACAGCATGTACCACTTTTTGACCGCAGATGAATTGAATCAAAATAAAGAGGATAGTGTAACCGAACATAAAGTTAGAATCCATCTATCCTCTCTTTTTATGTCGCCATATATGCCTCTATCTTTCTTTCTTTCTTTCTTTCTTTCTTTCTTTCTTTCTTTCTTTCTTTCTTTCTTTCTTTCTTTCTTTCTTTCTTTCTTTCTTTCATTCTTTCTTTCTTTCTTTCTTTCTTTCTTTCTTTCTTTCTTTCTTTCTTTCTTTCTTTCTTTCTTTCTTTCTTTCTTTCTTTCTTTCTTTCTTTCTTTCTTTCTTTCTTTCTTTCTTTCTTTCTTTCTTTCTTTCTTTCTTTCTTTCTTTCTTTCTTTCTTTCTTTCTTTCTTTCTTTCTTTCTTTCTTTCTTTCTTTCTTTCTTTCTTTCTTTCTTTCTTTCTTTCTTTCTTTCTTTCTTTCTTTCTTTCTTTCTTTCTTTCTTTCTTTCTTTCTTTCTTTCTTTCTTTCTTTCTTTCTTTCTTTCTTTCTTTCTTTCTTTCTTTCTTTCTTTCTTTCTTTCTTTCTTTCTTTCTTTCTTTCTTTCTTTCTTTCTTTCTTTCTTTCTTTCTTTCTTTCTTTCTTTCTTTCTTTCTTTCTTTCTTTCTTTCTTTCTTTCTTTCTTTCTTTCTTTCTTTCTTTCTTTCTTTCTTTCTTTCTTTCTTTCTTTCTTTCTTTCTTTCTTTATAAACTCTATATAAACTCTATATAAACTCTATATAAACTCTATATAAACTCTATATAAACTCTATATAAACTCTATATAAACTCTATATAAACTCTATATAAACTCTATATAAACTCTATATAAACTCTATATAAACTCTATATAAACTCTATATAAACTCTATATAAACTCTATATAAACTCTATATAAACTCTATATAAACTCTATATAAACTCTATATAAACTCTATATAAACTCTATATAAACTCTATATAAACTCTATATAAACTCTATATAAACTCTATATAAACTCTATATAAACTCTATATAAACTCTATATAAACTCTATATAAACTCTATATAAACTCTATATAAACTCTATATAAACTCTATATAAACTCTATATAAACTCTATATAAACTCTATATAAACTCTATATAAACTCTATATAAACTCTATATAAACTCTATATAAACTCTATATAAACTCTATATAAACTCTATATAAACTCTATATAAACTCTATATAAACTCTATATAAACTCTATATAAACTCTATATAAACTCTATATAAACTCTATATAAACTCTATATAAACTCTATATAAACTCTATATAAACTCTATATAAACTCTATATAAACTCTATATAAACTCTATATAAACTCTATATAAACTCTATATAAACTCTATATAAACTCTATATAAACTCTATATAAACTCTATATAAACTCTATATAAACTCTATATAAACTCTATATAAACTCTATATAAACTCTATATAAACTCTATATAAACTCTATATAAACTCTATATAAACTCTATATAAACTCTATATAAACTCTATATAAACTCTATATAAACTCTATATAAACTCTATATCAATTATATATCAATTCTATGTCAATTATATATCAATTATATATCAATTTTATATCAATTATATATCAATTATATATAAGCTTATACCAAATTGGTTATCTAGATATATTTAGTATTGTGTTCATTTAAAACTCTATTTCTTTTACATAGCTGTAGAATACCTTAATTGTTGTCCTACAATTATTAATTGCTTGTAAGCTGCACTTATCAGGGTTGAATGTAAGACCTATTTAGATGTAGTTTACTTAGCCATATCTACCATGTACTGTATTTCTCTAGTATCGATTACAATTAAAGCAGTCATCAGCATATGTTGTTATTTTTTAATATTTAATAGCCACGGGATTATTTTAATGTTATACGTAAAGGAGTCGTAGCCAAATTAATATTTAATGTTTATCACTTTTCTTACCCTGACCTTCATTGAAGTAGCAACATTTTTTAATTGGTGGTATTTTTACCCAGTCTTGAATACTTCTATTTTAATTAATCTTTCTGCAATAATTCCATAATATATTTTAATTCAAAATTGGTAGTAATCTAATTATACAAATATTTGCAGAATTATTAGTATTAACCATTTTATATACAAATGGTTTTACTTTTTGCCATTTGACAGGTAATATTTCCATTTTAGTATCGTAAATAGACTTTAATAGTTTATATTTTTTCCAATCTTTTTAAATGTAGTTTTCAAATTTATCTAAACCTGGTGTGTATTATTTACCTTTTTAATGTATTTATAATCTAAATTAGCATCGAAACTTGTGAAGATTGTTCTATTATATATATATATATATATATATATATATATATATACATTTATCTTACTCCCTTTTTCTTTTTTCTGATTCTATATCTTTTACTTTTTCTATATTTAAATTCTATCGCTATTATAACTAAATTTTATGATAGAAAATACAAAAGAAAATACAACAAAAAGATGAATGGAAACGTGTCAACACTAGAAATAAACTGAAGAGGAAAACTATTCTTAAGGTATATATATATATATATATATATATATATATATAGACCTCCTATTACGGGCAAATACACCCTCAATGTATATTTTTTGTATAACCAGACAAATACACCCTTTTGAATAATGATTGGTTTTAGTCGAAAATTTACATTCGGGCTACTATTAGGTTAATAAATAATGCCTGGAAATTTGAGAAAGAATAAATCAGTATTTTCTGATATACATGTTTTGGTGGGTGTTTCCATGTTCGTCATCTCCTATTCACGACAAATACACCCACCTGATTTTCCAATATAAAACCAGACTAATACACCCTTTTAATACATTACACTATTACGGAGTAATACACCCAATAACACATTCATAGATTTAGATGCATTAATAGATAATCATTATTTATATATATATTATATATTTTTAATTGTAGCCTAAATAATTCCAATTTATTTAAATATTAATAATATATTAACTATTACTAATATTTTATTATAAAATATTACTAAACCATATTCAAATACAAAGATATGGTATTATATATTATATTATATAATTTAATAGTATACTATCAAACTACTATCACAATCAGAGATTTAATTTGTAATCTTGTCGATTACTTATATACATTATTATATTTGGAAATATGGCATATGAAATAATCCTCATAATATAATATACAATATTTCCTTTTAACTTTAGCTGCTGAATATAAATTTAATATATACATATATATATATATATTATATTGCTATATTTTTGATTATAAATAAAATTTATATATTTATAGAATATAATTTCAAAAGTATACTTTATCATATAAATACATTTTTATTTTATGCATAGGTATTTTACTAAAATGTATTTAATGTATAATTGATATCTAATAACAAACTAATATATTAATTATGAATAAATCGATTATAAATACGATGAACATAATAAGCGTATGTTTTTATATGCATATTTTAATTACAATAGTATATATATTTATAATATAGAATTCACTATATTTTACTTTTATACAATATATAATAATACTTTATTAATTATAAATTATTATCATATATTGTATAAAATATACGATATATGTTAACAGAATGTATTCTATGTAATATAATTTAAAGTATATTTTTATAATTATGAAAATATAATAATTTGTTTATTTCTACATTATATAATGACAACGAATACATGAAATATCTATAATTGAAGTGATTAGGTTTATCAATGCAACATGTATAATATAATTTCTATCCGTGTATCTAATTCAAAATATTTATTTCAAATTCGTTATATTATAAAATATGTTTATTGCATATGCCTTATAATTTATAAAAAAAACGATGGTTGTGAATGTATAAATTGAATTATCAGTCTAGATATAGATAGTTATCTTTATGCAAAAAATATGTAATAGTTTATATTGAAAATGATAATTACCATTATTTTTTTGGGGGAAATACAATTTTTTTTAAATCCCAAAATTTGAAGTAGTCTTCGAGTAGTCATACATTTTGACAAAATCTTCGATATCGTAGTAGCAGGGATAGTTGCTAGCGCTCCGCGCTTGCTGGGATTTTCTGAAGTCACATTATATTAGGGGGGATACTCGTATGTATAAATATGAGTAATGTCAGTATATATAGGGGCAGCATCTTATATTAAAGCTTTAATATAACTAGCTCGGACACGGGCATTTTATTTTGACTTATTTTAAATTATACCAATTATTGTTAAGTATTATAAACATTCATAATATTAGTACTTCGTGATACATTTGAATAATTATGGTGTTTATAAAGTATTTTTTTATATCAAATATTATTTACAAAATCTTTATAATAAAATATATAACACGTGTTATGTATAATGTACATTGTTAAATATAACATTATATATGTAATAAATATACTATGAACATTTTATAAACATGTTATTAACATACTATTAAAACAAATGTTTTATTTACAATATTGCATATATATTTATATTACATAGTATACACTATGTATTACTGTATCTTATATTATTTTATTACTATATATTAATGTATCTTATATTATTTTATTACTAGATTGTTTTATAATAGTTTCTCAAAGTGATATTGTAATATTTTATTTTTGTATAGAAATAATAATATATGTAATTAAATTTATATAAAATATATATTTTTTAAAATTTACAAAAAAGTCTCATTAGTCGTGTAGGTTAATGCGCTGTAAATGTTCTTTATTGCGTTATGTAGAATTATATCTAATTAAATATTTTTAATGATCCTAGGTTCAAATCTCTCTTGTAATGCTTTGAATTTTTATATCAATTAAAAAAATATTTGATATCACTATTAAAAACATATTTAAATGTAAATGACAATACATAACAAGGATAAATTGTTTTACCTATGTTAATTTACATCAAATATTGTTACCTATTATATCCATTTATAATATTAGTACTTATAAGTAGTATAAGTATAATTATAATCATGATATATCTGATTAAGTATGGTTATTGTAAATTTTAAATATTTTTTTATAAAATTGTTACCATAAAATATATAATATATACGATATACATGTAATAAATATACTATGACAATTTTATCAATATGTTATTAACATACTATTAAAACAAATGTTTTATTTACACTATTGTATATATATTTATATTACATAGTATACACTATGTATTACTGTATCTTATATTATTGTATTACTATGCATTAATGTATCTTATATTATTTTATTACTAGATAGTTGTATAATAGTTTCTCATAGTGATATTGTAATATTTTATTTTTGTATAGAAATAATAAGATATGTAATTAAATTTATATAATATATATATTTTATAACATTTACAAAAAAGTCTCATTTGTCGTGTAGGTTAATGCGCTGTAAATTTTCGTTATTGCGTTATGTAGAATTACATCTAATTAAATATTTTTAATGATCCTAGGTTCAAATCTCTCTTGTAATGCTTTGAATTTTTATATCAATTAAAAAAATATTTGATATCACTATTAAAAACATATTTAAATGTAAATGACAATACATAACAAGGATAAATTGTTTTACCTATGTTAATTTACATCAAATATTGTTACCTATTATATCCATTTATAATATTAGTACTTATAAGTAGTATAAGTATAATTATAATCATGATATATCTGATTAAGTATGGTTATTGTAAATTTTAAATATTTTTTTATAAAATTGTTACCATAAAATATATAATATATACGATATACATGTAATAAATATACTATGACAATTTTATCAATATGTTATTAACATACTATTAAAACAAATGTTTTATTTACAATATTGCATATATATTTATATTACATAGTATACACTATGTATTACTGTATCTTATATTATTTTATTACTATATATTAATGTATCTTATATTATTTTATTACTAGATTGTTTTATAATAGTTTCTCAAAGTGATATTGTAATATTTTATTTTTGTATAGAAATAATAATATATGTAATTAAATTTATATAAAATATATATTTTTTAAAATTTACAAAAAAGCCTCATTTGTCGTGTAGGTTAATGCGCTGTAAATGTTCTTTATTGCGTTATGTAGAATTATATCTAATTAAATATTTTTAATGATCCTAGGTTCAAATCTCTCTTGTAATGCTTTGAATTTTTATATCAATTAAAAAAATATTTGATATCACTATTAAAAACATATTTAAATGTAAATGACAATACATAACAAGGATAAATTGTTTTACCTATGTTAATTTACATCAAATATTGTTACCTATTATATCCATTTATAATATTAGTACTTATAAGTAGTATAAGTATAATTATAATCATGATATATCTGATTAAGTATGGTTATTGTAAATTTTAAATATTTTTTTATAAAATTGTTACCATAAAATATATAATATATACGATATACATGTAATAAATATACTATGACAATTTTATCAATATGTTATTAACATACTATTAAAACAAATGTTTTATTTACACTATTGTATATATATTTATATTACATAGTATACACTATGTATTACTGTATCTTATATTATTGTATTACTATGCATTAATGTATCTTATATTATTTTATTACTAGATAGTTGTATAATAGTTTCTCATAGTGATATTGTAATATTTTATTTTTGTATAGAAATAATAAGATATGTAATTAAATTTATATAATATATATATTTTATAACATTTACAAAAAAGTCTCATTTGTCGTGTAGGTTAATGCGCTGTAAATTTTCGTTATTGCGTTATGTAGAATTACATCTAATTAAATATTTTTAATGATCCTAGGTTCAAATCTCTCATGTAATGCTTTGAATTTTTATATCAATTTAAAAAAATATTTGATATCACTATTAAAAAAATATTTTAATGTAAATGACAATACATAACAAGGATAAATAGTTTTACCTATGTTAATTTACATCAAGTATTGTTACCAATTATAACCATTTATAATATTATTACTTAATCATGATATATCTGAATAATTATGGTCATTGTAAATTTTAAATATTTTTTTATAAAATTGTTACCATAAAATATATAACATATACGATATACATGTAATAAATATACTATGACAATTTTATGAATATGTTATTAACATACTATTAAAACAAATGATTTATTTACACTATTGTATATATATTTATATTACATAGTATACACTATGTATTACTGTATCTTATATTATTTTATTACTATGTATTAATGTATCTTATATTATTTTATTACTAGATAGTTGTATAATAGTTTCTCATAGTGATATTGTAATATTTTATTTTTGTATAGAAATAATAAGATATGTAATTAAATTTATATAAAATATATATTTTATAACATTTACAAAAAAGTCTCATTTGTCGTGTAGGTTAATGCGCTGTAAATTTTCGTTATTGCGTTTTGTAGAATTACATCTAATTAAATATTTGTAATGATCCTAGGTTCAAATCTCTCTTGTAATGCTTTGAATTTTTATATCAATTTAAAAAAATATTTGATATCACTATTAAAAACATATTTAAATGTAAATGACAATACATAACAAGGATAAATTGTTTTACCTATGTTAATTTACATCAAATATTGTTACCTATTATATCCATTTATAATATTAGTACTTATAAGTAGTATAAGTATAATTATAATCATGATATATCTGATTAAGTATGGTTATTGTAAATTTTAAATATTTTTTTATAAAATTGTTACCATAAAATATATAATATATACGATATACATGTAATAAATATACTATGACAATTTTATCAATATGTTATTAACATACTATTAAAACAAATGTTTTATTTACACTATTGTATATATATTTATATTACATAGTATACACTATGTATTACTGTATCTTATATTATTGTATTACTATGCATTAATGTATCTTATATTATTTTATTACTAGATAGTTGTATAATAGTTTCTCATAGTGATATTGTAATATTTTATTTTTGTATAGAAATAATAAGATATGTAATTAAATTTATATAATATATATATTTTATAACATTTACAAAAAAGTCTCATTTGTCGTGTAGGTTAATGCGCTGTAAATTTTCGTTATTGCGTTATGTAGAATTACATCTAATTAAATATTTTTAATGATCCTAGGTTCAAATCTCTCATGTAATGCTTTGAATTTTTATATCAATTTAAAAAAATATTTGATATCACTATTAAAAAAATATTTTAATGTAAATGACAATACATAACAAGGATAAATAGTTTTACCTATGTTAATTTACATCAAGTATTGTTACCAATTATAACCATTTATAATATTATTACTTAATCATGATATATCTGAATAATTATGGTCATTGTAAATTTTAAATATTTTTTTATAAAATTGTTACCATAAAATATATAACATATACGATATACATGTAATAAATATACTATGACAATTTTATGAATATGTTATTAACATACTATTAAAACAAATGATTTATTTACACTATTGTATATATATTTATATTACATAGTATACACTATGTATTACTGTATCTTATATTATTTTATTACTATGTATTAATGTATCTTATATTATTTTATTACTAGATAGTTGTATAATAGTTTCTCATAGTGATATTGTAATATTTTATTTTTGTATAGAAATAATAAGATATGTAATTAAATTTATATAAAATATATATTTTATAACATTTACAAAAAAGTCTCATTTGTCGTGTAGGTTAATGCGCTGTAAATTTTCGTTATTGCGTTTTGTAGAATTACATCTAATTAAATATTTGTAATGATCCTAGGTTCAAATCTCTCTTGTAATGCTTTGAATTTTTATATCAATTTAAAAAAATATTTGATATCACTATTAAAACATATTTTAATGTAAATGACAATACATAACAAGGATAAATAGTTTTACCTATGTTAATTTACATCAAGTATTGTTACCTATTATAACCATTTATAATATTATTACGTAATCATGATATATCTGAATAATTATGGTCATTGTAAATTTTAAATATTTTTTTATAAAATTGTTACCATAACATATATAACATATACGATATACATGTAATAAATATACTATGACAATTTTATGAATATGTTATTAACATACTATTAAAACAAATGTTTTATTTACAATATTGTATATATATTTATATTACATAGTATACACTATGTATTACTGTATCTTATATTATTTTATTACTAGATAGTTTTATAATAGTTTCTCATAGTGATATTTTATTT
>OZ038318.1:1479303-1547815 GCA_964035775.1 Osedax frankpressi
AATTAATTGTATTACATGATAATAGGAAATATCCTTCCATCTGTAATTATTAATGATAAGTGTAATGCAATTCATAAATAATAGGTTTATATGTGTAATATATGATAACAATATTTATAATAATTTAGAATAAAGTACAATTTATATAACATTAATAATACGACATTCAACAATTTAATAATATGTAGACATTCTGTACGGACATTAATACACGGATTTAGTCAATAAAAGCTACCAATGTTAATAAAAAAAATATCTTGAAATTTTCATCTAACACTTTTTGCAAAATATGAAATTATATCTATTTTAATAATTAAATTTTTTAACAACTATAGATGAATATATCTAATTAATAATAAATTTAAATATATTCTTCATCACTTTAGTAAACATATATTAAATATTACTTAATTTTCGTGAATACAAAATGTATATATGTATTAAATTATTTTTGATGATTGATAATATATGAAGTTAATACAAAATTGTATTGTTATCATATAATTTACATATCAAATTTGAAATTTTATCAATTTTGAAAAATCTTCATTATAATATAATATTTATGATTTAATTTCATTTTCGTTAATTATTGCATTAAATTACTTGCTTATATATTTAAATAAATATTTTTTAAATTTAAAACTATTGCGTATATTATTAACTATTAGATATTTTATTAACATTTAAACCTTAAATATTATATAAGAGTGTATAATATTTACATAATCTAGTTTCTTATACACACAAAAAAAAACAGATTATATAACGATATATACGATATTATATAATTCTTTTGAATTATATTTCCATTTTAGTTTTTTTTATATAATAAAAAGAGTGTAAATATGTAAGGTTTCCTTGATTTTACAGTAAACATTAAAATAAATAACAATTGACTTTAAAATATGATATATAATAATTATATCATTTTAGTTGCTGATATTTGACATATACTGTCACGTATACAGTAACAAATTAGGCGCACTCTCATCGAAAATTAGGGTACAGTCCATGTTCATATAGTAGTACCATGATTAGGGTACCTATGAAATAAAACGAATTGTACCATGAAAATATAGCTACTGTAACCCAATTTTTTTAATACGATATACCTTATATGTATGCTAAATAAAACTTATTCATGTACCCTAACTAAAATATCGTAGTATATACTAATTAAAACTTTGTCATTCACACTAATACATATATTAATGTGTACCATAGTTTATATTACACAGTGTACCTAGATAGATTAAAATATATTACATAATGAAATAATGATCCATAAAATTGAAAATATTTATTATTTAATATATATAAATATATAAAAATATAGAAACAAAATCTTTTTTTCTTTATGGATTTTTTATTTAATATATTTATTTTCAAACGACACAAATAATTATGTTATTATACAGATAAAATGATATCATATCGACTTAAGTATTACAATTAAATATTATTAAGTAAATGAGTTTAAATATCTTGTTTCTAAACTCACAAGCAAGGTAGAAATAAAGCTTACTCATAAAAAAGACAGCTGTATTAAGATTACCTATTTGATCAAACTAAATATAATCTTTAAATTATATAATTCAACGGTATCTTCGATTATTATTTATTGTTATACCATGAAAAAAAAATTCATCGGAATAAAAAAGCAATATGGTATAAAAAATAAAAACAATTAATTATACCTTATATTAAGGTAATTGTACCTTTTTAAGGAATCGCACAATATTAGGCCGTACAATGTACGGCGTACATTGCCCGTACATTGCCCGTTCAATGAACTATTTAAAGTAAACGTATGAGAGGTAAACAATAGACTAATATATATAATTAATTGATTATAATTATATTGCAATGTATTATATTATACTATTATGTAATCTAAATATTGACCGAGTAAATTAATATTCTTAATTTAATTAACATTTATTGATCATTAGTTTCAATATGCATACAAAGACATACTTTTGTATATTTTGCTTATTTATATTTATTATATTTTACTAAAAACTCGAAGGTTTTCATTGAAATTGTTATGTAATATATGAAACTTCAGCATAGTAAATCTAAATATAAAATAGGACTTATGAACTAAAAGAGGTTAAAAGAATAATAGCTAAGAATTTCAAAATGAAATAAAAATATTAATTTTTAATTTAAATTTTAACAACAACTATATAATTATATAAAAAGATCCTTCTGGAGTTGCTATGCATAGTTATCTATACTCCTTAATGTATTTTCTGCGAAGAGCCATTGTCAAAGAGGTTACTAATTCAGTATTCAAATACGTTGTCTATCTATAGATTAAAGTATACTTTTGTCTTCTGCTACACAAGGTTTCATCTTTTTGTGCATTTCGATGTTCTATATATAGTATAATTAATATATTTATAATTATATGTATATGATTGTAATATTAGAATCTAATATATTAAATAATATAACTTAAAAATAATCATAATTTAATAATATAATACATTCAAATATCCATATATGTATCTTAATGCTTACACCAATAGCATTTGTCATAATCCCGGTAATTTTAAGAGCACCTGATTAAAAAAAAACATTTTTGGAATACAATAATATTATAAATACTTATATTATCTATAATTCATCCTAATATATGACAATAATGTGACATTATGTATAATGGCAATCACCTATATATATATATATATATATATATATATATATATATATATAAATTGCATTTATATTACACAATTTAGTTTGTAAATTATATTCATATTTAGATAAATATACTTATGATATGTATTTTATAAAACTTTGCTATTATTTTAATTAATTGATTATGACACATATATCTATTCATATATTCATAGAAGCATGTTAATGCAGAATAAAACATAATACTAATGATATTACATTGCATATAGATATGGAATGAACTACACAACCTTCCATATATACTAACCGATACGAGATCTTATAAAACTATAGTTTTTATAATATTGATCAATAATGATTTGATTTAATCTATTAAAACTCTACATTCTCTAATTCTATAGTTCATTATAATAAGTACTTTATAATATTTTATAAATATTTTAATAAGTTCGACAATCTTGTGACAATCTTATGACTTCTTAGGGTAAAATATCCATAAAATATAATTATAATAATAATAATAATGAATATATTCCATGTATGCAAGACATCTATGCGTTCCATTCCCTAATATACATTATACAATGTTATATATATGCCGATGAAATTAAAGCTGTAAAATCCAGCTATGTAGAAGCCAAGAGAGTTATGCTATTGTCAAGTTCAAATATTCATATCCATACTCATTAAATTTAAATCAGTTTTTAATATAACTATTATTCTATAACTATTAGTATTATTGATATTATATAAAGTGAATGAATTACTAATAAAATGTACTAATCAATTTTTTTTTACTAATATAGTATGAGTATAGGGTAGGCATTATATTTATCAAATCAATTATTTTCAATTACATTTAATTACATTTAAAAATAAATTATAACAAGTTATTCATATAATAAAAAATAACAATAATAATAATAACTTCAAATAATATATCTATATACATAAAAAATATTAATGTCATTGCCATTTCCGTTATGCTACACAAATTATGTTGTTTTTTTTATAAAATGTGTTTTTAATTATTAAATAAAAGGTTTTAAGATCATTTTAACTGACTTAATACATTAAACAATTGTAACTATGGCAGACAGAAATGAACACGTAAAAGCTTTTAAAAATGAGGTTATAATCATGAATAAACTTATATTTAAATGTAAATTTGAAGTTTATATAATAAATTTCAATATAAAACAATCATTGTTACAATATTGATAACAATTATTATAGTATAACTTATTCATACACTGTAAGACATGAATTAATATTATATTATATACTGTTAAATATGTATATTTTTACTATTCTTTATTTTAATTTATAATACATCTGCAATACAGTTGAACATATATAGATTCTGTATATAAATATATATACACTACAACATAAATACATATTTATGTGTTAAATTTAATTTATGGAATTTGAATCTTTAAAAAACCGTTAAAATTACTCAAAATCATAATGAATTAAATATAATGTATTGTTTTCTAATTATGATTTTAATAACAATCATTATATCTTTAAATATTATGATTCTATTTATATTAATTATGATATGATATTAAATAAATTATTCTTATATTCGTGTATGTTATTTAATGTTTTGAGAATATGAAATACATGAATTCATGGAAACTGGTTCTGTCAAATATCAGACTATATACACTATGACATAACTTTATATTGTAATTTCGTGATATGTATCATATATCTTATGTATCATATATCTATATATAGTATGCATATACTATTTTACAGTGATATTAAAGTAATGTTTTACTTATATTTACTTACTTACGCAGGGGCAAATTCCCTTAAAGCTATTATGATTAAATTAAATTAAACTATGCACATATGTTTTATATATGATATATGTATCTTATAAAATAATATCAAGTAATATCTAGTGTATATAGTCTGATATGCACCCACGTCAGTTTTCATACCTATGGTGAATTCATTCATTTGATATTCTCAAACCAACAAATAATATGATTAATTCATTTCATATCAATACAAATATTAGAAATACATTTATACATTATAATTAAAAAACATTTGTTGAAATGGTATTTTTTTAAAAACTGTTCAATAAATTGAAAAAATTCCTTAGTGGGAGGTTTCAGTCGACCAATATTGATAATGTAGACATAAGGATTTATACAGCTACATAAAATGTAACTAGTGATTCTATTTTTGGAATATTGCCAAAAATGTTTGACCTACTTATATTAAATACGTACCTACATTTTAACTTATTATTTTTTCGATACTAATAATATAAAGCTATGTACATGTCCTGAACAAATACAAATTAAAAGTATTGGATTATCTTTTAAATTGAACACATTGTTACATTTATAATAACCATAAGTGAATGAATTAATTATTTTGAGAAAAAATGCTTTCAAGAGTTAAATTTTGATTAGTTATATTAATTATGCGCACAGAAAAAAATAACAAGTTACTGGTTCATGATGTGCCTATACAAATATGATCATTTATAATAATTTTATTATAAAATTTCATTTCATATTTAACTTATAAATATATATATATATATATGAATATATATATAAATATATATATAAATATATATATAAATATATATATAAATATATATATAAATATATATATAAATATATATATAAATATATATATAAATATATTTATATATCTACTATATTGATATATAATAGTTTGTAATTATTAACATTAGATTGTTGTGAATATGTCTAGGTCATTATCAGCACTTGTATGTAATGAGTGTTTATTATTTAGTCATATTATAATAATAAATTCAATTTTTTAAATTTGTCTGTAAATAATTTGATAAATTCAAGAATTCAAAGGAAATATGACCGTTGTATTTGAAAGGTTTTATTTGTATGTAAACATGATAATAATATTATCTTATTTAATGGGTAGAATATTCAAATATAGATAATTTGGTTTTTAAAATTTGAAAATCCATAATTTAAATATTGTTGTAATATTCACGTGTGAATATAATAATAACATTTATTTAATATTACTTAACATTTTTATTTTAACACCTTTGCAAAATACATAATTTATGTCATTATTGCTTTTTTTAACTGAAATTTATATAAAAAAAATTAGTAAAATATAAAAATTATATTTGAAGACTGCAACTTCTCCTTATGTAATAATAGAATATACGATTACATCATTCTGATTGTGTGGCATTTTGTGAAAAATAGAAATTAGATTTGTCTGTACTAAAATATAAATAGGCAGGTGAATGTGAGAATATTCAAAAGCAGAATAAACTTTCAATCAATTGTAAGTTGATTGAAAGGAGACAAGGATTAAGGCAATGTAATCATTTTATAATTATTTATACTCAGTTGTTTAATAGTGTTTCGCTATTAGGGAAATTGTATTTACTATTTTAAAATCAATATAATGATTAATTAAATATGATATAGAAAGTATAAATTCTCGAACAGCAATTCAATTATCACAACGCTTATTACACAATGCTTACATATTATATTCTTCCCATTAGATAGTTATACTTTAATAAGTTTTCCTGAGCAGACCACTTTACATTACATCTAAATAAGTTGTTATTCTCCAGCATTACATAATCAGTTCATTACGAGGAGTTCAACTACTCTAGGATTCAAAGAAGTTTTGCGTATCCCTCTGATTCCTATCCGTTGGGCTAGCCTTATCGATTTAGTCGGGCGGAACATTTCCCCTGTCATGCCAGTAACTCTACCTGCCCTCCTCTGTCATGCCAGTAACTCTACCTGCCCTCGACTCATTGTCAATCGGCATGTTTCCAATATATGCCGGTGTTTACTATATACATTAATACGATGCGAATACCCTAAATATCTTCTCTTAATCTCGAAACAACTGGATCTGTTTAATTATCTAATTCTGTTTAGGTGCCTGGATATATTTAGACATATTTTTTCTTTTTATAAATATTTTTTATACTTCTTTTTTTAAGTACTATACTTACCTATTTCCTTCTCTTTGGTTGAAATTGATCCTATATATCCCTAACTTTGATATATACTGATTATTCAATTAAAGTTCTATGCATTGCGATATTGTATACAATGTTCATTGTTATTTTACGTTTACGCAGTCTAATTATACACCATATCTTCGAACTACATTTGGTCCCGTTTTTGAATATGAGCTTGCTTGTTTGTATGTTTATTTTTGAAACTCTTTTCCTGTGTAATCCACATCACTAAACGTAAATAATGTAATCTAAATTCACTAAGGGTAAAATTCTCTAAAATCATCTGATTTTTTAGTTTATTTTGAAAAGAATTATTAACATTATGTAAATATGTAAAACATATAGCTAATATCTTTACATTCATTTCAAGCCCTTTACAATTATACCCAACCTAACTCTATTCTTACTCTACACACAGCTTAACCTTCTAAAGGAGATCAAACCTCCTACAATTATACCCAACCTAACTCTATTCTTACTCTACACACAGCTTAACCTTCTAAAGGAGATCAAGCCCCCTACAATTATACCCAACATAACTCTATTCTTACTCTACACACAGCTTAACCTTCTAAAGGAGATCAAACCTCCTACAATTATACCCAACCTAACTCTATTCTTACTCTACACACAGCTTAACCTTCTAAAGGAGATCAAGCCCCCTACAATTATACCCAACCTAACTCTATTCTTACTCTACACACAGCTTAACCTTCTAAAGGAGATCAAGCCCCCTACAATTATACCCAACCTAACTCTATTCTTACTCTACACACAGCTTAACCTTCTAAAGGAGATCAAGCCCCCTACAATTATACCCAACCTAACTCTATTCTTACTCTACACACAGCTTAACCTTCTAAAGGAGATCAAACCTCCTACAATTATACCCAACCTAACTCTATTCTTACTCTACACACAGCTTAACCTTCTAAAGGAGATCAAACCTCCTATACCCAAACCCAGGATGGGTCAGATCACCAAACTCGCTTTAAAGGGCATCTACGAATACAAACATATTGTACTACTTGTAGAGAAATTCATTCAAAAGGTTACTATTTAAGATGTGTAATTACTTATTTCTAATGTAGTTATTCTATTTCTAGTGTAGTTATTTTATTTCTAGTTTAGTTATTCTATTTCTTAATGTAGTTATTCTATTTCTAGTGTAGTTATTATATCTCTAGTTTAGTTATTCTATTTCTTAATGTAGTTATTCTATCTCTAGTGTAGTTATTCTATTTTTGATGTAGTTATTTAATTTCTAATGTAGTTATTCTATTTTTAATGTAGTTATTTAATTTCTAGTGTAGTTATTCTATTTCTATATTAATTATTCTATTTCTAGTGTAGTTATTGTGTCGATACTATCAAATATAATGCAAGACACACCCCTTTCACATTTGATTGACAGTATCTGCTTAACTTTTCAGTGTCGTCCAGACTTCAAGATGCCTGGTCTCTACATGCTAGACGCCATCATTAGACAATCTCGGTTTCAATACGGGGAGGAGCTAGACATCTATAGTCCTCGCTTCACAAAGAATCTAGATGCCACAGTACGTAATGTCCTTAAGCACTGTAGTGAAGATGAAAAGGTTAGTGTTGGGGCTAGTGGTTATATTAGGTATTAGTGTCTGGGCTAGTGGTTATATTAGGTATTAGTGTTGGGGCTAGTGGTTATATTAGGTATTAGTGTCGGGGCTAGTGGTTATATTAGTTATTAGTGTCGTGGCTAGTGGTTATATTAGGTATTAGTGTTGGGGCTAGTGGTTATATTAGGTATTAGTGTCGTGGCTAGTGGTTATATTAGGTATTAGTGTTGGGGCTAGTGGTTATATTAGGTATTAGTGTTGGGGCTAGTGGTTATATTAGGTATTAGTGTTGGGGCTAGTGGTTATATTAGGTATTAGTGTTGGGGCTAGTGGTTATATTAGGTACTAGTGTTGGGGCTAGTGGTTATATTAGGTATTAGTGTCGGGGCTAGTGGTTATATTAGTTATTAGTGTCGGGGCTAGTGGTTATATTAGGTATTAGTGTTGGGGCTAGTGGTTATATTAGGTATTAGTGTTGGGGCTAGTGGTTATATTAGGTATTAGTGTTGGGGCTAGTGGTTATATTAGGTATTAGTGTTGGGGCTAGTGGTTATATTAGGTATTAGTGTTGGGGCTAGTGGTTATATTAGGTATTAGTGTCGGGGCTAGTGGTTATATTAGGTATTAGTGTCGGGGTTAGTGGTTATATTAGGTATTAGTGTTGGGGCTAGTGGTTATATTAGTTCTTAGTGTTGGGGCTAGTGGTTATATTAGGTATTAGTGTTGGGGCTAGTGGTTGTATTAGGTATTAGTGTTGGGGCTAGTGGTTATATTAGGTATTAGTGTTGGGGCTAGTGGTTGTATTAGCTATTGGTTATTTTTTAGGTTTATGATTAATGATTATGGATATAGTTTGTGGTAGAATTGGTTGCTATATTTAGTGATTATAGTATTGACAGTTAATATTTGTTTTGTGGGTTATGGTTAGATGTTATTGAATAGATATAATAGTTGGGCATTAATATTTATATAAATAATGACTGTCTTTTAGTTACATCTTTTACATTTTGTAGTCATCTCTTTTTAGCAGCAATATATTATCTCTCCATCCCCTCTCCATCCCCTATCTCTCCATCCCCTATCTCTCCATCCCCTATCTCTCCATCCCCTATCTCTCCATCCCCTATCTCTCCATCCCCTATCCCCTCTCCCTCTCCCTCTCCCTCTCCCTCTCCCTCTCCCTCTCCCTCTCCCTCTCCCTCTCCCTCTCCCTCTCCCTCTCCCTCTCCCTCTCCCTCTCCCTCTCCCTCTCCCTCTCCCTCTCCCTCTCCCTCTCCCTCTCCCTCTCCCTCTCCCTCTCCCTCTCCCTCTCCCTCTCCCTCTCCCTCTCCCTCTCCCTCTCCCTCTCCCTCTCCCTCTCCCTCTCCCTCTCCCTCTCCCTCTCCCTCTCCCTCTCCCTCTCCCTCTCCCTCTCCCTCTCCCTCTCCCTCTCCCTCTCCCTCTCCCTCCCTATCTCTCTACTCATCCCTTCCTCCTACAGGGCAAAGTAATTAAAGTTCTGAACATGTGGCAGAAAAATAAACATATGTCTGATGATATAATACAACCAATGATTGATTTAGTTGGTGATCTACAGAATTCAATGCTTCAAAACACTAGTTAGTGTAATTAGTAGGATTCAAAACACTAGTTAGTGTAATTAGTAGGGTTCAAAACACTAGTTAGTGTAATTAGAAGGGTTCAAAACACTAGTTAGTGTAATTAGTAAGGTGAAAAATACTAGTTAGTGTAATTAGAAGGTTTCAAAACACTAGTTAGTGTAATTAGAAGGTTTCAAAATACTAGTTAGTGTAATTAGAAGGGTTCAAATATTAGTTAGTTTAATTAGTAAGGTAAACAACAATATTTAGTTTGATTAATGGTTTCTAAAATTAAATAATTAAAAATAATTTTAATATTATAAATATTATCTTATTTACTATTTATTACTTATTTACTATTTATTACTTATTTACTATTTATTTACTATTTAGTTCTTATTTACTATTTATTACTTATTTACTATTTATTTCTTATTTATTATTTATTTCTTATTTACTATTTATTACTTATTTACTATTTATTTCTTATTTATTTCTTATTTACTATTTATTTCTTATTTATTTCTTATTTACTATTTATTACTTATTTACTATTTAGTTCTTATTTACTATTTATTTCTTATTTACTATTTATTTCTTATTTATTATTTATTTCTTATTTACTATTTATTACTTATTTACTATTTATTTCTTATTTATTTCTTATTTACTATTTATTTCTTATTTATTTCTTATTTACTATTTATTACTTATTTACTATTTATTACTTATTTACTATTTAGTTCTTATTTACTATTTATTACTTATTTACTATTTATTTCTTATTTATTTCTTATTTACTATTTATTTCTTATTTCTTATTTATTTCTTATTTACTATTTATTACTTATTTACTATTTATTTCTTATTTACTATTTATTACTTATTTACTATTTATTTCTTATTTATTTCTTATTTACTATTTATTTCTTATTTACTATTTATTTCTTATTTCTTATTTACTTCTTATTTATTTATATTTACTTATTTTAATTATAATGGTATCAATATCAAGTAAAGTATTTAAAGGGTTAATACAATATTATCAATATTATTTTAAAAATAAATTAATATAATCATTCTTTGTCATAGACTATCTCTCATGGTCTCATAGTCTATCTTTGCCATTTACATCTATATATCTTTCTCGTATGACATATCTTATTTTTTCATTATTTTTTCGAGTATAAATTTAGTATAAAAAGGAGTTTACTTTATAAAAAATAATGGCTTGCCTAGATTGTAATTAAAATAATGACTCATGGTTAGGTAATCTTTTGTATTATGAATTTCTCTATATATCATGGTATTATTAAAATACATAATTTTGTATATTTTAATAATTATACTCCAATTCATAATTCTATATAATAATACTATCATAGTAATTCGTTCTTATATATTTAGGTTCATATAATAAGTGATTATATATTATATCTTTTAACATTGTAAGCCATTCCATCTAGATCTACTTAAAGCAATTCATTTAGTTATTTATTGATCTATATGATTGTATGTAGCTCTAGATAAATCTGCATTATGACAGAATTTCAAAGATAACCATTTCATTAATCATTAGCACCATGTTATGGATTGCTAAGTTTATAGATCAATTGTTTACTCAAATCAATTTCTCTGTAATGTACGAATTTCTAAAAATCATATATTGCTATTACTTCCTTATTATACTTATATTATACTTCTTTTGCATTGATTGAATACAAATTTCCACATCAGATTATTAAGTTAATTATCCAGCTTTTATATGTGATTTTTCGAATTGCTTTTTTTCAACTGATATTCAGTTTATGCTATTTCACTGAACTAGTGATTATTGTATTGTTATTATGGAGTTTGATGACATAATACATATTGATGTCATTTACACTGTTGACTCTATATCTGAACTGAATACATACTACTCTACCATTAACCTCTGCTCTTTTCTATCTACATACACCAAACTAACCCTCACTATCACCTCAACCGTAACACTTTACTCTAAATTACCTTACCCTCACCATAACTCAACTTGCACTAACTTCCATTGTCCTAAGCCCCCACCATCCATTCTCCTTAATCTAACTCTCATCGTTCCTATGTTAAATTCCCTTACCATACTTCACCTTACCCTAATACCCTTACCTATCATCTAACTTCCATCCTCATACCTCCCCACTAGCTAACTCCTCCCCACTAGATATCTCATTTACACTAGCTAACTCCTTCCCTTAACTAACTCCTCCTCATTTGCTAACCCTTCCCCACTAACTAACTCCTCCCCACTAACTATCTCCTTTACACTAGCTAACTCCTTCCCCTAGCTAACTCCTCCCCACTAGCTAACTCCTCGCCACTAACTAACTCCTCCCCACTAACTATCTCATTTACACTAGCTAACTCCTTCCCTTAACTAACTCCTCCTCATTTGCTAACCCTTCCCCACTAACTAACTTCTCCCCACTAACTATCTCCTTTACACTAGCTAACTCCTTCCCCTAGCTAACTCCTCCCCACTAGCTAACTCCTCCCCACTAGCTAACTCTTCACCACTAACTATCTCATTTACACTAGCTAACTCCTTCCCTTAACTAACTCCTCCTCATTTGCTAACCCTTCCCCACTAACTAACTTCTCCCCACTAACTATCTCCTTTACACTAGCTATCTCCTTCCCCTAGCTAACTCCTCCCCACTAGCTATCTCCTTTACACTAATCTCTCTCAAACTAATTAATACCATTACCCTAATCCAATTATACCCAAACCTCCATCATTGTAACTCTTATTCAGCTAACCTCCTTATGCTAATCCCCTCGCCCCGACTACCCCTCCATAACTCCATCGTATCATACCTAGGTCACACGAATAGCCCGGCCACTAATCCTCTACCCTCCATTACACTAACGCCCTCCTTTAAACCCTACCCCTAAACCCAATTGCAGTTCGTGGAGCTATTGAAGCTCAACCTCCAGGACCATCTGTCACTCAAATTATGAAATTGAAGTCGAAAGCTGATCGCAAACTCAGGGAGAAGTACCAGGCTTCCATTGAGCGTTAGTGTTTACTTGTTTACTTGTTTGTTTGTTTACTTGTTTGTTTGTTTACTTGTTTACTTGTTTGCTTGTTTACTTGTTTGTTTGTTTACTTGTTTGTTTGTTTACTTGTTTGTTTGTTTACTTGTTTGTTTGTTTACTTGTTTGTTTGTTTACTTGTTTGCTTGTTTACTTGTTTGTTTGTTTACTTGTTTGTTTGTTTACTTGTTTGTTTGTTTACTTGTTTGTTTGTTTACTTGTTTGTTTGTTTACTTGTTTGTTTGTTTGTTTGTTTACTTGTTTGCTTGTTTACTTGTTTACTTGTTTGTTTGTTTACTTGTTTGTTTACTTGTTTGTTTGTTTACTTGTTTGTTTACTTGTTTGTTTGTTTGTTTACTTGTTTACTTGTTTACTTGTTTGTTTGTTTACTTGTTTGTTTACTTGTTTGTTTGTTTACTTGTTTGTTTGTTTACTTGTTTGTTTGTTTACTTGTTTGCTTGTTTGTTTGTTTACTTGTTTACTTGTTTGTCTGTTTACTTGTTTGTTTGTTTACTTGTTTGTTTGTTTACTTGTTTGTTTGTTTACTTGTTTGCTTGTTTGTTTGTTTACTTGTTTACTTGTTTGTCTGTTTACTTGTTTGTTTGTTTACTTGTTTGTTTGTTTACTTGTTTGCTTGTTTGTTTGTTTACTTGTTTACTTGTTTGTCTGTTTACTTGTTTGTTTGTTTACTTGTTTGTTTGTTTACTTGTTTGTTTGTTTACTTGTTTGTTTGTTTACTTGTTTGTTTGTTTACTTGTTTGTTTGTTTACTTGTTTGTTTGTTTACTTATTTGTTTGTTTGCTTATTTGTGGAGGTTACATTTAGTTTGTGCGAGGTTTCATTGATTGATGCGGTGGGGATTTTATTTAAAGAGTTTGGTCGAGGGAAGTTGGTCTATTTAAGGGTAAAGTTAGCCTCATTTTTCTAAGGGTGGACCTTGTGTTATTTGATTTATTCTTTAGAGTAATTATCTTCTATATCTATACATGGTCAATTTGACCATAATGAAGAATTATACAACAAAGAAATTTGTAAAATATATATACTAGGATATATTTATATTTCTATTTATAGAAATATTCATCAAAGGAACATCTTTATAAGCAGTGTATTTAAATATATATATATATATATATATATATATATATATTATATTCAGTCAGTATTAAATTCAGTATTTCATTCTTAGCTCTGGAGCAGGATAATGACCTCATGAACATTGTGAAGTACAAAGGCAGGGAGAAGGTTGGCAAATGCGATGTAATTCATGTCCCCATCCCCATAATCACCACCATAATCACCACCATAATCACCACCATAATCACCACCATAATCACCACCATAATCACCACCATAATCACCACCATAATCACCACCATAATCACCACCATAATCACCACCATAATCACCACCATAATCACCACCATAATCACCACCATAATTACCACCATAATCACCACCATAATCACCACCATAATCACCACCATAATCACCACCATAATCACCACCATAATCACCACCATAATCACCACCATAATCACCACCATAATCACCACCATAATCACCACCATAATCACCACCATAATCACCACCATAATCACCACCATAATCACCACCATAATCACCACCATAATCACCACCATAATCACCACCATAATCACCACCATAATCACCACCATAATCACCACCATAATCACCACCATAATCACCACCATAATCACCACCATAATCACCACCATAATCACCACCATAATCACCACCATAATCACCACCATAATCACCACCATAATCACCACCATAATCACCACCATAATCACCACCATAATCACCACCATAATCACCACCATAATCACCACCATAATCACCACCATAATCACCACTATAATCACCACCATAATCACCACCATAATCACCACCATAATCACCACCATAATCACCACCATTTCCTCCATACTCACCTCTTCAAACCCCACCCATGTCCTTTATGTCTAGTTATTTTATGTTGCCTTCGTACTCCACGATCTTCTTTATATTTTACGAATTCCTCAAATGTTTCAATAGAATCTCGAAAAACCTTTAAAAAGACTACGGAAGTCACGATTTTCCAGTTTATCTCCGGTGCTAATCAATGAGGTCAGTTTGGTATGTAATTAACGCGAATACATTGTCTATTTAAGCCAGAAACTCAACACCAAATCTATTGTTATCTTGTATAGCATTTGTTTGGGTTTTACTTCTCTTAAATGCAGCAACTTACCGACTCTCTTATTGAGGGTACAGGGTTGTACTCACGTTATACTCACGTTGTACTCACGTTGTACTCACGTTATACTCACGTTGTACTCACGTTGTACTCACGTAGTACTCACGTTGTACCCACGCTGTACTCAAGTTGTACTCACGTTGTACTCACGTTGTACCCACGTTGTACTCACGTCGTACCCACGTTGTACTCACGTTGTACTCACGTTGTACTCACGTTGTACTCACGTTGTACTCACGTTGTACTCACGTTGTACTCACGTTGTACTCACGTTGTACTCACGTTGTACTCACGTCGTACCCACGTCGTACTCACGTTGTACTCACGTTGTACTCACGTTGTACTCACGTTGTACTCACGTAGTACTCACGTTGTACTCACGTTGTACTCACGTTGTACTCACGTTGTACCCACGTTGTACTCACGTTGTACCCACGTCGTACCCACGTCGTACCCACGTTGTACTCACGTTGTACCCACATTGTACTCACGTCGTACTCACGTTGTACTCACGTTGTACTCACGTAGTACTCACGTTGTACTCACGTAGTACTCACGTTGTACTCACGTCGTACTCACGTTGTACTCACGTTGTACTCACGTCGTACTCACGCTGTACTCACGTTGTACTCACGTTGTACCCACCTTGTACTCACGTTGTACTCACGTTGTACTCACGTTGTACTCACGTCGTACTCACGTCGTACTCACGTCGTACTCACGTTGTACTCACGTCGTACTCACGTTGTACCCACGTTGTACCCACGTCGTACTCACGTCGTACCCATGTTGTACTCACGTTGTACCCACCTTGTACTCACGTTGTACCCACGTTGTACCCACGTTGTACTCACTTGTACTCACGTCGTACTCACGTTGTACCCAAGTCGTACTCACGTCGTACTCACGTCGTACTCATGTTGTACTCACGTTGTATCCACGTTGTACCCACCTTGTACTCACGTCGTACTCACGTAGTACTCATGTTGTACTCACGTTGTACCCACATTGTACCCACCTTGTACTCACGTCGTACCCACGTCGTACTCACGTCGTACCCATGTTGTACCCACGTCGTACCCATGTTGTACCCACGTAGTACTCGCTGTATTTGCAGGTACAGACATCTGATCCTATCTCCTCGGTAACCATTCATTATATTACAAACACTGACGGCATTTCTTAAAAACATGTTCTTTTTAGAGATTTGAATCTATCTTTAAATTGTAGTGTCGAATGACCTTTACTCGCATTCACCTCATTATTTTTACACCCCCAGAAGGCCAAAGACATACAACCCATCAACATGGAAGCTCTTAACAGCATAAAGGTTTGCATTGCATTCTGGGAATATTATTGACCAATTAATCGATATAAGCAATTTGATCTTTTATCTATTTATTGATATTCATATAATATAAAATGCTAGTGTTCTTATCGATATCATTAATATTATAAAAATTTAAAAGTGTTATTAAAAGAGTTACAAGAGTTATAAAAGAGTTATAAAAGAGTTATAAAAGAGTTAAAAAGAGTTAAAAGAGTTAAAAAGAGTTAAAAGTGTTAAAAAAGAATGGTATAGAATCATGGAATCGTTTGACAATATTAATTTAAAAATACAATATCAACTTCTTTGATTACATTGTAATGATGTTTTCTCCCTACTGACCAATAAATCGCGATAACGTCGTCCAGTACGGTGGAGGCGGTATTGAGGACAAAGTAGGTCTGCCCCTCGAAGACGACGACGAAGAGGATAATATACTGCCCCCGCCACCCCCGCCCGGACCTCCACCGGGTCCTCCACCCCCGCAACACACCTCCGACATGCAGTTTGACAAGGTACTTAGGGCCCTTACAACTAGTCTAGTGCTGGAGGAACACCTATAAACACACTATAAACACACTATAACCACACTATAACCACACTATAACCACACTATAACCACACTATAACCACACTATAACCACACTATAAACACACTATAACCACACTATAACCACACTATAACCACACTATAACCACACTATAACCACACTATAACCACACTATAAACACACTATAACCACACTATAACCACACTATAACCACACTATAACCACACTATAACCACACTATAACCACACTATAACTACACTATAACCACACTATAACCACACTATAACCACACTATAACCACACTATAAACACACTATAACCACACTATAACCACACTATAAACACACTATAACCACACTATAACCACACTATAACCACACTATAACCACACTATAACCACACTATAACCACACTATAACCAAACTATAACCACACTATAACCACACTATAACCACACTATAACCACACTATAACCACACTATAACCACACTATAACCACACTATAACCACACTATAACCACACTATAACCACACTATAAACACACTATAACCACACTATAACCACACTATAACCACACTATAACCACACTATAACCACACTATAACCACACTATAAACACACTATAACCACACTATAACCACACTATAACCACACTATAACCACACTATAACCACACTATAACCACACTATAACTACACTATAACCACACTATAACCACACTATAACCACACTATAACCACACTATAAACACACTATAACTACACTATAACCACACTATAACCACACTATAACCACACTATAACCACACTATAACCACACTATAACCACACTATAACCACACTATAACCACACTATAACCACACTATAACCACACTATAACCACACTATAACCACACTATAACCACACTATAACCACACTATAACCACACTATAACCACACTATAACCACACTAACTACACTATAACCACACTATAACCACACTATAACCACACTATAACCACACTATAACCACACTATAACCACACTATAACCACACTATAACCACACTATAACCACACTATAACCACACTATAACCACACTATAACCACACTATAACCACACTAACTACACTATAACCACACTATAACCACACTATAACCACACTATAACCACACTATAACCACACTATAACCACACTATAACCACACTATAACCACACTATAACCACACTATAACTACACTATAACCACACTATAACCACACTATAACCACACTATAACCACACTATAACCACACTATAACCACACTATAACCACACTATAACCACACTATAACCACACTATAACCACACTATAACCACACTATAACCACACTATAACCACACTATAACCACACTATAACCACACTAACTACACTATAACCACACTATAACCACACTATAACCACACTATAACCACACTATAACCACACTATAACCACACTATAACCACACTATAACCACACTATAACCACACTATAACCACACTATAACCACACTATAACCACACTATAACCACACTATAACCACACTATAACCACACTATAACCACACTATAACCACACTATAACCACACTATAACCACACTATAACCACACTAACCACACTATAACCACACTATAACCACACTATAACCACACTATAACCACACTATAACCACACTATAACCACACTATAACCACACTATAACCACACTATAACCACACTATAACCACACTATAACCACACTATAACCACACTATAACCACACTATAACCACACTATAACCACACTATAACCACACTATAACCACACTATAACCACACACTAACTACACTATAACCACACTATAAAGCATTACTCAAAACCCGACAACTACCATCTTATTCCAACATGAATAACAGACATTCTTACTCCACTACATATAACTAACTACATACCCACTCCATTACACCTAACTAACTACATACCCACTCCACTACACCTAACTAACTACATACCCACTCCACTACACCTAACTAACTACATACCCACTCCACTACACCTAACTAACTACATACCCACTCCACTATACCTAACTAACTACATACCCACTCCACTACACCTAACTAACTACATACCCACTCCACTACATATAACTAACTAAATACCCACTCCACTACACCTAACTAACTACATACCCACTCCACTACATCTAACTAACTACATACCCACTCCACTACACCTAACTAACTACATACCCACTCCACTACACCTAACTAACTAAATACCCACTCCACTACACCTAACTAACTACATACCCACTCCACTACACCTAACTAACTACATACCCACTCCACTACACCTAACTAACTACATACCCACTCCACTACATCTAACTAACTACATACCCACTCCACTACACCTAACTAACTACATACCCACTCCACTACACCTAACTAACTACATACCCACTCCACTACATATAACTAACTACATACCCACTCCACTACACCTAACTAACTACATACCCACTCCACTACACCTAACTAACTACATACCCACTCCACTACACATAACTAACTACATATCCACTCCACTACACCTAACTAACTACATACCCACTCCACTACATCTAACTAACTACATACCCACTCCACTACATCTAACTAACTACATACCCACTCCACTACACCTAACTAACTACATACCCACTCCACTACACCTAACTAACTACATACCCACTCCACTACATCTAACTAACTACATACCCACTCCATTACATCTAACTAACTACATACCCACTCCACTACATCTAACTAACTACGTACCCACTCCACTACATCTAACTAACTACGTACCCACTCCACTACACCTAACTAACTACGTACCCACTCCACTACACCTAACTAACTACGTACCCACTCCACTACACCTAACTAACTACATACCCACTCCACTACACCTAACTAACTACATACCCACTCCACTACACCTAACTAACTACATACCCACTCCACTACACCTAACTAACTACATACCCACTCCACTACACCTAACTAACTACATACCCACTCTACTACACCTAACTAACTACATACCCACTCCACTACACCTAACTAACTACATACCCACTCCATTACACCTAACTAACTACATACCCACTACATCTAACTAACTACATACCCACTCCACTACACCTAACTAACTACATACCCACTCCACTACACCTAACTAACTACATACCCACTCCACTACATCTAACTAACTACATACCCACTCCACTACACCTAACTAACTACATACCCACTACATCTAACTAACTACATACCCACTCCACTACACCTAACTAACTACATACCCACTCCACTACACCTAACTAACTACATACCCACTCCACTACACCTAACTAACTACATACCCACTCCACTACATCTAACTAACTACATACCCACTCCACTACAACTAACTAACTACATACCCACTCCACTACACCTAACTAACTACATACCCACTCCACTACATCTAACTAACTACATACCCACTCCACTACATCTAACTAACTACATATCCACTCCACTATACCTAACTAACTACATACCCACTCCACTACATCTAACTAACTACATACCCACTCCACTACATCTAACTAACTACATACCCACTCCACTACACCTAACTAACTACATACCCACTCCACTACACCTAACTAACTACATACCCACTCCACTACATCTAACTAACTACATACCCACTCCACTACATATAACTAACTAAATACCCACTCCACTACACCTAACTAACTACATACCCACTCCACTACACCTAACTAACTACATACCCACTCCACTACATCTAACTAACTACGTACCCACTCCACTACATCTAACTAACTACATACCCACTCCACTACACCTAACTAACTACATACCCACTCCACTACACCTAACTAACTACATACCCACTCCACTACATCTAACTAACTACATACCCACTCCATTACATCTAACTAACTACATACCCACTCCACTACATATAACTAACTACATACCCACTCCACTACACCTAACTAACTACATACCCACTCCACTACATATAACTAACTAAATACCCACTCCACTACATATAACTAACTACATACCCACTCCACTACATCTAACTAACTACATACCCACTCCACTACATATAACTAACTACATACCCACTCCACTACATCTAACTAACTACATACCCACTCCACTACATATAATTAACTACATACCCACTCCACTACACCTAACTAACTACATACCCACTCCACTACATATAACTAACTAAATACCCACTCCATTACATCTAACTAACTACATACCCACTCCACTACACCTAACTAACTACATACCCACTCCACTACATATAACTAACTAAATACCCACTCCACTACACCTAACTAACTACATACCCACTCCACTACATATAACTAACTAAATACCCACTCCACTACATATAACTAACTACATACCCACTCCACTACATATAACTAACTACATACCCACTCCACTACACCTAACTAACTACATACCCACTCCACTACACCTAACTAACTACATACCTACTCCACTACACCTAACTAACTACATACCCACTCCACTACACCTAACTAACTACATACCCACTCCACTACACCTAACTAACTACATACCCACTCCACTACACCTAACTAACTACATACCCACTCCACTACATATAACTAACTACATACCCACTCCACTACATATAACTAACTACATACTCACTCCACTACATCTAACTAACTACATACCCACTCCACTACACCTAACTAACTACATACCCACTCCACTACATCTAACTAACTACATACCCACTCCACTACATATAACTAACTACATACCCACTCCACTACACCTAACTAACTACATATCCACTCCATTACATCTAACTAACTACATACCCACTCCACTACATCTAACTAACTACATACCCACTCCACTACATCTAACTAACTACATACCCACTCCACTACATCTAACTAACTACATACCCACTCCACTACACCTAACTAACTACATACCCACTCTACTACACCTAACTAACTACATACCCACTCTACTACACCTAACTAACTACATACCCACTCCACTACATCTAACTAACTACATACCCACTCCATTACATCTAACTAACTACATACCCACTCCACTACATCTAACTAACTACATACCCACTCCACTACACCTAACTAACTACATACCCACTCCATTACATCTAACTAACTACATACCCACTCCACTACACCTAACTAACTACATACCCACTCCACTACATCTAACTAACTACATACCCACTCCACTACATCTAACTAACTACGTACCCACTCCACTACATCTAACTAACTACATACCCACTCCACTACACCTAACTAACTACATACCCACTCCACTACACCTAACTAACTACATACCCACTCCACTACACCTAACTAACTACATACCCACTCCACTACACCTAACTAACTACATACCCACTCCACTACATATAACTAACTAAATACCCACTCCACTACACCTAACTAACTACATACCCACTCCACTACATATAACTAACTACATACCCACTCCACTACACCTAACTAACTACATACCTACTCCACTACACCTAACTAACTACATACCCACTCCACTACATCTAACTAACTACGTACCCACTCCACTACATCTAACTAACTACATACCCACTCCACTACACCTAACTAACTACATACCCACTCCACTACACCTAACTAACTACATACCCACTCCACTACACCTAACTAACTACATACCCACTCCACTACATCTAACTAACTACATACCCACTCCACTACATCTAACTAACTACATACCCACTCCATTACATCTAACTAACTACATACCCACTCCACTACATCTAACTAACTACATACCCACTCCACTACACCTAACTAACTACATACCCACTCCACTACATCTAACTAACTACATACCCACTCCATTACATCTAACTAACTACATACCCACTCCACTACACCTAACTAACTACATACCCACTCCATTACATCTAACTAACTACATACCCACTCCACTACATATAATTAACTACATACCCACTCCACTACACCTAACTAACTACATACCCACTCCACTACATATAACTAACTAAATACCCACTCCATTACATCTAACTAACTACATACCCACTCCACTACACCTAACTAACTACATACCCACTCCACTACATATAACTAACTAAATACCCACTCCACTACACCTAACTAACTACATACCCACTCCACTACATATAACTAACTACATACCCACTCCACTACACCTAACTAACTACATACCTACTCCACTACACCTAACTAACTACATACCCACTCCACTACATCTAACTAACTACGTACCCACTCCACTACATCTAACTAACTACATACCCACTCCACTACACCTAACTAACTACATACCCACTCCACTACACCTAACTAACTACATACCCACTCCACTACACCTAACTAACTACATACCCACTCCACTACATCTAACTAACTACATACCCACTCCACTACATCTAACTAACTACATACCCACTCCACTACACCTAACTAACTACGTACCCACTCCACTATACCTAACTAACTACATACCCACTCCACTACATCTAACTAACTACATACCCACTCCACTACATCTAACTAACTACATACCCACTCCACTACATCTAACTAACTACATACCCACTCCACTACACCTAACTAACTACATACCCACTCCATTACACCTAACTAACTACATACCCACTCCACTACACCTAACTAACTACATACCCACTCCACTACACCTAACTAACTACATACCCACTCCACTACATATAACTAACTACATACCCACTCCACTACACCTAACTAACTACATACCTACTCCACTACACCTAACTAACTACATACCCACTCCACTACATCTAACTAACTACGTACCCACTCCACTACATCTAACTAACTACATACCCACTCCACTACACCTAACTAACTACATACCCACTCCACTACATCTAACTAACTACATACCCACTCCACTACATCTAACTAACTACATACCCACTCCACTACACCTAACTAACTACATACCCACTCCACTACACCTAACTAACTACATACCCACTCCACTACATATAACTAACTAAATACCCACTCCACTACACCTAACTAACTACATACCCACTCCACTACACCTAACTAACTACATACCCACTCCACTACACCTAACTAACTACATACCCACTCCACTACACCTAACTAACTACATACCCACTCCACTACATCTAACTAACTACATACCCACTCCACTACACCTAACTAACTACATACCCACTCCACTACATCTAACTAACTACATACCCACTCCACTACATCTAACTAACTACATACCCACTCCACTACACCTAACTAACTACATACCCACTCTACTACACCTAACTAACTACATACCCACTCCACTACATCTAACTAACTACATACCCACTCCACTACACCTAACTAACTACATACCCACTCCACTACATCTAACTAACTACATACCCACTCCACTACATCTAACTAACTACATACCCACTCCACTACACCTAACTAACTACATACCCACTCCACTACATCTAACTAACTACATACCCACTCCACTACACCTAACTAACTACATACCCACTCCACTACATCTAACTAACTACATACCCACTCCACTACACCTAACTAACTACATACCCACTCCACTACACCTAACTAACTACATACCCACTCCACTACATATAACTAACTAAATACCCACTCCACTACACCTAACTAACTACATACCCACTCCACTACACCTAACTAACTACATACCCACTCCACTACACCTAACTAACTACATACCCACTCCACTACACCTAACTAACTACATACCCACTCCACTACATCTAACTAACTACATACCCACTCCACTACACCTAACTAACTACATACCCACTCCACTACATCTAACTAACTACATACCCACTCCACTACATCTAACTAACTACATACCCACTCCACTACACCTAACTAACTACATACCCACTCCACTACATCTAACTAACTACATACCCACTCCACTACATATAACTAACTACATACCCACTCCACTACATCTAACTAACTACATACCCACTCCACTACATCTAACTAACTACATACCCACTCCATTACACCTAACTAACTACATACCCACTCCACTACACCTAACTAACTACATACCCACTCCACTACACCTAACTAACTACATACCCACTCCACTACACCTAACTAACTACATACCCACTCCACTACATCTAACTAACTACATACCCACTCCACTACACCTAACTAACTACATACCCACTCCACTACATCTAACTAACTACATACCCACTCCACTACATCTAACTAACTACATACCCACTCCACTACATCTAACTAACTACATACCCACTCCACTACATATAACTAACTACATACCCACTCCACTACATCTAACTAACTACATACCCACTCCACTACACCTAACTAACTACATACCCACTCCACTACACCTAACTAACTACATACCCACTCCACTACACCTAACTAACTACATACCCACTCCACTACATATAACTAACTAAATACCCACTCCACTACACCTAACTAACTACATACCCACTCCACTACATATAACTAACTACATACCCACTCCACTACACCTAACTAACTACATACCCACTCCACTACACCTAACTAACTACATACCCACTCTACTACACCTAACTAACTACATACCCACTCCACTACACCTAACTAACTACATACCCACTCCACTACACCTAACTAACTACATACCCACTCCACTACATCTAACTAACTACGTACCCACTCCACTACATCTAACTAACTACATACCCACTCCACTACACCTAACTAACTACATACCCACTCCACTACACCTAACTAACTACATACCCACTCCACTACACCTAACTAACTACATACCCACTCCACTACATCTAACTAACTACATACCCACTCCACTACACCTAACTAACTACATACCCACTCCACTACATCTAACTAACTACATACCCACTCCACTACATATAACTAACTACATACCCACTCCACTACATATAACTAACTACATACCCACTCCACTACATCTAACTAACTACATACCCACTCCACTACACCTAACTAACTACATACCCACTCCACTACATCTAACTAACTACATACCCACTCCACTACATCTAACTAACTACATACCCACTCCACTACACCTAACTAACTACATACCCACTCCATTACACCTAACTAACTACATACCCACTCCACTACATCTAACTAACTACATACCCACTCCACTACACCTAACTAACTACATACCCACTCCACTACATCTAACTAACTACATACCCACTCCACTACATCTAACTAACTACATACCCACTCCACTACACCTAACTAACTACATACCCACTCCATTACATCTAACTAACTACATACCCACTCCACTACACCTAACTAACTACATACCCACTCCACTACACCTAACTAACTACATACCCACTCCACTACACCTAACTAACTACATACCCACTCCACTACATCTAACTAACTACATACCCACTCCATTACATCTAACTAACTACATACCCACTCCACTACATCTAACTAACTACATACCCACTCCACTACATCTAACTAACTACATACCCACTCCACTACACCTAACTAACTACATACCCACTCCACTACACCTAACTAACTACATACCCACTCCACTACATCTAACTAACTACATACCCACTCCACTACATCTAACTAACTACATACCCACTCCACTACATCTAACTAACTACATACCCACTCCACTACACCTAACTAACTACATACCCACTCCACTACACCTAACTAACTACATACCCACTCCACTACATCTAACTAACTACATACCCACTCCACTACATCTAACTAACTACATACCCACTCCATTACATCTAACTAACTACATACCCACTCCACTACACCTAACTAACTACATACCCACTCCATTACATATAACTAACTACATACCCACTCCACTACATCTAACTAACTACATACCCACTCCATTACATATAACTAACTAAATACCCACTCCACTACATCTAACTAACTACATACCCACTCCACTACATCTAACTAACTACATACCCACTCCACTACATCTAACTAACTACATACCCACTCCACTACACCTAACTAACTACATACCCACTCCACTACACCTAACTAACTACATACCCACTCCACTACACCTAACTAACTACATACCCACTCCACTACACCTAACTAACTACATACCCACTCCATTACATATAACTAACTAAATACCCACTCCACTACATCTAACTAACTACATACCCACTCCATTACATATAACTAACTAAATACCCACTCCACTACACCTAACTAACTACATACCCATTCCATTATATCTAACTAACTACATACCCACTCCACTACATCTAACTAACTACATACCCACTCCACTACATCTAACTAACTACATACCCACTCCACTACACCTAACTAACTACATACCTACTCCACTACACCTAACTAACTACATACCTACTCCACTACATCTAACTAACTACATACCCACTCCACTACATCTAACTAACTACATACCCACTCCACTACATCTAACTAACTACATACCCACTCCACTACACCTAACTAACTACATACCCACTCCACTACACCTAACTAACTACATACCCATTCCATTATATCTAACTAACTACATACCCACTCCACTACATCTAACTAACTACATACCCACTCCATTACACCTAACTAACTACATACCCACTCCACTACATCTAACTAACTACATACCCACTCCATTACATATAACTAACTACATACCCACTCCACTACATCTAACTAACTACATACCCACTCCACTACATCTAACTAACTACATACCCACTCCACTACACCTAACTAACTACATACCCACTCCACTACATCTAACTAACTACATACCCACTCCACTACACCTAACTAACTACATACCTACTCCACTACATCTAACTAACTACATACCCACTCCACTACATCTAACTAACTACATACCCACTCCACTACACCTAACTAACTACATACCTACTCCACTACACCTAACTAACTACATACCTACTCCACTACATCTAACTAACTACATACCCACTCCACTACATCTAACTAACTACATACCCACTCCACTACATCTAACTAACTACATACCCACTCCACTACACCTAACTAACTACATACCCACTCCATTACACCTAACTAACTACATACCCACTCCACTACATCTAACTAACTACATACCCACTCCACTACATCTAACTAACTACATACCCACTCCACTACACCTAACTAACTACATACCCACTCCACTACACCTAACTAACTACATACCCACTCCACTACATCTAACTAACTACATACCCACTCCACTACATCTAACTAACTACATACCCACTCCACTACATCTAACTAACTACATACCCACTCCACTACACCTAACTAACTACATACCCACTCCACTACACCTAACTAACTACATACCCACTCCACTACATCTAACTAACTACATACCCACTCCACTACATCTAACTAACTACATACCCACTCCATTACATCTAACTAACTACATACCCACTCCAATACACCTAACTAACTACATACCCACTCCACTACACCTAACTAACTACATACCCACTCCATTACATCTAACTAACTACATACCCACTCCATTACACCTAACTAACTACATACCCACTCCACTACATCTAACTAACTACATACCCACTCCATTACATATAACTAACTACATACCCACTCCACTACATCTAACTAACTACATACCCACTCCATTACATATAACTAACTACATACCCACTCCACTACATCTAACTAACTACATACCCACTCCACTACATCTAACTAACTACATACCCACTCCACTACACCTAACTAACTACATACCTACTCCACTACACCTAACTAACTACATACCTACTCCACTACATCTAACTAACTACATACCCACTCCACTACATCTAACTAACTACATACCCACTCCACTACATCTAACTAACTACATACCCACTCCACTACACCTAACTAACTACATACCCACTCCACTACATCTAACTAACTACATACCCACTCCACTACACCTAACTAACTACATACCCACTCCACTACATCTAACTAACTACATACCCACTCCACTACATCTAACTAACTACATACCCACTCCACTACATCTAACTAACTACATACCCACTCCACTACATCTAACTAACTACGTACCCACTCCACTACATCTAACTAACTAAATACCCACTCCACTACATATAACTAACTACATACCCACTCCACTACATCTAACTAACTACATACCCACTCCACTACATCTAACTAACTAAATACCCACTCCACTACATATAACTAACTACATACCCACTCCACTACATATAACTAACTACATACCCACTCCATTACATATAACTAACTACATGCAATTAACACAGAAACTACTAGATTTTGATTATGGAGAAAGTGATGAAGATGCTGGGTTTGTACTTGTCAGTTCTGAGTTGGGCTCAATACATGTTTAACATTTGAATATCTTGCTATATATGTATTACATGACCCAATGCATTACCAAACCAATACTCGATTTAGATTATTAATAAGATTAATATTCTCGTTGTTTTACATTCAGATTCCTTTCTTTTAATTCTTCAAAATTATATTGAGAATTAAAAATGTAATATTAAAATTTAAAATGCAAATTCAAATTTCATAATTTATTCGTCAGCTGACTGATTATTAATTACTTCCTTGTTGATTAAACAGTGATTCCATCAATAATGTGAACTATTAATATTTCTAAAGTATAGGTTTAATAATCACTCTGTATTTTTAATCATTATTTGCCGAGATACTAAAACAATATTAGAAGATTGTGAATTGTGATTTCTAGCGTTTTTATGAATTCCTAAAAGATAATTTCTTGTTTTTCGTTTGAATATAAATTCACTTTTCAAGTATTAATTTCTCCGCCCAGACTTACGCCTCAAACCACCGTCGGTGGCGCCACCGCGAACCAGAGCTCCAGACAAGTTCAAATGGGCGCAGCTCGAGCCCAGTTCACCCTATCCTCTATAGGTCTCTCACCAGTCGGTGCACCCCCCCCTGATGGTGTCGGAGGTCTATCTGCAGTTGGAGTTGCGACTCCGATTAGAATGCCTACTCCGCCCATTATGGGTCTTGCCAGACCCATGGGTGTAGCACCGCCATCTGGACGTGTGCCCCCGATGGGTGTACCGCCACCAAGATTACCCCCGATGGGTATAGCTCCACCTCCTATGGGCATGGCACCGCCCCATATGGGTGTAGCGCCTCCGCCGTTAGGTCTAGCACCATCTTCTATGTGCATTGCCCCTCCTCCTATGGGCATAGCTCCACCCCCCATGGGCATTGCCCCTCCTCCCATGCGTATAGCTCCACCACCAATGAATGTGGGTCCACCTCCGATGCATCTCGGAATGCCCCCGATGGGTTTAGCCCCACCACCGATGGGTGTAGCACCACCTCCGATGGGTATAGCCCCACCTCCAATGGGTATAGCACCTCCTTCGATACCCCCACTTCCGATGGGTAGTACCGAATACCAAAAGCCTGGAGCTTTCAATTGGAATGATACTCAAAAGGTTACTTCTGTCATAAAATCTACTTTCAATCGCAATACAGATAATCATAATAAAACTACCTTTAACTACTTTTTTATATGTGAATTAATTAATAGAATAAAATAAATCTTATTTGTTGGTCAAAAAATGAAAACCTTTATTTAGAATTCGAAAAAATTTCATAATATGAAATTATACAAAAATAATTTGTACTTATTGATTAAATCTTTTTATAAGTAGTATTCAAAAATGTTATATTATTTGTATTTTCATTCTATTATCTGATATTAATAAAATATTAATTCAAAATTTTAATTATATTTGTAACAAATATTTATTTGTTAATAAAAAAAATAGTTTAATTTAAAAAAATAATTGTATAATATTTAAATATTATCTTACAAAATATCTTACACATTCTTTATAAACAATAATAACAAATTAATATTCTTTAAATAAATTATTAATCACACATAAAAGAAGTAATATTTTTTATTTATTTAATATTATTTGATAATTATATAATATTTACTTTTCAAATAAATTTCCCAATTGAATATTTAAAATTTTTAAAATGTACATTTAAAAACGTAATCAAGCAAAGCAATAAAATGATAGCTAAATTTTTCGTCAATTTATATTATTATTATTATGTGTGTTCAACAAATGCTATTGTGCTATAATATTCATTGTCTATGTGAATTTGTAAATATATAATTTAAAAATATTTTTTTATAAGACCTTTTTTATAAGATTATTATACTTCTCAATTGAATGTTAATTTTAAAATTTGTTCCTCTAACTTCTGCTCTAGTAAACACTAATGCGATTTGTATCGAGTTAATAATCGTAATAACATTATCAAACCAGTTCCGAACACCTACAGACTCCACCTGCGGTGGTCATTCGTCGTCTGGTAAAGGTAAGCTGACCACTCTTATTGTTCTTGTTAACCCATGCTTACAAAGTGCTATTTAAATAAGGAACCCCCACGTAGTAATTATAATTATAAAAACAATATGTTTATTTGCTCTTCATTAGATTTATATATCATTTTAAAGATGGTTTTATTGATTAATATAATTTTTATTATAAATACTATAATTAACTATATAAGTTATATGTGATATGATATAAGTTATATTGGATATGATATAAGCTATATTGGATATGATATAAGTTATATTGGATATGATATAAGCTATATTGGATATGATATAAGTTATATTGGATATGATATAAGTTATATTGGATATGATATAAGTTATATTGGATATGATATAAGCTATATTGAATATGATATAAGCTATATTGGATATGATATAAGCTATATTGGATATGATATAAGCTATATGTGATATGATATAAGCTATATTGGATATGATATAAGCTATATTGGATATGATATAAGCTATATTGAATATGATATAAGTTATATGTGATATGATATAAGTTATATTGGATATGATATAAGTTATATTGGATATGATATAAGCTTCTCCTTAACTCTTCTCCTTTTTTTTCCCTTTTTTGCATCATAAGTCTATCTAACAATTTAATCATATATTTTAAAGAATGAACTTTTTATAAGAAATATATCATTTACATATTCAGAAAATTTCATGGATATTCATCAAAGTTTAAAAAAGTTATCATCGTTTAAAAAAAAAACTAATACAAATATTCTGAGATATAAGCTTCTAAAGTTTTTATTTATTTTAATTACAAGTTAATAAATAAGATTATTATCACTTATTACTTATTAAATATATAATATTATAATATAATATATAAAAATAAAGTAAATTAGCATATAAGGAGAGTAGATAATAATATATAAAAATAATATAAATGAGTAAATAATAGAAATAATATAAAAAATAGTTAAAAAAATATTACAAATCTGCATTTCCAGCACCTTAACTAGATGTAGCTCTTTACTTGACTTCTTATGCACATGATTAATGCACTCTTCCTTGCTGACCAAGTAAGAATGACCATTCACATTCACATATTATATTTATATAAGTATTTACCTCCATGCCACCAGAATATCCGCTATATGTTTACAACATTCAGCTTTGTGTTCCTCCTTCCAAACATTATCAGTATTCTTATGGGCAACACATTTCTGCAATTTATAAAAATATATATTTATTATTTATATATTCACAACATTATTATTATTATTATAACAAACATGACATTACATGCTCAATATCTCAAAGTTGATTACAAGTCCAGTATAATACTCTATTACAAAATCTATGCCATACTTTGACTTGTAACCTATTTTCATCCATGTACCATCGAACGAGAGCATAATATCTTTTATAGGAGTGCATGAGACGGGGTAGTTCACCTTACTTTTAATACAACTCTAACTGCCTTCTATTGTATATAGAGTTAGCTATCTGTATACAAATTATGTAATTAAATTTAAATTCAATTATTATATTATAATAATTATTACCTCAAGTGCATCCATTGAAAGGAATTTAGTGATCTTTTGAAAAGATACTTGGCTCAATGTCGTCAATCCTAAATTACTCAGCAAAGATTGCAATGCCTTGCAGATGATACCATTATTATGAGCCGCTTTCACTGACTGTACAATGTACTTTGTACGGTGTACATTATATAGGAATGTAGAATGGTTATAGTCACTGAGTTGTCTCTGTGTCCACGTAGTGAGAAGTTCACCTCAATATGTTCAATTGATGAGAACTTTCTAACTGGTCCCATAGGTTGTCACGGTGTTTATACTTACTGTACCTTCTTGCTTACATCTGAAGCAAACCAGTACAGCAAACAACCTTTGGAAAAATACTGCTCCCATGAGCAATCACTTGATGTAATCTCAAACATGTTTAATTTTTGTTCACTAGCTTTATTGTTGATATCTTTGTCTGAATACATTATTGACTTATTTAGTGTGTTTTTCATATACAATTAGTTATAACAAATATTTAATAACACACTAATTGTAAAATATGAATGTTAAACAAAATTTCATATAGTTGAAATCAATTTTTTTACATTTTTTTGCTAAATATATTATAGTTTAATAGATTGTGTACTTACTTTTTGCTGGCATATACTCTTCATAGATTTACTACGTTTGTTAGGTGGAGACATAATGATGAGAATTCGAGTGTAAATTAAAAATAAAATTGACAGGTGAAAAATTCAATACAAAAGAAATGTTATAATAAAATGATATTGTTTCATTTGTTATACACATTAGTGCCATTGAATACAAACAAAGTTATTTTCTGTACAATGTTTTTAAAATTGCAAATATATTAGTAAACGAAAATATACTAATTTAAACCCATACATTATGAAAATATTTTACAAATTAATAAAATAATATTATTTTAATAAACATTATTTTTTCCTAACCTTATAAATCCCGCATCCCTCGTCCTCTATTCCCTGATTCCTTTACCATCTCCCCGGTTCCCACGTCTTCCCTCTCTTCTACTCTACATTAAACCAAACCCTTATATAACCCTAACATAACCCTAACCTAACCCTAACCTAACCCTAACATGACCCTAACATTTGACCCCCAGAAGTTGACCACTCCGTACCAATGATGATTGATGATGATGATGATGACTGTACAATACTCTGTGATACTCCCCCACCCTCGAAATCAACCTCTCGAACCACCGGTCAGTCCTTAACTAGTAGTAATTGTATTCTGTATACTTTCAGATAAATTGTTTCATAAATATATGAAATATTAATTATAATATTAATTATAATACTTATTAATTATAATTATTGCATATTAATTATAATTATTGCATATTAATTATAATATATAAATATTAATTATAATATATAAATATTAATTAAAATGCATAGAAAACTTTACTAAATAAAATCATATTTTGTTACTATTTATGATCGCAATTTTTCAACTTTGTCAATACACTTCTATATAAACCTCTATATACACCTCTATATACACATCTATATACACTTCTATATACACTTCTATATACACCTCTATATACACCTCTATATAAACCTCTATATAAACCTCTATATACACCTCTATATACACCTCTATATACACCTCTATATACACCTCTATATATACCTCTATATACACCTCTATATAAACCTCTATATACACCTCTATATACACCTCTATATACACTTCTATATACACCTCTATATACACCTCTATATAAACCTCTATATACACCTCTATATACACTTCTATATACACCTCTATATACACTTCTATATAAACCTCTATATACACCTCTATATACACTTCTATATACACCTTTATATACACTTCTATATACACCTCTATATACACTTCTATATACACTTCTATATACATCTCTATATACACTTCTATATACACCTCTATATACACTTCTATATACACTTCTATATACACGTTTATAAAAAACTAGTTCATTTTTTATTTCAATTGTTGTTCTCTATCAATTCTATTTGTTTATTTTATTTTTAATTTGTTGCAATTTTACTAAAACTGCAGATAGAAGTACATCTAAGAGAGAACGACATCTATCACCTAGAAGGTTTGTTGGAAATTATATACTACTCAGTCTACATTGGAGTGATAGTCTTTAATAATTATGATGCACTCCCTCATTCGGCCAATTATTTACTCACTAACTCACTCACTCACTCACTCACTCACTTACTCACCCACTCACTTATTCATACACTCACTTACTCACCCACTCACTTACTAACTAATTCAATCACTGGGTCACACATAAATTCACTCACTCACTCACTCACTCACTCACTCACTCACACACTAACTCATTCACTCACTCACACACTAACTCATTCACTCACTCACTCACTCACTCACTCATTCACTCACTCACTCACTCACTCACACCTTAGACTTACTTATAACCAGAAATTCACAGAACAAATTACACACAAATGTAGGACCAAGAATTACAAACCATAACATTATTAATATATATTTAAACTTAATTAAACCTAAACAAATAATTAAATATATTCTCTATAGAAAACTAAATAACATTGACACTTTGGAATACTCTAATGACTTACACAAGTTAACAATAGTTGATTATGACAATACTGACGCCACTGCCAAACATATACAACAGCACCTCACAACTATACTAGATAAAAACGCTCCTCTCAGAACAACTAAAGTACATCTAAGAAGTACTAATGCTTGGTGGAATAATGAATTATCTGAATTACACAGAATTATTAGAAAGAAAGAATTAATTTGGAGAAAAAATAGAAACACTATCAACTATAATGACTACATGTACCACCGAATAAAATATTTTAATAAAACAATATTCTATCAAAATAAAATTGATTCAGAAAAAAATAATATGAAACAATTCTATAAAACATTTGACGGTCTGTTAAAAATTAAGGAAAAAATTGAATGCCCTGCACATAATGAATATTTTGCAAACTTCTTTATTGATAAAATAAATAAAATTTATAATGAAATAGCACTCAACTCATAAACAATTTAAGAGATAGATACATAGACAAACTAAAAAAACAAACTTAAATCTCCGAAGCCATACCAATTATAACCTCAACATATATTGAATGATTTATAAGACAAACTCATTTCAAAACTAACATTTATATAGACAACATGACACCCAAATTACTAAAATTAAATATCCACTTTATTTCACTCATTTACTCTAATCTCATTAACAAATATATTACTCATAACAACTTCCCACTTTCACTGAAACAATTTATTATAACTCCAATCATAAAACAAACTTCCCTAGACTACTCCATTCCTAACAACTACAGACCTATATCTAACTTATCTTTACTATCAAAAATTTTTGAAAATATTATTGCCACCCATATCATTAAACATATCACCACCAATAGTTTAGATAATCCAATGCCTACAAACCTTACCATAAAACTGAAACACTATTACTTAATCTTACCAATTACATTTCTAATAACATAAAAAACAATCGTTTTGTAATTCTCATATTACTTGATTTAACTGCCGCCTTTTATACGATAAACCACCAAATACTATTCGCTAAACTACAATCAATTGGAATCCATAATACAATAATACAACTAATAAAATCATATTTAACCGGGAGAACCTTCAATATTAGATCTAATAAACTAAGTAAAACTTTTAACTGCTCTCAAATCGGAGTACCTCAAGGTAGTGTCTTGGGTCTACTATTATTTAATATATATATATCCGATATCGACTCAATTATGAACTGCTATAATGCTAAATATCACATGTACGCTGACGATACACAAATTTACACTTCCACAACCTTTAATGAATTACCGAATACACTAAAAGAAATCAATAGCATAACGACGAAATTAGAAAATTACTTGAAATTTAATTTACAGAAAACTTAATGCATTTTTTTCCATAGTAAAAGTCATATGCCACCACCCATCACACATATTAAAATTGCAAATAAAGACATACCCATTAAGACAACTATAACTACTTTAGGTGTACTATTTGAATCTAATTTAACCTTCGATAAGCATATTTCATCAATAACTAAGCAATGTAACTATAAAATATTTAAAATAAAACAAATTAAACACCTTCTTAACCAGACATCACTCAAAATACTCACATCTGCCTACATTCTATCTAAACTTGACTACTGCAACTCACTTTTAATTAATATACCTAAAATACAAGAAAAACGACTAAACAAAATTATTAACCACACTTACAGAATTATTTTCAAACTCCCTAAACGAACAAACATCACTTTATACAGAAAAAAACTTAAATTTCTAACCTTTAAACACAGATCCATGTATAAAATTCTAACAATAATACATACAGCACTGAAAACTGATATCTCTAAATATATGAGCGACTCAATTAAATTAAAACTGAAAAGCAATCTAAGGTCATCCAATAAAAAACTACTTAAACAAGACATAACAAACAATTTTTCACAACTTTGGAATAAACTACCCATAACTGTTACCAATGAAAATAATACAAATACTTTTAAAAGCAAACTTCACAAATACTTACTTGATCTAGACTGATATAACCTGACACGCCCTTATAATATTCTTATGCTACCGAATTATCAAATTGATTTACACTCTACTTTTATCTAATACTATATATATTACTCAACTACAAATACGCCACTACTTATTTCTACAGCCTATATTACGTTACCACTTTTACTACTTACTTCTTACCAACCTTACTACTACTCTTCACCTCCCTTACACGTACATTTATAACTGACATATTTTCTCTACACACTATCCCCTATACATTTCTCCCATATACACAATGTGCATTGTACACTTCCCTCACATGCAATTCCCTCTCACGTGACTTCCTTACACATATTACCACAATTATTACCTCGATTATTTATTTATTTTGAAAAACGTATTTACTATATTAATTGTGTTATATTTCGTTAATAATACTTACACTCACCTTCGAACAATGTAAAAATTGGATTTTCATGAATAAACATATACACACACACACTCACTCACTCACTCACTCACTCACTCACTCACTCACTCACTTACTCACTCACTTACTTATTCACACACACACACACTCACATACACACTCACTCACTCACTCACTCACTTACTCACTCACTCACTCACTTACTCACTCATTCACTCACTCACTCACTCACTCACTCACTTACTCACTCACTTACTTATTCACACACACACACACACACACACTCACATACACACTCACTCACTCCCCTAAATTCAAAAGCCTACAGCATGAGAAGGATATTCTGGAACGTGAAAGAAGAAGAGATGGATGGCCAGAATCCAGGCCTCACTACGTCACTGGTTAGTTTAGTTTCATGTATGCTTACTAATCACCTTAACCACACCATGTCACACTCCACACACACCACTCTCACACACCACTCCACACACACCACTCTCACACACCACTTTCACACACTAACAAATAACAACGACACCATAGAGCCTGTTTCTATTCCTCACATATACGTTATTTTCATTATCCATTTCACCCATTCAACCCCTCGGCTATATTAGCCACCTCACTCTCATATCATCACCTCACTCTCAAGTCATCACCACCTCACTCTCACCTAACTCACCTCATCACCACCTCACTCTCATCTCACTCAACTTCTTACTCTCATCTAACTCAACTCCTCACCACTTCACTCTCACCTTACTCTCATCTCATTCAACTCCTCACCACCTCTCTCTTATCTCACTCTCACCTCACCACCACCTCACTCTCACCTCACCACTACCTCACTCTCACCTCACTCTCATCTTATCACCACCACCACCTCACCACCACCTTACCACCACCTCACTCTCACCTCATCACCGCCTCACTCTCATCTCACTCTCACTCACCTCACTCTTATCTCATCATCACCTCAGCATCACCTCACTCTCACCTCATCACCACCTCACTCTCATCTCACTCAACTCCTCACCACCTCTCTCTTATCTCACTCTCACCTCACCACCACCTCACTCTCACCTCACCACTACCTCACTCTCACCTCACTCTCATCTTATCACCACCACCACCTCACCACCACCTTACCACCACCTCACTCTCACCTCATCACCGCCTCACTCTCATCTCACTCTCACTCACCTCACTCTTATCTCATCATCACCTCAGCATCACCTCACTCTCACCTCATCACCACCTCACTCTCATCTCACTCAACTCCTCACCACCTCACTCTCACCTTACTCTCATCTCACTCAACTCCTCATCACCTCTCTCTTATCTCACTCTCACCTCACCACCACCTCTCACTCACCTCACTTTCATCTCATCACCTCCTCACCACCACCTCATTACCACCTCACCACCACCTCATTCTCACCTTTTCACCACCTCATTCTCACCTCACCACTACCTCACTCTCACCTCACTCTCATATTATCACCACCACCTCACTCTCACCTCACTCTCACCTCATCACCACCTCACTCTTATCTCACTCTCACCTCACCACCACCTCACTCTCACCTCACCACTACCTCATTCTCACCTCACTCTCATCTTATCACCACCTCACTCTCACTCTCATCTCACTCAACTCCTCACCACCTCACTCTCACCTTACTCTCATCTCACTCAACTCCTCATCACCTCTCTCTTATCTCACTCTCACCTCACCACCACCTCACTCTCACCTCACTCTCATCTTATCACCACCACATCACCACCACCTAACTCTCACCTTACTCTCACTCACCTCACTCTCATCTCATCACCACCTCACCACCACGTCATTACCACCTCACCACCACCTCACCACCACCTCATTCTCACCTCATCACCACCTCATTCTCACCTCACCATTACCTCACTCTCACCTCACACTCATCTTATCACCACCACCTCACTTTCACCTCATCACCACCTCACTCTCACCTCACCACTACCTCACTCTCACCTCACTCTCATCTTATCACCACCATCTCACCACCACCTCACTCTCACCTCATCACCACCTCACTCTCACCTCATCACCACCTCACTCTCATCTCACTCTCACCTCATCACCACCTTATCACCACCTCACTCTCACCTCACCACCACCTCACTCTCATCTCATCACCACTTCACCACCGTCTCACTCTCACCTCACTCACCTCATTATCACCTCACTTTCACCTCACTCTCACCTCACCACCACCTCACCACCACCTCACTTTCACCTCACTCTCACTCTCACCTCACCACCACCTCACCACCACCTCACTCTCACCTCACTCTCACCTCACCACCACCTCACCACCACCTCACTTTCACCTCACTCTCACCTCACCACCACCTCAACACCACTTCACTCACTCTCATCTCATCACCACTTCACCACCGTCTCACTCTCAACTCACTCACCTCATCACTGCCTCACTCTCACCTCACTCTCACCTCACTCTCACCTCACTCTCACCTCATCACCCCCTCGCCCTTCGCAGTGTGTTCAAGAACTCTATGGTTTGGTCATCTCAATAAGAATATCGACGATTTTCTCCTTAATGATGAGATCGGCAATTTTGGAGATATTGAAAATATCAAGGTCATACTCCAAACATGCTTAACCACGCCCTCTTCATGCTTAACCACGCCCCTTGTATGCTTTATCACGCCCCTTGCATGATCCTCCCAAAATATTCTTTCATTCGTACATAACCATCTTACTATACAAACAAAATAAATGATCTCGCAAACTCCTCCCCTATTTAGTTCATTCGTCCTCGTGGATGTGCATTTGTGGTAATGAAAACACGAAAAGATGCATTCAGAGTTCTGAATAGTTTGAAACGCTGTAATCTACTGGGAAACTCTATTAAGGTTATCACTAACTATCTAGCATTAGAGACATTTACACTTTTAGAGACGTTCACACTTTAGATATATTTACACTCTTTTGACATATTTACACTTTTTAGAAATAGTTACTCTTGTGAAATTTACACGTTTGACACATTTTTACTTTTTATAATTGAAATTTATGTAATAGCTTAGAATATTTTAAATATGAATTTATTTATTTAATGACATTTTTAATTTTATATTAATTATTTTTATATTTATATTAATTCAAATGGCCAAATTGGCTTCTTTCCTTATCGCCAAATTGGCAAATATTTCATTTGTATAATCGCCAAATTGGCAAATATTTCATTTGTATAATCGCCAAATTGGCAAATATTTCATTTGTATAATCGCCAAATTGGCAAATATTTCATTTGTATAATCGCCAAATTGGCAAATATTTCATTTGTATAATCGCCAAATTGGCAAATATTTCATTTGTATAATCGCCAAATTGGCAAATATTTCATTTGTTTAATCGCCAAATTGGCAAATATTTCATTTATTTAATCGCCAAATTGGCAAATATTTTGTTTGTATTTATCGTCATTCATATTTAGCCAAATTGGCAAATTTAAATATTCGATAGAAATTTGTATTCTTTATAGCTGGGTATAATTCTGAGTGTAATTCCGAGTGTATCTGTTTAAATTGCCATACATTCGGTGGAACATTATATCACAATACTCCATTGCATAACATCATTTTCTCATTGTCTATTAGCTCAAACACAAATAATATATTGCTACCTTACATATCATCCATCTAAAAAAACATTATTTTCCACAACTCTTTGTTATTCACGACCAGTTACTAATCGCCCTTTTTAATCAAATTTGACCCTTTTTAGATCTCTTACCACATCTTAGGAAACTCACAACTTCTTGCTAAACTAAACCACACCCCCCATTAAACTAAACCACACCCCCCACTAAACTAAACCACACCTCTAAATATTTACTCCACCTAATAAATTATATACCCTATAACCATACTTTCAGGTAGATTGATCATAGGATCATATACTACCCCATCTCTCCCAATACTACCCCATCTCTCCCAATATTAACCCATCTCTCCCAATATTAACCCATCTCTCCCAATACTACCCCATCTCTTCCAATACTAACTCATCTCTCCCAATATTAACCCATCTCTCCCAATATTAACCCATCTCTCCCAATACTACCCCATCTCTTCCAATACTAACTCATCTCTCCCAATATTAACCCATCTCTCCCAATACTACCCCATCTCTTCCAATACTAACTCATCTCTCCCAATATTAACCCATCTCTCCCAATATTAACCCATCTCTCCCAATACTAACCCATCTCTCCCAATACTAACTCATCTCTCCCAATACTAACTCATCTCTCCCAATATTAACCCATCTCTCCCAATACTACCCCATCTCTTCCAATACTAACTCATCTCTCCCAATATTAACCCATCTCTCCCATTACTACCTCGCTAAACTTTCAGATGTTCTTGTCACAACAAAGTGTATATCTCAAATGGCCTTATACACCACCAACCAACTCCGCCTCAACCCCGCCCAACACCCTGCTAAATACTCTGCTATACACTCCACCATCGCCCAATTCCCCTAAACCCCCACCAGATTGCCTGGGCCCCCAACTCCGGGGTCAAAGAGCACGGCGGGGATGGTGAACAAGGTCAATTGCTCTCCAACGACTGGAATGTAGATGCTGGTGCCACCTACCTACGTAAACACCAGTATCGCGATATTGCCCATCTACATCGTCTCGCTGAGGGGGGAGCAATAGATGAGGCTACCTTACCCAGGGATATGTTAGGTTAGAGAGGGTTAGAGGGAGAGGCTACCCTACCCAGGGTTATGTTAGGTTAGAGGGGGGTAGAGGGTTAGAGGGAGAGGCTACCCTACCAAGGGATATGTTAGGTTAGAGGGGGTAAAGGGTTAGAGGGAGAGGCTACCCTACCAAGGGATATGTTAGGTTAGAGAGGGGTAGAGGGTTAGAGGGAGAGCCTACCCTACCCAGGGATATGTTAGGTTAGAGGGGGGTAGAGGGAGAGGCTACCCTACCCAGGGATATGTTAGGTTAGAGAGGGGTAGAGGGAGAGGATACACCCAGGGATATGTTAGGTTAGAGAGGGGTAGAGGGTTAGAGGGAGAGGCTACCCTACCCAGGGATATGTTAGGTTAGAGGGGGTAGAGGGAGAGGCTACCCTACCCAGGGATATGTTAGGTTAGAGGGGGTAGAGGGTTAGAGGGAGAGGTTACCCTACCCAGGGATATGTTAGGTTAGAGAGGGGTAGAGGGTTAGAGGGAGAGGCTACCCTACCCAGGGATATGTTAGGTTAGAGGGGTAGAGGGAGAGTCTACCTTACCCAGGGATATGTTAGGTTAGAGAGGGGTAGAGGAGTAGAGGGAGAGGCTACCCTACCCAGGGATATGTTAGGTTAGAGGGGGTAGAGGGAGAGGATACACCCAGGGATATGTTAGGTTAGAGAGGGGTAGAGGGTTAGAGGGAGAGGCTACCCTACCCAGGGATATGTTAGGTTAGAGGGGGTAGAGGAGTAGAGGGAGAGGCTACCCTACCCAGTGATATGTTAGGTTAGAGGGGTAGAGGGATAGAGGGAGAGGATACACCCAGGGATATGTTAGGTTAGAGGGGTAGAGGGAGAGGCTACCCTACACAGGGATATGTTAGGTTAAAGGGGTAGAGGGAGAGGCTACCCTACCAATGATATGTTAGGTTAGAGAGGGGTAGAGGAGTAGAGGGAGAGGATACACTACCCAGGGATATGTTAGGTTAGAGGGGGGTTTAGAGGGAGAGGATACACCCAGGGATATGTTAGGTTAGAGGGGGGTAGAGGGAGAGGCTACCTTACCCAGGGATATGTTAGGTTAGAGAGGGGTAGAGTAGTAGAGGGAGAGGATACACCCATGGATATGTTAGGTTAGAGGGGTAGAGGGTGAGGCTACCCCACCCAGGGATATGTTAGGTTAGAGAGGGGTAGAGTAGTAGAGGGAGAGGATACACTACCCAGGGATATGTTAGGTTAGAGAGGGGTAGAGGAGTAGAGGGAGAGGATACACTACCCAGGGATATGTTAGGTTAGAGGGGGGTAGAGGGAGAGGCTACCCTACCCAGGGATACATCCTCAATACATTTAAATATTTCGTAATTCTTTTTTTTAAATTATAATAAATGTATTTTATATTCCATTTAATAAGAAATTTATAAGTAAAATAAAAATATGTCACAATAATGGATCTGATCAAAATAATTAGAAATTCTCAAACTAATTATTATCCTAATAAATAATAATATAATAAATAAATATAACAAATACATTTAATAAATCATAACATATAATTTACCACATATATTATGTACCATCTTAATCATAATAATTATTAATATAATTCATTGTTCAAATTTGTATAATAATTGATATAAATAATTTATTGAATATAAATTTATTGAAAAATTATGTTAGCATTGATTTTTAGATATTATTCACTTTATTAATAAACAATCTCTAGAATCTATGTGAGAACCCTTCTTTATAGGTAAATTATTGTTAAAGAATGGGGATAATAAAAAGGTATTTGCGAATGTAAATGCTAAACACAAAGCTTAAGATGTATTAGTTAGATATTTAGTTGAATATAATAATAAACTGTTTGGTTAATTCAATAGACTAGATTATATACCAAAAGTGAAACATTTTAGATATTATTTAAACAATTATTAAATTTACTGTCAATAGGTGAATTACAAATTTTTTAAAATACTATCATGTTTTTACAAATACTAACATATGAATACATACATGAATACATACCACATATGAATACCATACACCAACAATATTAATATCACATGTGTGATATTTAAATACCAAGATTAGTGATCTCAAAGTATAATGAATTATTGAATTAATATATTATTTGAATTTTTTAAATATTCAATTGTAATATTTAATTTTTAGAAAACATGTCGACTATTCTTAATAATTAAATAGTTTATTTTTTAATTCATTTATTTGGCATAAATAATATAATGAATTTTACAAAATATTACATCCCTCTATTTGTTGGGATAGTTTTGTAATATTGTGTTGGTTAAAAAAGTATTAATTATACCTGGCAGAATATAATTTTTTAGTGGATTTTAGATAGAATTATTAATATTTATTAATCACGAAAAGAATGTTAAATATCTAAAATATCTTAAAAAGTCAGACATTTTAATTTATTTTCTAACTATTTATGAATTTCAATTTATTTATGAATTCAAAATTTTCTGTAAGTTATTTTGTAAATAATATTATTATCATTCGTGTACATAGAATTTATTGTATTATATTGTTTTGGAAATAGTTGACCTAATTAGATAACAAAACTCTGTATACATATTTATATATATATATATATATAACATAAATAAATATATACATATATATTATAAATGTAAATTATTTAAATAAATATATATCTACCTCTAAAATATGATTATTATATTTTTGGATATAAAATATATAATCTTAGTTATACTATTTATATAACTATTTTTAAAATTGTATTTAAATTCAATAAAGTACACATTTTATACCTAAATAAATGCCATTAAATAAAATTACCATTCAATTTATCCTTAATTTTAATGTTTTGTAAAATATGTAATCATTTTATTCAAAACTATGCAAACTATTATATCAAATATTGAAATTGAGATTTTGTAATAATTATTTATTAAAAAAATGTAAACCTTGACCATTTACACAGATAAACCAGCAAAACCTATGATTGACACACAAGTTCTGCCTCAGGCTCCTCCCCCTCAAGCTCCACCATCTTCAAACCTTACAAACGCCAGCTCTATGCTTACCCGGAATGAGGAAATTAACAAATTGGCTGGACTTCTTGCCGCCCAGAATCCATTGTTACCTGGTGAGCAAAACTTTTATCTTTCTATCTTTTCTTCATCTCCTGTACTATCTTCTCTGTCTTGTCTATCTTGTCTTCATCTCCTGTACTATCTTCTCTATCTTGTCTATCTTGTCTTCATCTCCTGTACTATCTTCTCTATCTTCTCTAGCTTGTCTTCATCTCCTGTACTATCTTCTCTATCTTCTCTATCTTGTCTTCATCTCCTGACTATCTTCTCTATCTTCTCTATCTTGTCTTCATCTCCTGTACTATCTTATCTATCTTGTCTATCTTGTCTTCATCTCCTGACTATCTTCTCTATCTTGTCTTCATCTCCTGTACTATCTTCTCTATCTTCTCTATCTTCTCTATCTTCTCTATCTTGTCTTCATCTCCTGTACTATCTTCTCTATCTTCTCTATCTTCTCTATCTTCTCTATCTTGTCTTCATCTCCTGTACTATCTTCTATATCTTCTCTATCTTCTCTATCTTGTCTTCATCTCCTGTACTATCTTATCTATCTTGTCTATCTTGTCTTCATCTCCTGACTATCTTCTCTATCTTGTCTTCATCTCCTGTACTATCTTCTCTATCTTCTCTATCTTCTCTATCTTGTCTTCATCTCCTTTACTATCTTCTCTATCTTGTCTTCATCTCCTGTACTATCTTCTCTATCTTCTCTATCTTGTCTTCATCTCCTTTACTATCTTCTCTATCTTGTCTTCATCTCCTTTACTATCTTCTCTATCTTGTCTTCATCTCCTGTACTATCTTCTCTATCTTGTCTTCATCTCCTTTACTATCTTCTCTATCTTGTCTTCATCTCCTGTACTATCTTCTCTATCTTCTCTATCTTGTCTTCATCTCCTTTACTATCTTCTCTATCTTGTCTTCATCTCCTTTACTATCTTCTCTATCTTGTCTTCATCTCCTGTACTATCTTCTTTATCTTCTCTATCTTGTCTTCATCTCCTTTACTATCTTCTCTATCTTCTCTATCTTCTCTATCTTCTCTATCTTGTCTTCATCTCCTTTACTATCTTCTCTATCTTGTCTTCATCTCCTGTACTATCTTCTCTATCTTGTCTTCATCTCCTTTACTATCTTCTCTATCTTCTCTATCTTCTCTATCTTGTCTTCATCTCCTGTACTATCTTCTCTATCTTCTCTATCTTGTCTTCATCTCCTTTACTATCTTCTCTATCTTCTCTATCTTGTCTTCATCTCCTGTACTTTCTTCTCTATCTTCTCTATCTTGTCTTCATCTCCTGTACTATCTTCTCTATCTTCTCTATCTTGTCTTCATCTCCTTTACTATCTTCTCTATCTTCTCTATCTTGTCTTCATCTCCTGTACTTTCTTCTCTATCTTCTCTATCTTGTCTTCATCTCCTGTACTATATTCTCTATCTTCTCTATCTTGTCTTCATCTCCTGTACTATCTTCTCTATCTTCTCTATCTTGTCTTCATCTCCTGTACTATCTTCTCTATCTTCTCTATCTTGTCTTCATCTCCTGTACTATCTTCTCTATCTTGTCTTCATCTCCTGTACTATATTCTCTATCTTCTCTATCTTGTCTTCATCTCCTGTACTATCTTCTCTATCTTCTCTATCTTGTCTTCATCTCCTGTACTATCTTCTCTATCTTGTCTTCATCTCCTGTACTATCTTCTCTATCTTCTCTATCTTGTCTTCATCTCCTGTACTATCTTCTCTATCTTCTCTATATTGTCTTCATCTCCTGTACTATCTTCTCTATCTTCTCTATCTTGTCTTCATCTCCTGTACTATCTTCTCTATCTTGTCTTCATCTCCTGTACTATCTTCTCTATCTTGTCTTCATCTCCTGTACTATCTTCTCTATCTTCTCTATCTTCTCTATATTGTCTTCATCTCCTGTACTATCTACTCTATCTTCTCTATCTTGTCTTCATCTCCTGTACTATCTTCTCTATCTTCTCTATCTTGTCTTCATCTCCTGTACTATCTTCTCTATCTTCTCTATCTTGTCTTCATCTCCTGTACTATCTTCTCTATCTTCTCTATCTTGTCTTCATCTCCTGTACTATCTTCTCTATCTTCTCTATCTTGTCTTCATCTCCTGTACTATCTTCTCTATCTTCTCTATCTTCTCTATATTGTCTTCATCTCCTGTACTATCTTCTCTATCTTCTCTATCTTGTCTTCATCTCCTGTACTATCTTCTCTATCTTCTCTATCTTCTCTATATTGTCTTCATCTCCTGTACTATCTTCTCTATCTTCTCTATCTTGTCTTCATCTCCTGTACTATCTTATCTATCTTGTCTATCTTGTCTTCATCTCCTGACTATCTTCTCTATCTTCTCTATCTTGTCTTCATCTCCTGTACTATCTTATCTATCTTGTCTATCTTGTCTTCATCTCCTGACTATCTTCTCTATCTTCTCTATCTTCTCTATCTTGTCTTCATCTCCTGTACTATCTTCTCTATCTTCTCTATCTTGTCTTCATCTCCTGTACTATCTTATCTATCTTGTCTATCTTGTCTTCATCTCCTGACTATCTTCTCTATCTTCTCTATCTTGTCTTCATCTCCTGTACTATCTTATCTATCTTGTCTATCTTGTCTTCATCTCCTGACTATCTTCTCTATCTTCTCTATCTTGTCTTCATCTCCTGTACTATCTTATCTATCTTGTCTATCTTGTCTTCATCTCCTGACTATCTTCTCTATCTTCTCTATCTTCTCTATCTTCTCTATCTTGTCTTCATCTCCTGTACTATCTTCTCTATCTTGTCTTCATCTCCTGTACTATCTTCTCTATCTTCTCTATCTTGTCTTCATCTCCTGTACTATCTTATCTATCTTGTCTATCTTGTCTTCATCTCCTGACTATCTTCTCTATCTTCTCTATCTTGTCTTCATCTCCTGTACTATCTTATCTATCTTGTCTATCTTGTCTTCATCTCCTGACTATCTTCTCTATCTTGTCTATCTTGTCTTCATCTCCTGTACTATCTTATCTATCTTGTCTATCTTGTCTTCATCTCCTGACTATCTTCTCTATCTTCTCTATCTTCTCTATCTTCTCTATCTTGTCTTCATCTCCTGTACTATCTTCTCTATCTTGTCTTCATCTCCTGTACTATCTTCTCTATCTTCTCTATCTTGTCTTCATCTCCTGTACTATCTTCTCTATCTTCTCTATCTTGTCTTCATCTCCTTTACTATCTTCTCTATCTTGTCTTCATCTCCTTTACTATCTTCTCTATCTTGTCTTCATCTCCTGTACTATCTTCTTTATCTTCTCTATCTTGTCTTCATCTCCTTTACTATCTTCTCTATCTTCTCTATCTTCTCTATCTTCTCTATCTTGTCTTCATCTCCTTTACTATCTTCTCTATCTTGTCTTCATCTCCTGTACTATCTTCTCTATCTTGTCTTCATCTCCTTTACTATCTTCTCTATCTTCTCTATCTTGTCTTCATCTCCTTTACTATCTTCTCTATCTTGTCTTCATCTCATGTACTATCTTCTCTATCTTCTCTATCTTCTCTATCTTGTCTTCATCTCCTGTACTATCTTCTCTATCTTCTCTATCTTGTCTTCATCTCCTTTACTATCTTCTCTATCTTCTCTATCTTGTCTTCATCTCCTGTACTTTCTTCTCTATCTTCTCTATCTTGTCTTCATCTCCTGTACTATCTTCTCTATCTTCTCTATCTTGTCTTCATCTCCTTTACTATCTTCTCTATCTTCTCTATCTTGTCTTCATCTCCTGTACTTTCTTCTCTATCTTCTCTATCTTGTCTTCATCTCCTGTACTATCTTCTCTATCTTCTCTATATTGTCTTCATCTCCTGTACTTTCTTCTCTATCTTCTCTATCTTGTCTTCATCTCCTGTACTATATTCTCTATCTTCTCTATCTTGTCTTCATCTCCTGTACTATCTTCTCTATCTTCTCTATCTTGTCTTCATCTCCTGTACTATCTTCTCTATCTTCTCTATCTTGTCTTCATCTCCTGTACTATCTTCTCTATCTTGTCTTCATCTCCTGTACTATATTCTCTATCTTCTCTATCTTGTCTTCATCTCCTGTACTATCTTCTCTATCTTCTCTATCTTGTCTTCATCTCCTGTACTATCTTCTCTATCTTGTCTTCATCTCCTGTACTATCTTCTCTATCTTCTCTATCTTGTCTTCATCTCCTGTACTATCTTCTCTATCTTCTCTATATTGTCTTCATCTCCTGTACTATCTTCTCTATCTTCTCTATCTTGTCTTCATCTCCTGTACTATCTTCTCTATCTTGTCTTCATCTCCTGTACTATCTTCTCTATCTTGTCTTAATCTCCTGTACTATCTTCTCTATCTTCTCTATCTTCTCTATATTGTCTTCATCTCCTGTACTATCTACTCTATCTTCTCTATCTTGTCTTCATCTCCTGTACTATCTTCTCTATCTTCTCTATCTTGTCTTCATCTCCTGTACTATCTTCTCTATCTTCTCTATCTTGTCTTCATCTCCTGTACTATCTTCTCTATCTTCTCTATCTTGTCTTCATCTCCTGTACTATCTTCTCTATCTTCTCTATCTTGTCTTCATCTCCTGTACTATCTTCTCTATCTTCTCTATCTTCTCTATATTGTCTTCATCTCCTGTACTATCTTCTCTATCTTCTCTATCTTGTCTTCATCTCCTGTACTATCTTCTCTATCTTCTCTATCTTCTCTATATTGTCTTCATCTCCTGTACTATCTTCTCTATCTTCTCTATCTTGTCTTCATCTCCTGTACTATCTTATCTATCTTGTCTATCTTGTCTTCATCTCCTGACTATCTTCTCTATCTTCTCTATCTTGTCTTCATCTCCTGTACTATCTTATCTATCTTGTCTATCTTGTCTTCATCTCCTGACTATCTTCTCTATCTTCTCTATCTTCTCTATCTTGTCTTCATCTCCTGTACTATCTTCTCTATCTTCTCTATCTTGTCTTCATCTCCTGTACTATCTTATCTATCTTGTCTATCTTGTCTTCATCTCCTGACTATCTTCTCTATCTTGTCTTCATCTCCTGTACTATCTTATCTATCTTGTCTATCTTGTCTTCATCTCCTGACTATCTTCTATATCTTCTCTATCTTGTCTTCATCTCCTGTACTATCTTATCTATCTTGTCTATCTTGTCTTCATCTCCTGACTATCTTCTCTATCTTCTCTATCTTCTCTATCTTCTCTATCTTGTCTTCATCTCCTGTACTATCTTCTCTATCTTGTCTTCATCTCCTGTACTATCTTCTCTATCTTCTCTATCTTGTCTTCATCTCCTGTACTATCTTATCTATCTTGTCTATCTTGTCTTCATCTCCTGACTATCTTCTCTATCTTCTCTATCTTGTCTTCATCTCCTGTACTATCTTATCTATCTTGTCTATCTTGTCTTCATCTCCTGACTATCTTCTCTATCTTCTCTATCTTCTCTATATTGTCTTCATCTCCTGTACTATCTTCTCTATCTTCTCTATCTTGTCTTCATCTCCTGTACTATCTTCTCTATCTTCTCTATCTTCTCTATCTTCTCTATCTTCTCTATCTTCTCTATCTTGTCTTCATCTCCTGTACTATCTTATCTATCTTGTCTATCTTGTCTTCATCTCCTGACTATCTTCTCTATCTTCTCTATCTTGTCTTCATCTCCTGTACTATCTTCTATATCTTGTCTATCTTGTCTTCATCTCCTGACTATCTTCTCTATCTTCTCTATCTTCTCTATATTGTCTTCATCTCCTGTACTATCTTCTCTATCTTCTCTATCTTGTCTTCATCTCCTGTACTATCTTCTCTATCTTCTCTATCTTGTCTTCATCTCCTGTACTATCTTCTCTATCTTCTCTATCTTGTCTTCATCTCCTGACTATCTTCTCTATCTTCTCTATCTTGTCTTCATCTCCTGTACTATCTTCTCTATCTTCTCTATCTTCTCTATCTTGTCTTCATCTCCTGTACTATCTTATCTATCTTGTCTATCTTGTCTTCATCTCCTGACTATCTTCTCTATCTTCTCTATCTTGTCTTCATCTCCTGTACTATCTTCTCTATCTTGTCTATCTTGTCTTCATCTCCTGTACTATCTTCTCTATCTTCTCTATCTTGTCTTCATCTCCTGTACTATCTTCTATATCTTCTCTATCTTGTCTTCATCTCCTGTACTATCTTCTCTATCTTCTCTATCTTGTCTTCATCTCCTGTACTATCTTCTATATCTTCTCTATCTTGTCTTCATCTCCTGACTATCTTCTCTATCTTCTCTATCTTGTCTTCATCTCCTGTACTATCTTCTCTATCTTGTCTATCTTGTCTTCATCTCCTGTACTATCTTCTCTATCTTCTCTATCTTGTCTTCATCTCCTGTACTATCTTCTCTATCTTCTCTATCTTGTCTTCATCTCCTTTACTATCTTCTCTATCTTCTCTATCTTGTCTTCATCTCCTGTACTATCTTCTCTATCTTCTCTATCTTGTCTTCATCTCCTGTACTATCTTCTATATCTTCTCTATATTGTCTTCATCTCCTGTACTATCTTCTCTATCTTGTCTTCATCTCCTGACTATCTTCTCTATCTTCTCTATCTTCTCTATCTTGTCTTCATCTCCTGTACTATCTTCTCTATCTTGTCTTCATCTCCTTTACTATCTTCTCTATCTTCTCTATCTTCTCTATCTTGTCTTCATCTCCTGTACTATCTTCTATATCTTCTCTATCTTGTCTTCATCTCCTGACTATCTTCTCTATCTTCTCTATCTTCTCTATCTTGTCTATCTTGTCTTCATCTCCTGTACTATCTTCTCTATCTTCTCTATCTTGTCTTCATCTCCTGTACTATCTTCTATATCTTCTCTATCTTGTCTTCATCTCCTGACTATCTTCTCTATCTTCTCTATCTTCTCTATCTTGTCTATCTTGTCTTCATCTCCTGTACTATCTTCTCTATCTTCTCTATCTTGTCTTCATCTCCTTTACTATCTTCTCTATCTTCTCTATCTTCTCTATCTTGTCTTCATCTCCTGACTATCTTCTCTATCTTCTCTATCTTCTCTATCTTGTCTATCTTGTCTTCATCTCCTGTACTATCTTCTATATCTTCTCTATATTGTCTTCATCTCCTGTACTATCTTCTCTATCTTGTCTTCATCTCCTGACTATCTTCTCTATCTTCTCTATCTTCTCTATCTTGTCTTCATCTCCTGACTATCTTCTCTATCTTCTCTATCTTCTCTATCTTGTCTATCTTGTCTTCATCTCCTGTACTATCTTCTCTATCTTCTCTATCTTGTCTTCATCTCCTGTACTATCTTCTCTATCTTCTCTATCTTCTCTATCTTGTATTCATCTCCTGACTATCTTCTCTATCTTCTCTATCTTCTCTATCTTCTCTATCTTCTCTATCTTGTCTTCATCTCCTGACTATCTTCTCTATCTTCTCTATCTTCTCTATCTTGTCTATCTTGTCTTCATCTCCTGTACTATCTTCTCTATCTTCTCTATCTTGTCTTCATCTCCTGTACTATCTTCTCTATCTTCTCTATCTTCTCTATCTTCTCTATCTTGTCTTCATCTCCTGACTATCTTCTCTATCTTCTCTATCTTCTCTATCTTCTCTATCTTGACTTCATCTCCTTTACTATCTTCTCTATCTTGTCTTCATCTCATGTACTATCTTCTCTATCTTCTCTATCTTGTCTTCATCTCCTGTACTATCTTCTCTATCTTGTCTTCATCTCCTGTACTATCTTCTCTATCTTCTCTATCTTGTCTTCATCTCCTGTACTATCTTCTCTATCTTCTCTATCTTCTCTATCTTCTCTATCTTGTCTATCTTGTCTTCATCTCCTGTACTATCTTCTCTATCTTCTCTATCTTGTCTTCATCTCCTGTACTATCTTCTATATCTTCTCTATCTTGTCTTCATCTCCTGACTATCTTCTCTATCTTCTCTATCTTCTCTATCTTGTCTATCTTGTCTTCATCTCCTGTACTATCTTCTCTATCTTCTCTATCTTGTCTTCATCTCCTGTACTATCTTCTATATCTTCTCTATCTTGTCTTCATCTCCTGTACTATCTTCTCTATCTTCTCTATCTTGTCTTCATCTCCTGTACTATATTCTCTATCTTGTCTTCATCTCCTGTACTATCTTCTCTATCTTCTCTATCTTGTCTTCATCTCTTGTACTATCTTCTCTATCTTCTCTTTCTTCTCTATCTTGTCTTCATCTCCTGTACTATCTTCTATATCTTCTCTATCTTGTCTTCATCTCCTGTACTATCTTCTATATCTTCTCTATCTTGTCTATCTTGTCTTCATCTCCTCTATCTTCTCTATCTTGTCTTCATCTCTTGTACTATCTTCTCTATCTTCTCTTTCTTCTCTATCTTGTCTTCATCTCCTCTATCTTCTCTATCTTCTCTATCTTGTCTTCATCTCCTGTACTATCTTCTCTATCTTTTCTATCTTCTCTATATTGTCTTCATCTCCTGTACTATCTTCTCTATCTTCTCTATCTTGTCTTCATCTCCTGTACTATCTTCTCTATCTTCTCTATCTTCTCTATCTTGTCTTCATCTCCTGTACTATCTTCTCTATCTTCTCTATCTTGTCTTCATCTCCTGTACTATCTTCTCTATCTTGTCTTCATCTCCTGTACTATCTTCTCTATCTTCTCTATCTTCTCTATCTTGTCTTCATCTCCTGTACTATCTTCTCTATCTTGTCTTCATCTCCTGACTATCTTCTCTATCTTCTCTATCTTCTCTATCTTGTCTTCATCTCTTGTACTATCTTCTCTATCTTCTCTTTCTTCTCTATCTTGTCTTCATCTCCTGTACTATCTTCTCTATCTTTTCTATCTTCTCTATATTGTCTTCATCTCCTGTACTATCTTCTCTATCTTCTCTATCTTCTCTATCTTGTCTTCATCTCCTGTACTATCTTCTCTATCTTCTCTATCTTGTCTTCATCTCCTGTACTATCTTCTCTATCTTCTCTATCTTCTCTATATTGTCTTCATCTCCTGTACTATCTTCTCTATCTTCTCTATCTTCTCTATCTTGTCTTCATCTCCTGTAATATCTTCTCTATCTTCTCTATCTTCTCTATCTTGTCTTCATCTCCTGTACTATCTTCTCTATCTTCTCTATCTTGTCTTCATCTCCTGTACTATCTTCTCTATCTTCTCTATCTTGTCTTCATCTCCTGTACTATCTTCTCTATCTTCTCTATCTTGTCTTCATCTCCTGACTATCTTCTCTATCTTCTCTATCTTCTCTATCTTCTCTATCTTGTCTTCATCTCCTGTACTATCTTCTCTATCTTCTCTATATTGTCTTCATCTCCTGTACTATCTTCTCTATCTTCTCTATCTTGTCTTCATCTCCTGTACTATCTTCTCTATCTTGTCTTCATCTCCTGTACTATCTTCTCTATCTTCTCTATATTGTCTTCATCTCCTGTACTATCTTCTCTATCTTCTCTATCTTGTCTTCATCTCCTGTACTATCTTCTCTATCTTCTCTATCTTGTCTTCATCTCCTGTACTATCTTCTCTATCTTGTCTTCATCTCCTGTACTCTTCTCTTTCTCTAAATATTCCTTCTATCTTATCTTTTCTCATTTCCTTAATTTAAATGGTTATTATATTTTTACTTCTTTGACCATTCTTCACTGTTTTTCAACTTTCTATATCTTAACTACTTATTTAACTGAAATCATCTTACCTATTGTTCTTAACTCTTTATCTCCATTGTTATACTCTTATCCTCCTTACCTCCCTTCTCTTATCTCTTATTATTTATACATTAACCATATATCTTCCCTTCTTTTAATTTCCATATTTTCTATTATCATACTCATCTACTTTTGTTTATTTTTCAAATCTCACAACTACCTCCTTTCTCATTACTACCTCCTTTCTCACTACTACTTCCTTTCTCACTACTACCTCCTTTCTCACTACTACTTCCTTTCTCACTACTACCTCCTTTCTCATTACTACCTCCTTTCTCACAATTTATCCATTTTTTCCACCCTTCAATATTTGACCTTTACAATATTTACCTCCAATATTTGACCTTTACAATATATATCACACTTCCCTAACATTTCTCGCAAACCTTTACATTTTCATAATTTCTTTTATAACTTTATATTAGAATCCTATATTAGAACCCAATATTAAAACCCTAGTGCTTTATCTCCCACTCCTACAGTAATTTCCTACGAAGCTCTTCGTGTAGTCATTGTCCTGTATTCCCGACTTGTATGGCAATTTAGTGTGAATGAGACTAAATGAATTCAATTCTTCGTTATTGTGTGCTAAAGAACTAACAGGGACTAACATAATCCTTGAGATGGCAACATGTCCATTTCAGTTCAGTTCTTGGCCTACTACTAAAGAGATCCTTAGGAGAGATCCTTAGGAGAGATCCTTAGGAGAGATCCTTAGGAGAGATCCCTAGGAGAGATCCCTAGGAGAGATCCTTAGGAGAGATCCTTAGGAGAGATCCTTAGGAGAGATCCCTAGGAGAGATCCTTAGGAGAGATCCTTAAGAGAGATCCTTAGGAGAGATCCTTAGGAGAGATCCTTAGGAGAGATCCTTAGGAGAGATCCCTAGGAGAGATCCTTAGGAGAGATCCTTAGGAGAGATCCTTAGGAGAGATCCCTAGGAGAGATCCCTAGGAGAGATCCCTAGGAGAGATCCTTAGGAGAGATCCTTAGGAGAGATCCTTTAGTTCTTATTTTCAATAATAAATATATATTCTAATGCGGTAATTAATATAATTAATATAATTAAATATAATTAAATATAAAATCATACATTTTGCTAATACTGTAAATGTATAAAAATAATTTTAATTATCCGACATAGAAAATTTCTTTAGTTTCTTCGTTAATGTTCGATGTTAATAATCTTTGTAAAATATGAACTCAATTTATAAAACTATTACAGCATTATGTTTTCTGGGTGGTTATTGTATTTATTCCATGTAAATCCTTTGTTTTTACTTTAAATGGAGATTTCAGTTGTCAATATTTATTTGGTTTGGGATTTCTACAGGAATTTCTACCTCTATATATAATGCTCATTTTTTTATATTGATATTAAACTATTTATCATGTCCCAAACTTTACTATATATTATTTTGATCTTTTATACATAAATTGGACAGTTTATTAGATATATGAAGTTACATATATATATTTGAAAGGCTGGTTATTTTGTTTTATCAATATGTATATTATCATTGTATACAAAAAAAATGCAATATAGATTAACTAGTAAATTGAATAAGCTTGTTTCATTTATAAGCGTATTTAAGTGAAAGATTATATACTTTTATTATTTATTTTTATTATTCACAGAGTAAATACTGATTCAGTGATAAGTAAATTCAATTATTAATGCTTTACCTATAAAAATATGATCATATGCACATTTATAATAATTTGATTATAAAATTCCATTTCATATTTAATATCTACTATATTGATATATAATAATTTGTAATCATAAACATTAGATTGTTGTGAATATGTACAGGTCACTTGTATGTAATGTATGTAATGTATTTATTTGATAAATTCAAGAATTCAAAGGAAATATGATCATTATATTTGAAAGGTTTTATTTGGACCTAAATCACATCAATAATAATATTATCTTATTTAACTGGTAGAATATTCAAATATAGATAATCGGGTTTTTCAAAAATTAAAATCCGTCATTTAAATATTGTTGTAATATTTAATTATGTCATTTATTTTGCATTTTTTGATCTGAAATTTCACATTAATATTTTTAAAATATAAATAAAACAAAAAATATTATAAAAAAATCAGTTAAATATTATACAAATATTATTTGACTACTTCTACCTTCCCTTTAATAATACTTAATAATACCAAAAATACTTGTTAAATTATATCAAGATTATTATTGAAATTATATTAGAGATTGATTTATTGAATTGATAAGATATGCAAAGAATTAATTAAGTTGATACAGAAACATTATTTTTATAAACTGATATCACCAAAATTGCTGTAGTATAAAGGTAAATACAATAAAGGTAAATACAATCTATATAATAATGAAGCAATATGTAAAGTAACGGAATGGTTTCAGTCTCATCTTATTCTCATCGGTGTTTATGTTGTATACCAGAGATTCACACCTACTTCAGACATGTATCACTCAACAATTCATACTTAAATATGTGTTCGATTGACAATATAATGATACCATGTTTGCAATACTTTTTTTTAGCTTTAGTCTATAAATTAGTTGCATATGAATTTATTTATTTAAATATAATTATATGGCTAATTTTTCTATGTGCATTTATAACTAATACATTTATGGTATACGTATTATTTGATGAGTAATCAAGATCAAAAAGTAATTTACATACAGCAGAAATGAAAACAAACCCTTTAATAATAAAAATGAGCCTTTCGTGTTTATATATGTTGATACACTGTGAATTTAAATTCCCTTAGGAATGATGCCCGTAACTCCTGGTCTAAGACATAATCAACTTCTAACGTCGGGTCTAATTGCTCCAGGTATGGATCTTCAACAAGGTACCCGCTCATCTTATCACTTTATCCACGTCACTTTTAGTCAACTGTATCACTAATTATCTATATTCTGACCGCGTTTATTGACGTGTTTACATTGATTCCATAGTAATTGGAACTAGGTTTGGAAGTCCTATGCGTCAACCACTATTGCCTCCATTTGACAGTTAGTTTTCTATAGTTATAATATATTAAATATATATTAAATATTATTTAGCAAACAATTGAAAATTCAATTTGACTATATAGTATTGTGAATAATGATTTGTTAATATTTGAATGGAAGTTGCTATTATATAATATATCTGTATATTTGTAATTGCAATCATTTAATATAGAAAAACTGAAATTACAAAAACTCACTTTTTTTGCCAAAATATAAATAGTATTTAAATTTAGTATTTTTTATAAAAATATCTCATTTTTTATTGTAGAAATTATAGCTAATTTTTTGAATTATATTCTATAATAAAATATTTTTTTTATATTAATGTAATACTTTATTCTAATATTATTTTATAAATATTTTGAATAGTATTATATCTAATATTATTAATATAGAAAATTAATACACTTTTATCACATAAATATAATAAATTAATTATAATTTTATCATATATTTATTAATATTAGTAGATAATTTCAGTATAATATTTCATTTTTTTTAAATAATGTCTTTAATTTTTGTGCATTAATTAATATAAATGATATTTAATAATTTATAAATATTTTATTCAAAATAAAAATGTTATTTTGATTTTTAAATTGTAGATTTATAAATTATAACTTATTTAATATGTTTATTTATTATTGATGCTTATAAATAAGATAATGATATTGATGCAAAATCTGAATATTAATTTAAATGATAGAATACAATATTTGGTATTTTAATAATATTTCGAACATCTCAATTATTCATTTACATGTAAATTGTAAATTGGTTAAAAATAACATTTTTATGTTTGCATATTATTTTTATTAAAACACAATTTATGTTAATGGAAATATTATAAAAAGAAATAACAACAATTTCAGAATTAATATTTTCAACCTAAACATGTTTCATTATTTCTGATACATTTCATAATTATATTATTCTTCATATGTGATATTATTATATCTGAAAAATAAGTATGTGAAATATAAAATATTACTGTAAATTTGATTTATTTTCATATTTTAACAACTTTCTATTTACAATGTCCTCTACTATGTCAATAATTGCATCCTAGTACTTTTACAATGAGACATTGAAAACAAAGTGAATTCCCCACGTATATTATATTTTGATTTATAATTACAATGTTTGTATTCTATTTTTCTTTTAAAGAAATATATATTTACAGTTTATGTATAAATTGATATTATATTAATATTTAAACATTTAAAAATTATACAGAAACTCTCGTACTTTATGTAAATTGCAAACTCTGTAAATTGCTGTAAATTGCAAAGTAGTTTAAATGGTTTCACATAATAGAATCTTAAAATATTAAATATTAATATTTGAAAAAATATTGATATTTTGTAGAATTTTTAGTTCTCTAAAAATAATTATAATAGACAATATATTAGTTTATTCACTAGTTAATGAATTGATTAAGAAATAATGTTATATCTGTTATCTGTTATATCCTACGTTTAAAAACTACTTTTAAAATTTTACATTTTTATATATTTCTTGTTATTATTTACTTCTTTTATAAATGTTAGTTACGTAATATATTATAGACTGTTATGTTGGACATACTTCACAGCTCAATCAACTAGATACGATGCAAGTACAGCTATTATGGCCCCGCTGATGAACCTCAACAGGCCTGGATTGGGTCCACCATCCGCTGGAGGTATTTCACTGCCTCAAATGCCTGGCAATCATTCTCAGATGCCAGTTCGGGGTATGCCGCAGATGCCACTAGGAAACATGACACCTCAAATGCCGGGTGCCAACATGTCACTTCAAAGGCAAGGCGTCAATATGCCACCCCAACTGGTGGGTGTCAATATGCCACCTCAGTTATCGGGTGTCAACGCGCAACCTCAAAGGGCAGGTATAAATATGCCGCCTCATATACCCGGCATCAACATGCCACCTCAAATGCCACCTCAAATGCCACCTCAAATGCCACCTCAAATGCCACCGCAAATGCCACCTCAGATACCCGGTGGCAACATGTCCCAAATGTCCGCGGGTCTATCTCAGATATCCTCAGCTAGCCACTCCGGTCAGATCGCTAATTTGCGTTCTCCGTTGAGACCTCCGCCGTTACCTTGTTCTGCACCTAAAATGATTCCTCCGCTCATGGGAAACCTCCAATCCCTGAAGCCGGGCATCATGGGCAACGCTCCATCTATGCCTCCCGTCGGCGTCAAGACAAGATTTCCCCCGCCTCCTCAAACGCCGCCGTTACAGCAACTCCAAAATAAAGCGATGTTTAAGAACTCGAATAATCAGCCAACTGCGTCGATGGATCCATTGGCGTTGTTTAGAAAAAACCTCAAAGGTATGTTCATTCTTTAGTTGACATTATATGTTGATGTATTGTTTAGGTCATTTTATTCAATATTAATAATAACAATAAATATTTCAATTTCATTTTTTACATTTTGCGTATATTTATTAATCGAATAACATCGATGGTTTTAAAAAGACCCCATCCAAATATTGATATCGCCACCTTTATATTAATGGGATATGTTTTCACCGCTAAGTCATAACTTACCTTAAGGTCGAGATACTGATAAGAATGGCCTACCAGTGCCGCCCCAACATAACTCCGAAAAAATGGAGGTGCCCCGTTCTCGCTTTCATAACGTAGACGACGTTGGAACTGCAACGGAATTCAAACACGACTACAATCGCAGCCAACGTGGCCCGAGCGGAGCCAACTGTAAAGGACCTGGAGGAGAAGGGGCTAGAGGAGAAGGGGCTAGAGGAGAAGGTGCTAGAGGAGAAGGGGCTAGAGGAGAAGGTGCTAAAGGAGAAGGTGGTAGAGGAGATGGTGGTAGAGTGGTAGGAGGGGGTAGAGGAGATGGTGGTAGAGTGGTAGGAGGGGGTAGAGGAGATGGTGGTAGAGTGGTAGGAGGGGGTAGAGGAGATGGTGGTAGAGTGGTAGGAGGGGGTAGAGATTACGCTGCTGCTGAACGCTACGAAAAGCATTACGAAGACTCGGGTCACCAAAGAGATCGTAATTCGGGGTGGAGAGGCGATGGCAGATCTGGTAGGGATGATAAACGCGTCGACGATAGAAGGAATGAAGATAGACGGGTTAATGACAGAAAAGGAGATGATAGGAGAGGTGAGAGGAGAGGTGAGAGACGTGGTGATGATAGGAGAGGTGAACGAAGAGACAACGATAGAAGGGGAGATAGAAGAGAAGATGATAGAAGAGGAGAAAGAAGAGGAGATGATAGAAGGGGAGATAGAAGAGAGGATGATAGAAGAGACGATGATAGGAGAGGAGATAGAAGAGGAGATAGAAGAGAAGATGATAGAAGAGTTGAAAGAAGAGAAGATAGAAGAGATGAGAACGATCGCTATGGAGATTCGAGGAAAGGCAGGGAAAGAAGAGACTGTGAAGGTAAACACAGGGATGAAAGTGGCGAAGGTAAACACAGGGATGAAAGTGGCGAAGGTAGACACAGGGATGAAAGTTACCGAGAAATTTCTAAAGGTCACGACTCGCAATTCGAAGGACAATCTCATCGAAATCAAACCAAAAAAGACTCTGAAACTAGAGACGAGACCCAGAGTCGAGACGGTGAGTCATCGCATTCCTCGAAGTGCGTCAAGTCGGATATTCACGTCGATTGTAAGTTATCGACGTCCCCAGCTAATGAAAACACCCGACCTCATCGTCAGGATAATAACGGTAACGACCAATCGCTGAGCGCTCAGGATACGACGGATGCCGTTGACGCCGGCTTCGGCTCCTCGGTGGACTTGAGTGACGAACAACTTCGGTCAGAGAATCGCAGACGACGAGAATCTTTTGACAACGACGCCAAAGAATTCGAAGAATTGAGTTTACAAATATTCTCCGGTAAGACCGTCGAAGACGATATCCCGAGTGTGGAAGATATAAAGAAGAATGAATGCAACGCCATTGCTGACGCAGTCGGCTCCTCCTTAACAACTGGTGGCAACTTGAAACGCCACTCCGAAGACATCGATAAAAAGGTGACAACCAAGAAAGAGAAATTGCAAGATTCCGCAATCGACGATGAAGATACTTTCGTCGAGGATTTGATTTCTAATGTGTTTAATGTAGGTTCGGCTGAAATCGCAAAATCGGATCAAAAGGACGATAACGAATCCCGCGAATTGAACTCACCAAATGTTGTAGGTTTGTTCAATTCAATAAACTGTAAAAGATGAAATGCAATTACAAGACTTTTTTTATTAAGCAATATTTATTACAGAACCACTTGAAAAGGAAAACTTGGTTTACTCTCCCATGGCGAATGGTTTGTAAATATGTGAGAAATAGCATTGCATAGTATTAGATATTATATTAACAGAAATATTATTGCATTATATTTGTACATAATTTAAATAAATTTAACTTTATTTAGATATGCAAACAAAATTGAAAACCTGTTTAAATGATGTAGAAGTACTGATTTAGAAAATAGAATTTTGTGATTAATCAAGTAACACATTAATAATAGATTAATAAATTTGTATTAATATTTATTTACGATTTTGTACTTGTATCTATTTTATTTATGTTTATTTAATACTTTATATTAAAATATTGTCTTAATATAGGCGAAGAAAATTCATTGGATTGAAGCATAGAGTGATTGAACAGAACAATTGTTCATGTGAATGAAAATCAAAGTATTTCTGCCCGAAATATTAATTTAATCGAATGAATCACTTGCTAAACACCAGATTTATTTTTATTGTATATAAATGTCATCTAAAATTACCAATTGTAAAATAAATTATAATTTATAAAACATCAAAATTATTCTTAATCTTTTGATATAAGAATAATCTGCGTTTAAGTCCCTAGGGCATTTTACAAATGTAAATAGTTTGGTATAATAAAAATGTCGAATTTATTCATTTTTTATTGGTGGTCTCAAAAATGTCTTACTTTATACTTGCGTAGTCGAGCAAACTCATGTCAAGTGTTTATATCACCCGGTTGATGTCGAATCGCCGATAGGCAATAGTACGAGTGACAATCGAATGACTCCGCCCTGTCTGACCTCCGACCTCTCGGAGCGCTACGTGTGCAGACTTTTCGCCGAAGTCGACTGTATCGCGTTCAGTTCGATGCTGGCCAGAATTCCCGACGTCCGCATTCGTTCTATCATGTTGTCGAAGGGCATGTCACGACGTTGGTTCTTTTTCGAGATCCTCGCAATGGCTTCGGTGTGCTCCACGGCGTCGGGAAGAGGGTCCGTCGGTATTCGCCGTAATACCACAATCTTGAAGTTCCTTATACCCTTACTGCGTGCGTATGTGAAATATTACTAGAATTGGTGAAATTACCATAATTACGCTATGAAAACAATAAATTGTGATTTATCAACTATTTTGATATCTTAAATGTTCCAATACAATTTCTAATTATACGAATAATACCAATTCAGCTATTAAGTGAGGATGCTATAAATGGTTGGTAAAAGTATTGGGAATATTTTACCTGCTTTAAATTGAACACTACAAAAGATTTTTAATGTACATACATTTTACTTGTAATATATTTAAAATATTGATGTACATTTGCGTTAATATTTGTTTCTGATCTGTACTTATTATGATTAAAATCTACTAAAATGGCACATATATCATTCGCGATTTTATAACCCCTAATCAGATGACGTTTTTTCTGATTTGACTCAAATCATTAAATAATCACGATTTAAAAACTTAATTCTAGAATATGTGAACGAATATACCATAGTGATAATACATCTATTATTAATATGACTTTTATAGCAAATCGTTTAAAAAATCGAATAATTCTGTTTACTATACATGTGAGTAAATACGTCGAGTGACTCAAACTCATCTCTAACGTAAGTATCCATTCTCCACAAGTCAGATAAGTCAGTAGGCTGATGAAAATCAGACTGGCGAATACCACTGTGAAGACAACCATCAATGACAGCCATTTCTCCTTTTTCTCTGAATAGTGTATTGTTATTATATAAACCTCTATATATCGCTATCTATAATAACTTATATCATTAGCTAATAGTCTATTGGGAAGTTTCACATCGAAGGATATGTTATATTATAATATATTGAGAGTTTATAAAATATGTTAAATATAATATATAATAATTTAATAATGTAATAAACGTTATTTATTAATATATGATAATTTTTAAAATAATATAATCTCATTTGCCCTTGAAAATTAACTAATCTACCACAATTTAAACTTTAATGAGATTTTATACATAAAATTGAAAATTTTTCAAAAAACAATTATTTAAAAGTTTCATAAAATTATGATATAATTTTAAACAAATATCAAAGATAATCGATGTAAAAAATTACTACTGAGTTATAAATTATTTTATTTTTAAGGCAATTTAAAATTTATATATTGTGATATATTCATTAATATTATTATATTTATTCGTAAATAGAGATTATTTAACGATGACATTGACTCATTGATATCAAATGAATGTCGGCAAGAAGTACTATGCTTATCTATAAGACATTACATTACTAACTAGAAACTAGTTCAATGACTACTACATTCAGCGAGGGCAAATATTTGCAGGGAAGGTTTTGTAACGCAAGTATGAGTTCGTTGAGTTTATATTCTACTGCCTCCCTAAGATTCTCCCTAAGATTTAGTAGGAAATAAGGAGGAACTTATGAAATTTGTGCAAATGAAACAATTTCGAATAGAGATCAATGTTATTTAAAATAAACATTAATGTTCGATGACAATGCTCCAATAAATCATCGAGTTACAAAACGAATGTGTAGACATAGTAAGTTGTTTTGAATATCTTAATTATTACTGTAAGACATACTTTCAGAATGGCACAATTAAATAAGCATGCAGAAAATTAAAATTGATATGATGGAGTTATCAAATTAGACAAATTCCTAAAATGTAAAGCTAACTTAAAATTTTCTTTACACCTACCAAACATGAAAATGGACATTGGAATACAAACTATCACATCTACATATATTCGTAAAATACTTTATAAAGAAACTGACAGAGAAATAATAATGAACGGACATGAAAACTAAATATAAAATATAAATATTGTCAGTTATATATACTATTTTATATAATTTCAATTTATTTGCTAAAATATAATTTAAATATGTCTTTAATAGTTAATATTAAGTTAACTTGTAATATATATTTATTGATAATAACATAAGTAAATTTCACTAATACTTAGTTTAAATATTTTTTTATTAAAATATTCAATATGTTTCCAGTTATAATTGATAATATTTTAAATTATTATGTATTATTTAGTAAATAATATTTACTTAATAATATAAATTCATATTAAATTCATATTAAATTCATATTAAATTCATATTAAATTCATATTAAATTCATATTAAATTCATATTAAATTCATATTAAATTCATATTAAATTCATATTAAATTCATATTAAATTCATATTAAATTCATATTAAATTCATATTAAATTCATATTAAATTCATATTAAATTCATATTAAATTCATATTAAATTCATATTAAATTCATATTAAATTCATATTAAATTCATATTAAATTCATATTAAATTCATATTAAATTCATATTAAATTCATATTAAATTCATATTAAATTCATATTAAATTCATATTAAATTCATATTAAATTCATATTAAATTCATATTAAATTCATATTAAATTCATATTAAATTCATATTAAATTCATATTAAATTCATATTAAATTCATATTAAATTCATATTAAATTCATATTAAATTCATATTAAATTCATATTAAATTCATATTAAATTCATATTAAAAATAAATAGGAGTGATTTCAAAGTTTAACCGCGATCAAAATATTGAGAGGCAAATTAAATATTAATTGGAATCATTGAAGAAATACTTAACAGAGGCTGACCGAAGAGTACGTGGTTTGGTTGCATCAAATAATAGATGTATTGTTTAATATGATATGAAATGACGCGTCCAAACGATATAATAAACTAAGGAACGAGGCAATGTACTCAATATACATGGAAAGCTAACTGAATATCTAAATACATATGTTTTTTCACAATTGAACATTAAAATAGTTTTAACATAAAGTAAAGGGTACATTTTATATGGCTACTATGAATATTAAAATTATCATTAGAATAAATATTGAAATCATTTTTCTTAAGAATATATACGATATATATTTTTTTTGTATATTATAAATATATTTATATATTATAAAAATGTATACAATGTATATATATTATAAATATATATACAATGTATATATATTTATATATTATAAATATATATACATTGTATATAAATTCTAAGAAAAATACCTTGGAAAGTAGAATTTTAAATAGAATTTTAATATTTTACGCTATCTCTTACTTAATATTATGACAGCATAAATTATAATCTGATATATATATATATATATATATAATATATTATTATTTAATAAAATTTCTTATATATAACTTACTTCTTTTTCTAGTCTTAGAAATTGATCTATCTAAATATAATATATAATATTGTATCAATTTGTATAAAATTATATTATATGAAATATTTTATAATGAAAGCAAAACATCTATAAGAATTTATATAATGATGAAGTCTATATTGTATATATTGAATATATTTGTTCATTTAATTATATTCATAAGTATTTTTTATAATAATATCCTTTAGGATATACATTGATTTAAATAATATAGTACAGTTTATATGTTACTAGTATATATATTAATATTTAATTTAATTTATTTCACAAATAATTTGAAGTAGTATTTGAAGTATTTGAAGTAGTATCAAACGTTAATTGGAGGAATTTACAATGTACACTGTACATTGTACATTATACATCTCCTGTATACTGTACATCGTACACTGTAAAATGTACAGCGTATAGTGTAAACTATGAACATGATACAGTTTACACTGTACATTCTATGTGGTGCATACTCTTGATTGGGGGTAGCCTTATAACCACATTTACGCAGTCAATTGTTCTTATAAGTCTATTCAGTTTGTTTGAGATCAGTTATGTTAAGCTGATTATATTAAATAACTGTGTACACTTGACATCAGAGTATTCATCTAACATATACGTATTCAAATGATGGATATGGAAGGAGATATGCTATCAATATGATGTGATTTAAATCGAATATGTGTATGTTTTGTATAAATAAAAAGTATATTGATATTGATTAAGGAGATTAGAATAGATCGATAATTTCTAAAAAATCTAATAATATTTACAATATGATGATGATATATATATCTATTCAACGTTGCATTCATTATAACGGTGTCCGTATAAAGTATCTTATAAAATAGAGTTATAGGAGCACGCTTTTGATTTAAGAGATTCAATTATATAGCGGTTTTAGTATGTGATACAAGTAGCCAGCTATTAAGTTAGGATATCTGCTAGTCAGTTACAAAGTACAATGTGTATTGTCTAATCTATATACTTCTAGTTTTGGGAGTATAACGGAAGTGAATCATGGCATAATAGATATATTTAATATTATAACAACACTTAAT